>OZ005744.1:17102183-17701565 GCA_963930735.1 Dioctria linearis
TGTTATTAAGAATTGAGACCTAGGTAAAATTAATTGCAATGTTCTATTTGATCTAGAAAAGTTAAGAAGTTCGAAGATATATCTAGGTTTATGATATTATATAATTCTTACCAAAAGAACTAGCATACGAAAGTTTAGATAGGTTAGCAAATCAGACCCCAAGATTGAGCATCTATAGGGTGATATGATACATGATCGTATCTACGAAGGCCATGTACATATATACCTGATTATAGAGTTGAAAGCAATGCTAAGTTTCCTTGTATTATTATAGTCTAGTTTGCCAAAAATTTCACAGCCATAGGTTATTACAGGTACTAGTAGAGCACGAACAAGAAGTAATTTGGTGGGCATTCGCGTAAAATAGCTGGATGTCCACAGTGTACGAAGTCCACCATAAAATTTTCTGATAATAGAATTAATGTGGTCATCCCAGATGAATGTGCTATTAAATATAATCCCAAGACTCTTAACGGAGTCGACAAAAGGAATAATAGTATTATTAATAGTCACAGGTGAATATCCATCTGTGTTTAATTTTACCCTAAATATAATCATGCTTTTAGACTTAATTCGATTGAGTTTCAATTTATTCGACAAGGACCATAAATGAATTGATTCAAGATCTTCATTAACACGAGATATGTTATCCTCAATCAGACCAATACGATTGGAGATCTACAATTGTATATCATCTGCATAGAGTTGTAAATCACAAAACTTAACTTGACGAAATATGTCATTGATGAACATGGACAACAATAAGGGGCCAAGGATCGATCCTTGAGGCACACCACAGGATATCGGTAAAAAAGGAGGAATAGGTTCCATGTTTCATGTAAACTGACTGTGATCTGTAACTCAAGTAATTGAAAATCAAATCAGCTGCCGAGATGAAAATTTAAAATATCTATTGAGCTTACGACAGAGAAGCAAATGATCCACTGTATCAAAAGCCTTTGCAAAGTCTAAGAAGACTAATACAGTCAATTCATCCATGTCAATAGCCCGCGAAATATCGTTGCTTACCTTAAGTAAAGCAGTTGTGCAACTATGTGCAGAACGAAACACTGCAGGTACATTATTTTCTCCACTATTTTAGAAATATATGGTAGCAAACTAATTGGGCGATACTCCATACATTGTGTCTTAGTATCCTTAGGAACAGGAACTATCTTTGAAGATTTCCAAGCTCTAGGGAAAATGGAACTTGTGATGCATGAGTTGCAAATGTGTGTAAGGGCAGGAAGGAACGCAGGTGAGCACATTTTTAAAAATTTGAGACTTAGGCCATCTACACCAGCAGCAGTGGATTTGATGCTGTCCATTACCGTAGCTACTTCATGAATATTAGTCCTTAAGAAGTTAAACTGGGTTTGATCTAGAGAAACACTTACTGATTCATCATTATCCAAATTAACAGCTCACATGATTTGAAACAAATTCATGATTGAGTTCGTCAGGATCAATTGAGCATGAGCTCAGTTTAGACGCCACAAGTCCACTTCTTTTAATATTGTTCCACAGGATTTTATTAGGGAGTTTAACATTTAGGATGGAAAAGTAATAGCGCTTTTTAGCATTGCGGACCGCAGCCACTGCTCTGTTCCGTAGTACTCGCTATTCCTTATGAAAAGGCGATAATCTATAGCGCTTCCATGTATCATACGCAAGATATCATTCTGCTATTAAATTTCGAATATGAGAAGAAAACCAAGGGTAACGCGAATCAATGATAGTTTTAGTAATGAAAGGAACATGTTTTTCATGCAAATAATTTAAAGTAGAGTTGAGAAAATCTACTTGGTCTTCCACATTGGGAAGATGAAATATGCTATCTCCAATGCAAAGTTCCACATCCTTAAGCAACGCTTCCTGGTTAATACCATTATAATCAAAATAGGAATAAGAACCAATTTCGCGTGTGTTATTAGACTGAATATCATATGTTAACATGATCATGTCGTGATCGGATATTCCTGGGAGAGAAATTTGTTGGAAAAACAAAACCTTCGACAAATTCGAAGTAAGGAAGACGTCTAGCAGAGAGGGTGTCCTACAGAAGAAGTATATTGGGTAATTATTAACTCTCTGTAGGTCCAAAGCATCCAGCAAAACTTGGAAATTGTTCGTCAACCTAGTGGGTGATAGAAAATTCAAATTAAAATCACCTCCAATGACGACATTTTGGTATTGAGGTGAAACACTTAAGAGATCATTATTAAGGGACTCCAAAGATGAGCAGTTGGAAGGCTTATAGACTGCTCCAACTAGACACTTCACACCATTAACAGATAGTTCACAAAAAATATACTCACAAGTATCTGCAGCGTTATCAGACGAAAATAAAAACTTGTGCCTAAAGTTGATTTTAATATATGTATATCATCACACCACCACCGCGCATATTCACACGGTCATTTGTTAAAACTCTATAACTATTGCTTGATTTTTCTTGCCTTTCAACAAATTATCTGTTTGATTTGTATTCTGGGTTAACATACTTGAACGTTTTTCTTTTTTGCAGTGCTCCTCAAGGATCATTTCTAGGACAGCTACTATTTAGCATTTTTATTGTCAGACATTGCATATATTATTAACATTCCATACATACATATATGCCGATGATGTCCAGTATATAACTGGTCGCCTTATAAGCATTGCATGTTCAATCAATCAATATTGAATAAATTAATAATCTAGATATCTCAAGCTCAGCAACAAATTGAAAGATTAAAGTTATGTCAATGCGGTTATTGATAATATTTATGGCGAGTAGTTTGCAAAAATTTTAGCCGTCCAGCTAAAGTATGAATTCCGACCATAAGGTTACGTTAATAAAGGTCTCAACTGACTCCTTTTTGGCTTACGATAGACTTATCTTTCTCGCAAGCGAAAAAGTTCATGCCTTCAAAAACTTAGTTTTGTATTTAATGACTATTTTTGATTTGTTTATGCTCTTAAGAGATTTGATTACATCTCCTCAATTATTTAAAAAAAAGACTACTTCTGGCTGCTCTATAAACTCCTTCCGAATTTGAATTTTAAATTTCTAAGCTCCAACAGACCTAGTTATTTTACGGATCAAAATCAAGGTATCATGCCAGAACTGGTTAATCCATAGAGGCTATTGCTTTGTACACCAATTTCCGGTATATGAAATTCTCTGTCGTATGCTGGACTGCCTGTAGAATACTATATTAGGTAGTATATGGCTTTGAAACCAACTAAATTATTCTGTTTGAATTTTACCTTTAATTTCTTTTAAATTTTTCACTATGTGAAATTTTTTATATAGGTTCGAAGATGAAATCTCTTCACCAGGACTAAGATCACCAAAATTTGCTCCAAGCCCACCAAATATTTCCTACAAAGGCTGGTGGACATTTCCATATTATTCGTGCAGCTTACAAAAATGGATTTTATCATACAGTGTAGCTATTCCACCGTTAGGACGACACGGTTTAAAAGGTTTTCTAAGCATCGATATCGATATAACAAGTCTTCGTGTAAATCAATGTGAATCCTCTCAAAGTAAAATAGCATTTTATCAAAGCTTACGGATAAATAAATCATTTCTATTGGATGCTTCTGATATAGACAGTCATAAAGATATTGGAGCTTTTCATGGATCACATAAGTGCCATCGCGATAGTATGCTGGTATGTATTATAATATAAAAATTAATATTTTTAACATCTTTTATCTAATTAATCAATATTTTTATATATATTCTATCTATATAGTGTGAGTATCGAACTCCACGTAGTCCACCACCGAGCACAAAAATTCTTCAAATATTCACAAATAGTTGGGTACGTGGAGCTTATCAGTGCGTTTGCAAAAGAGGATTTTATTCTCTTCGACATCCTGATGGATTTAATGGAACCATAATGGAAGTTGCTTATCAAGAATATCAGGACAATATTAGTCTTTATTATGTAGACGTATTTAAGTGTTTACCATGTGCTCCAGGCTGTGGACACTGTTTAGGACCTGAACCATGTTTAGCCAACTATAATTGGCCATTTAGGTAGATTGATTTTTTTTTTGTAGAATCAATGATAGCAGTTTGATTTATGCGGAAGACTAATTTAAATGGATTCTTATAGAATATCACTGCTTATAATATCAGTTTGCTGTGCGCTTTCAACTATTCTATTGGCTATTTATATGTACAGACATAGAAAGGTAAAGGTATTCAAGGTAGCCAGTCCAATATTTTTGCTGATTACTTTGATTGGATGTGCAATTATGTACTTGGAGGTGAGTTTTTTTTTTGTACTATTTTTAATGGATGAGAGGATGTTTTGCAAGGATAATAGTTTTTAGTGTGACTGACAAAACAAACCTTCTTTATTTCTATATATATTTCTGTTTACCAAAGAGTCATAGTATTCCGTGATAATTACAGTAAGCTTCCGCACATCATTCCTTAGCAGAGTTTGAGTCTTCATATGACGTATCTTGGGTCATGACTGTTTTTGCGATTAGCCAGCTTACAGGTCTGTAAATCTACAATCCTCTTTCTTGGGACGCACCTATGGATTCTTCCGCTAAGCATATTTATATTCTTAGCTGAACCTTTCCTGGCCAGAGCATCAGCTGGCTCATTCCTTGGTATATTACTGTAGCCAGAAACCCAGCTAAGAATAACTACGGTTTTCCGAGCTCACTGCGGCAACGTTGGACTGGTCGACTTACTGCGTTACTTATAGCTAGAGCCACCTGGAAAACATTTTACGCTAGTCTGGTAGGCGGTACGATTCTTGTATTTGAAGGGATGCTGAATATACCCCGGCATCTACTCCCACATTCAGAACGTTCCATTGGAAGGTAACATATGTTTCTATAGAGCACAAGCAGATTTGATTACTAAAAACGTAGATAAAGAAATTTAGTAATTAATAAAATAATTAAAAAACGAGTTTTCTTACAAAACTGAGGCCAAGCGGCATGAAAAAGTAGAAAATAAACTTTTCTTCACACACAGAGGTGGACTCAGATTTTTTGATTGGGACATTTCTCTTGAATATTCTTTCTCTTCATGAATCAAATCACTTATTACCTCTGATTGATCATACTGAAATATATCGGTGATTGTCAGCGAATAAAATCTGAGTCCACCTCTGTGTGTGAAGAAAAGTTTATTTTCTACTTTTTCATGCGGCTTGGCCTCAGTTTTGTTTGAAAACTCGTTTTTTACTTATTTTATTTTCTGCCTTTTTCACGTTAACTAAATTGTTATTACGTGCTGCATGGAGATATTTTAAAACAATTTTATGACGGCTGAAAAGACACTGATTTACTGAATTTTCCCGATTTTCCATGTTTTCCACACACTTTTCCTATTACTATGATATTTTTTTTAAATTTATATGAATTTTCCTCGATTTTTCATGCAAGTTTTCATGATTGATGCTAGTAGGACGGAGAAAAAAAATGATTCCGCATAGCTTATAAAACTTTTTTGTTGGAAAATTTTCCGTAAAAGTCGGAAAATTACGGAAATTCGAGAAAAATTGGAAAATTCTGCAATTTTTCTTAAACAGATTTATCACTAATCATATCGATGAAAATTTTTCCGATGATTTTTCCGCTTTTCCGGGTTTTCCATGGAATTTTCCACAAAAGCAACTTTATGCAACTCATTTCGCTCTACAACTTTGTCTTAAGTTGCAAAACGCTCAAACGCTTCCTTGGTCGGAAAAACTCCGGAAAAGCGTTTTACATGAATTTTCCTCGATTTTTTCTGCAAGTTTTCACCATTGTCGGAGAGAAAGTAATGATGCCAGTTGATAGGAAACTTGATCCTGCATAATTTAGAAAACTTTTTTACCGGAAAATTTTCCGGAAAAGTCGGAAAATTCCGGAATTTTTTTCGGAAAAATTGGAAAACTCTGCATTTTTCCTGAAACGGATTTGTCACTAATCAAATTTGTACTAAATTTTCAAATGATTTTTCCCGATTTTCCGGGTTTTCCATGGAAATTTCCGGTTCAAATTTTGATAGATTCAATTGTCACGCGACATGAACTTGTGTGCCAAATTTCAGCTCGCTGTGATGACAAAAAGTGGGTCTACGAGAGTGTCGGAAATAGTAAAAAAGAAATATACAGACAGACAAATTCGTGTACGAGTTAACCGGACGGGCTGGCCTCAAAAAGCTCTTCAATGTTTGTAAAGCTAAATACCGAAATATCATTATTATTACAGGCCAACGAAATTGTTCACATAAATCGTAACGGGCAGAAAATCTATCAAAACTATATTCAGTTTATCTGGACCATCAATGCTCCCATACGGATAATACCCAGACTATGCAAATATTAGTCTCAACCAAAGGGGATGCGAGTAACACAGAGCCAGTCCATCATGCTGGCCATTTAATGGTTTCCAAATCTTCAATATCAACACTCGAGATGTTAATGTTAAGGAGTTATATAGAGTCTCTTCGAATTTTTTATTTCAGAAAACATTTCAATGGTAGGTACCAGTACCACGACGTAAGCACTTAGATTTCAGTTCGAATTTTTCGTATTCCAAAGATCAGGGACCATTTTCGAGAATATATCTATGAAACAATTATTGACAATATCGGGATAGTTCTAGGAAAAACCAAGAATTTCTATATTGTTCCAAAAAATAGGAAGTTTAAACACCTGCCATTCTCACGAGGTCTATTTTAAAGGGGATGATCTATATGTGATATAAACAAAAAAAAAATCTTATTACTTCTGTAACTCACAGATTGCTCTGTTTAATGGTTTTGTTTTGCTTTTAGTTGTAATTTTAAATTTATCAATAAAAAAGACGAGTTTTACAGCATAATTTTAAGCAAAATTCTCTATAAGTTTCCACCCCGTTTTTAATAACCAGCAGCTTAATAAAAAATTCTTGGCAAGAATTACCCCATAAAAAAAAGTTTTCAACCCTTCCATTCACTGAGATGAGAGCAATAAAAAATACGCTGTGGGAAAATATATGATTTTTTTTATGTGTTTTTCTCTTATTTAGGGCCATTTACATGCATACATACTTAATTTAGCAAGAACCCACCTACTGAAAATACAAATTTCCTTTTCATTAATGAAATTCAAATTAAAACCGACAAAAGGGGTTATAAAAGCAAAAAAAAAAAAAGTAATTTATGTTTAGCAATTTTGGGTATGTTGACACTTTCATTATATTTTTTTGTATTACGTACTTGTCCTCTTCGCCTGTCTGTGGTTATTTTTTTTAATTTCCATTCTATTTATTTACCTTTTGTCATTAGTTTCACGTTTATGCTTTAAATATAAAATTAATATATTTTTGTTGAAAATTACTTAATCGTCTAGGAGAGGACAAATAAGCAAATAACAAGTCATTGTCCACTTTTCTATACAAATTTAAGTTCGACGATTGAATGCTTGTTATCAAAGAATTTAGAAAGATTGTCAAAGATTGTCACAGAAAGTCATTAAGATTTAAATATTTTTCTGCAATTGAAAGCTGTAACAAGATAAAACCATAACTAGGCTATTGTCACCGACATAGGAGTCTGGCCACCATTATGACTATTCTTTTGATAATTTTTTATCTTGGGGAAAAAATTATCATCAGCGTTCGTTCACTGGCAAGCCATTTGATTCGTTACTTAATCAAAACTTTTTTTACTATTATAAAATCTAATGATCTAAATGTGGTGAACAGGAGAGTCTCCAACAGAAAATCCATCTCGGACTACTGTGTTGTAATCTTTTTGAATGAATACATATTTCTCATCCGAACTTCTCGATTTTTCGAAGGCTGCTACGTGTGGGCACAAATAAAGCAAAAAACTTCACACACCCAAGAGAACCGTACCACTCATCCAAGAAAGACGTAGTACCGCTGACAAGTATACAGCCCCGATATAATTCGCTTGGGGTATTTCACATCAGACAGCGTTGATCTTGGGATCTTACTTCGGAAACTCAATTGCTGCTTTGGTTTTAGTCCCTTCAGCCGTCGCTCTTATCCAGGAATTTTTGGTCGATCGTAAGCAGGTGGTGAAAGTGGATCTTAATACTTCCTGTTCCCTCCCTCTTCTGTCTGGCATTCCTCAGGGTTCAATACTGGGCCCTTTGTTATTTAGTTTATTTATAAATGATCTCCCTGAAACCGTTCGGGACGTCAGCGTGCACATATATGCTGACGATGTGCAGGTCTACCTAAGCAGACCTGTTGGTTTGTTTGAGGACTGTATTGCTCGCACTAATGACGATTTAGAGAGAATCAATATTTGGTTGAAGGCTAATGGCCTAAAGCTAAACCGTGACAAATCCCAATGTATTGTCTTCCATAATGGCACTTTTGACCCGCATGATTCACCTCCTGTGGTCTTGGATGGTACAATTTTAAATTTTGTACCCAAAGTTAAAAAAATCTAGGCATTATTTTGAATCTACATATGAAATGCTGCGATAATACAAAGTTAATTATCCAGTAAGGTTTATGTTGTACTTCGTAGGCTCTGGATCTCTGCTGACTCATTATCTTTCGAAATCCGCTCAAAACTGATTAAAAGTCTAATTCTACCTTACTTCACTTTCGGCAGTTTGATTTACTTTAGACTCGATAGCATTTGTATTCGAAAGACGGAAGTTGCCTTTAATGATTTTATCCGCTTCATTTATGGACTTCGTAGGTTTGACCATGTTTCACCTTACCGTACAAAATTGCTGGCTTGCTCAATACTATAGATTATCTAAAGCAAAGAGGACTGATTCACTTTTATAACCTATTACGCACAAACAAACCGTATTATCTGCGTGAATTTTTCCAGCACACAGCTTCGGAGTAATGGAGGTCTCTTATCCTATCCAGATAGCCTGTCTCTGGAATAGTCTCCCCTAGTTATCAGAACGAGCAATCTGTCGGTGCTTTTAAGGATCTTATGAGGGTCCACGCTTTCAATTAATTTTGCCCATTTTCGTAATTTTTATAATTTTTATCTTTCTTATAATTTTTTATTTTCAATACTGTTTAATATTTTGTTTTATTTCATGTATATCAGCTATAATTTTCTTTTTATTTAATTTTTAATTTTTCTGCCTCTGTTTTTTAGTAGTACCTATACTTTTTCAGTTATTTTAGTCATTTTGCTTAGTTTTAGTAGGTTTTTAAATTTTAATTTAATTTTATATATTCTCTATATTCTCATGTATTTGTTTAAAATAGTTCCATAATTTTTTGTACTAAAAAGATTGTAAAATCTTGTGTACGTTTTGCCAGTCCATAAATAATAATAATAAATAATAACTTCTGTACTTTTCCAATCCAACAAAAATAAATTGAAATAAATACAATAAGCTCATTGGAAAGAATGATACCAAACGCAGCTACTATGTACTTTGTACTATGTAGGCATTCGCGGAAATTTATCCATTATGGTATAATAAGGCTTTGAGTAACCAATCTAAGGTAAATTGCACGGAAACTACTTAATAAAGCTGAAGCAAACAAGAGTCAGGAACTAAAAACATTACACTAAAACATGAAATATACCTCATGGAGGAACTACTGTGAATCCATAGCAAAAGTACAAGCAAGACCCAATGAGCTCGTACCTAATCTTCACACGGAGAAGGATAATTCCGACTTTTGATCCCTCAAAACTTGGAAATAATGGTATATCCACTCGCGGGTCTATTCTATTCTATTCTACATCCTCACCCAAAGGCTATTACTGTAGAAAATATTAACTCATCTGAGTAATCTTATTTATAATGCAAATATCCGCTTGTTATCTATAGAATTCTTCTCACAACACCAACTGCAGTAATGCACGCACTATCCTCCATCTCAAGCCCCCTTGATGTATATAGTAAATGTATAGTTGAAAGTGCTCTGTCACTAAGGTCTTGGATGGCCGCAGGTCAGGATCACAGCAGGATATAGTCTGTATCGAAGATTATCTACGAAAAGCCGTGGACTAGCATCCCATGACCTCATTTTAAAAAAAAAAATCTCAACCACCATTCTGTGGGAAATTGTAGGACCGTATGACAATTTTTAATGATCGATCAATCAACTTCGATTGAATTTTTATATTCGACATTGACGGCAATTTTGGTTTTAAAATTAAATTAAGGTTTCAGACCCAACTAATTTTGACAAATTTTTTATTCTAACTGGAGTTGTCCACTGTGGCATCAGAGCGACTTTCTACCTTGTTTTAACATAATAAACTGAGATAAGAAGTCGAATCTGAAATTTTATTCTATTTCCCCTTTGGATACAATAGCAGTCAACTGATCAGCCCGGAATTGTAATTCAGACCTTAGTTGTTTCACTAACCATTATAAATTTGTGCATATGGACTGTAATTTGGGAAAAATCTCGATGGTTTGGTGTAAAATGCAGAAAGTCGCAATCAATTTGAATTTCTTATTTTTAGTTTTGGAGTTGGTCGCACTCCCCCAATTAGTTATTGAATAGCTGCCGTCTGACAGATTTCTAATATCTTGTTAAAGGAGAGGAAGAGGAAGACAACATTATCTTTCTTTTTAAACCCTTTACACAGGACCCAGCCCTATTGTATTTCCTACATCATAGAATAGAGATCCATCCATACAGCATATCTCATTTAATATCTAATTTTATACTCCTTCCCAAATTGGTTGAATAGAAAAATAGAAAAAAATCAATAATCAACGCGCAAATCATCACCTACAGAGCTACTTAAATATAACGAAAAAACTGCCTCTTAAGAAGACACACTTAAATTAATTTGTATCAAAATGAATTTTCAACCTCATACGGTTATGACAATTTAATATAAATTAACATAAATATTTCATGAAAAATTGAACAATATTCCACCGAAAACGCGAAGGCATTTCAAAATCTCCCCTCTTATAAAACAGACTTAAAAGTTTTCAAAAAGTGAGGAAAAGTAAAATCGCTGACATCCCCCCTTCAGGGTTAACATATTAAGCGTTCCCTTAGCCTGTGTTCACGTTATATAAACATGGCAAAATTGGATGAAACATAATATTCCTCCTGAATTTTCTAAGAATAAATCCTAATCTAGTTAAATCCATCCGAACCAATGCCCGCGGAGCAAAGAAATAATTTAGGTCATTTGGGTTAGGCGGAGAGGATGAGAAGGGAAAATATTCATAATTCGTAATTTATACGGTTAGTGGCTGAGTGAGAATTGTAAGAAAAATAATTATTTCTTTTCATATTGCAGATGGTAGCTATTTTTCCGGTCTTAGATATGGGTTGGTGCATAGCTACGAAATGGACCCGTCACATGGGTTTCTGTATTACTTACACTTCTCTGCTTATGAAAACTTGGAGGTATGAACGTTCATTGTACATACAACAAAATGCTATTATTCTTACATTATGTTTCATAATAGTTTGTAATTTAATTAAATAATATTTTTTTTTTTTTACTTAATTAAACTTTTCACTAGGGTATCCTTAACGAATCGTGTAAAATCTGCACATAAAGTTAAGTTAACAGATAAGCAACTTTTACAGTGGATGGTGCCGATTTTACTTGTGATGCTCATTTACTTAGGAACTTGGACTTTATCAGCTCCTCCAAATGGAGAAGTCGTAAGTACATTTTACGAAAAAAGTTTTTAAGTTTAATTTAAATTTTTTTTTTGTTCATTTTCGGTTTCAAATAAAATTTCTTATAAAATTCTTTTGGTTTTTCTCCTTTATACAGATACGAGACGAACAAAGTCTTAAATTCATGCAATGCACTTACAATTGGTGGGATCATAGTTTAGCAATTGGTGAAGTCCTTTTTTTAGCCTGGGGCATACGGGTCTGCTACAATGTTCGGAATGCTGAGTCCCTTTACAACGAGGCCCGACTAATATCGTATGCCATTTACAATATTGCCATAGTCAACACTACAATGGTAGCCTTTCAGTAAGTTATCATCTAAATCAGAAAAAAAAACAATTTATGTGGTCCTTTATTCCTTCATTCTGTATCAGGAAATTTTTCTTTTCGAGTTTTGTAAGTCTTCTGACTAAAGATTTTGTTCAGAAATTTGTTTGTAATCGGATAAGTATCACTACACACAAAAGTAGGTAACATATACTTGGAAGGTTTTGAATTTCACAAATTTACATGTGACAAGTGTGTATCCGACGAGCATTATAAAGGGTGTTCGGTAAATAAATAGGATGGAGTATGGCAATGGATTTCTTGAAGTATCCTGATTAAACTTTTGTTCTGGACTCGTTCCCTTAAATCACCCGTTCCTCCTCAAATTTGAAAATATATAGTCACTTAAATGTTTATCAATGTCCTTTGAAGGATATTGTAGGTTCAAATTTGAACAGTTGTTGTACCAAAGAGTACAGTCCATATTTTTAATGATTCCAACATTATTATGATTTATTGACAAATGCCTTAAAGATGAGATGTTGAATAAAAATCCATACAAATTTGCTATGTATTCCTGTAAATATTTTACACTAAGGACATAGTTTTTTTTTAATGTAATGGATAAAATCAAAATTATTTTATCTATAAACTACTGTACATTAGTAAGTATCCATTTATCTATTTTGATAGCAGATTCTTATCTACAAATATGAATCTGAGAGCTTTCATTTTAATTCAGTTAAATTTTTATTCTATATATATCAAAACTTATTCTGATATTATTACCAAACATGTACAATATACAAACATACATATGCATGTTGTATGTTGTTGTTGTTGTTGTTTTGGAAAAAGTTACACTTTAAAATAAAAAACATATCTCCAAGAAAGCAGTGTGCTTTCAAACAATTTCTACGGGAGCTTAAATTACGATAAAACAGTCTTTTGTCGTCTGAATCTAATCAAACTTTTCTGATATTATACTAATCCCTTTTTTTATTAGTTACTTTAACTTTTTCAGAGTTGTCTTACTTTGTCCAAAGAGTGGTCTTACTTTGAGCTTACAGTATATATTTGGAAAGCTCTATTTGTTTTTTGTTGAAGTTGCTAAGATTCTCTTTTGAAGATAAATATTTACTTGAGCTATCAAATGGACTTGGTTGAATTTCTCTTGAGGATTTCTTGAAATGGAAAAGTTTTAAATTCGAAGAACATCTGGCTATTTATAATTTAAAATTTTGAAAAAAAATTTTTAGCTTTAGCAACAAGTTGTCGCCCGGATATTGGTTTGCCCCATCCACCAAATTTGCCATTTTGAGTTAAGTACAGTTCTTTAGATTAATTAAATGTACTTTAATAAAGTAAAACACAATTTTGTCACACAAGCTCTCAACTTTAACAGCATTTTTTCTCAAAACATATGGGGCAAAGCAGGCGACCATGTACCAATTTATCAATTTTATCCTAATTGTGTGTATATACGTGTTACGAGGAACGGAATTCCTTAAGAGTAAGAATGTTACCTAAATAAGCAAGGTGTCATAACTTAAGGACTTAAACCAAGAAATCTATATCAAGGTATCATAGTGCATAATAAAAAATCAAAATCAGTGGAAGCCCGCTCGATTCTATGCCTACTGACTGAATTTCCAGTCTGATGTTATTTAAAAAGTAAACATCGATCTTTTAATCCCTTGATGGTTGATCTTTAAGGGATTTGCTTTTGTACGACATTTCTTAGTTTGCTCTATAATTGCATAATAGTTGTGGATTCAGCTTGCGCAATTCAACTCCATGTGCTTCTTGGTCTTCCGATGTACCAACTTCCAAGATGATTCGAGTTAAACATGTGTGTGCCAATGTGTGTCCAATCCAATTCCATTTTCTAAATTTAATTTTTGACACGATCCTATCCTTACTCGAACGTCTCCAATTCCTTTCTTTAACACTCAATTTTTGTAGAGAATTTTTAGAAGCCGACATACACACCTATTTACAAAAATCTGCAAACAGCGTATTTTGGGTTGGTTGAACTTTCACGTTTCACAACCACACAACCAATTTATTATACATTGTTTTGATTCGAATCTTTCTTACCTAATAAAATAATTTAAAAAAGGAGTTTTTAAACAAAACTGAGGCCAAGCCGCATGAAAAAGTAGAAAATAAACTTTTCTTCACACACAGAGGTGGACTCAGATTTTTTGATTGGGACATTTCTCTTGAATATTCTTTCTCTTCATGAATCAAATCACTTATTACTCGTTTTTTACTTATTTTATTTTCTGCCTTTTTCACGTTAACTAAATTGTTATTACGTGCTGCATGGAGATATTTTAAAACAATTTTTAAGTCATGTTTGGTGCCGATCCGAAAAAAAAATTTTTTCGAGTATCAAATCGTTGAAGTATTGCAACGGTTTTCTGATTTTCAAATTATGTTTCAAACAGCGCTTTTTAGCTGTATTCCAACTTGATCCCAGATAACATAAATTTTCTCGATTTTCCATGTTTTCCACAGACTTTTTCTATTACTATGAAATTTTTTTTTAAATTTACATGAATTTTCCTCGATTTTTCATGCAAGTTTTCAAGATTGTTGAAGAGAAAGTATTGATGCCAGTAGGACGGAAAAAAAATGATTCCGCACAGCTCATAAAACTTTTTTGTCGGAAAATTCCGGAAATTTTCGGAAAATTATCCAGAAAAATTGGAAAATTTACTGCATTTTCCCGATTTTCCATGTTCTTTATAGACTTTTCCTATTACTATGAATTTTTTTTAAAAATTTACATGAGTTTTCCTCGATTTTTCATGCAAGTTTTAAAGATTGTTGAAGAGAAAGTATTGATGCCAGTAGGACGGAAAAAAAATGATTCCGCACAGCTCATAAAACTTTTTTGTCGGAAAATTCCGGAAATTTTCGGAAAATTATCCAGAAAAATTGGAAAATTCTGCATTTTTCCTGAAACAGATTTATCACTAATCATATCGATGAAAATTTGTCCGATGATTTTCCCGCTTTTCGGGGTTTTCCGCGGAGTTTTCCACAAAGCAACTTTATGCAACTACTCAAACGCTTCCTTGGTCTGAAGAACTCCGGAAAAGCGTTTTACATGAATTTTCCTCGATTTTTTCTGCAAGTTTTCACCATTGTCGTCGGAGAGAAAGTAATGATGCCAGTTGATAGGGAACTTGATCCTGCATAATTTAGAGAACTTTTTTACCGGAAAATTTTCCGGAAAGTCGAAAAATTCAGGAACATTTTTTCGGAAAAATCGGAAAACTCTGCATTTTTCCTGAAACGGATTTATCACTAATCAAATTTGTACCAAATTTTCAAATGATTTTTGCCGATTTTCCGAGCTTTCCATAGAAATTTCCGGTTCAACTTGAACTTGTGTGCCAAATTTCAGCCCGCTGTGATGACGAGAAGTGGGTCTACGAGAGTGTCGAAAATAGTAAAAAGAAATATACAGACAGACAAATTCGTGTACGAGTTAAAGGGACGAGCTGGCCTCAAAAAACGTGCTCCTTGATTTGATGAATAACAAAAGTGTGATCAGGAGACTCCAAACAATACAATTTGCCTACTCCATTCTACTTATTTGCCGAACACCATGAATATAGGCCATTGACAAATCCAACGATGGCGCGTTTGATGGGTTTCGAGTCAGGCCTCGAGAAAGCCACGGCCCTCTTACAAATTGAACACACGCAACCATTTGGATCCCAGCAACTTTTACGTTTTGTAAAATTTCAAAAAGTAGTTGGGATGCCGAAGATTTGATGATGAAATTAAGATGAAGGCGACTGTATAGAATGCTAGGCAAGAAAAAATAATATTTTTTACGGTCTTTAAAGGCAATATACTATGCAAGATGTGAGAAAATTATTTCACTTGAAGGAGGTTATAATTAGAAAAATAATTTTTTTATGAAACATTTTCTTTCATTTGATGCCTTAGATCACGAGCTTATCACTCACCCATCCCATCTTAGCATATAACACTCACTTCACCTTTAAGGATCATATTGATGCTATCACGAAAGTTGCTCCAAAAAGTTTAATGAACCATAGAAAATCGTAGAAAATCTCCTTTATTGTATTTTTGCTTTCACATTGTATTTCCCTTTTATTTATGTTACTAGTTAAAGTTGCCCATTCTAAGAACGGGATTCTCCTCTTAAATCTATATATATATATATTTTTTTAAGTATGCTAGGATTCGAACACTTTACAGATAGAGTCTAGGCTTTTCTTAAGAATATTCTCATGAACTTTTTTTTCATATTACTTACAAATCCAATTCTGTGCTTAACTTACGTCGTATATCAAAGAAATTATAGATTATATTTCTCAAAGAATTACTGGAATACTTCTATATATATATATATATAGGGATATATGTAGATATAGGGAGTAAAACGCATTCATCGAAATATATACTTCAGTTCATAACATAAATCATTTTTATTTTCTGTTCTGTAAATCTGTTTCCGAAGGACAATTACCGCAAGATGTATTATTTACTATATATATATATATAAAACAAATACAGCAAAACTGCAAAATAACCCCATATACACATTATACTCACGTCAAATAAAATTTCACAACAATTTTCTGAATGAACGAGCAAAACATTATATCGATTTATCCATTTCCCAGTGAAAATATCTCTCATCATTGATAATATTATAAGGAAGATGTTTTGCATTAAAAAAAGGAATTTTCTATTGATTTGAATATTTCAAATACACCCTCCCCATTTTACAAAGCATATTTTTTCTACCTATTTCAAGATATTGAACAGAAATGTTCAAAACCCACAATAAATAATCAAATCTAAGCCCATTTTCTGACTTCCCCTTCTCCATAAATATATACTCGTAGTTTTTATATTTTTTTTTTTTACAAATTTTCAGCTTATTCTTATTGCCACAAGCTGGTCCCGACATCAAATACTTGCTCGGATTTATTCGAACTCAACTGTCGACATCAGTAACAATCGCATTGGTATTTGGTCCAAAAGTTTTACGAGTTCTACGTGGACAAGGTGATCAATGGGACAATAAGGCACGTGTACGAAGTATAACGGCATCATTCTCTTTGAATGGGGTTGGCCTGGTACCGGAAGACTCACCGGACCTATATCAGGAAAACGAGGAATTAAAGGTAAACCAAGGCATATTACATACCTATATATCAACCAGAAGGAACGCATAATAAATTTTATGAGGTGTTGTATGTATGTGGCAATTCTAAAATGCAATTATTTATCCCCTTTCAGGAAGAGATACAGAAATTGGCTCATCAAATTGAATTTATGAAGACTGTACACATGCAAATGAATAATCGTCATTTGAAACCAAAGCCAGGCGGATATTTTACCATAACATCAACTTCATTTCAGACTCCATTTGGAAAAGGTGTTTCTGCTCAAACACAGACATCAAATAAGACTTCACAACCGAATAGTTGTATAAGCGATGATGGACATAGTGGTTCGAATAGTTTGGGAGCTAATTCTCTTGGGTAAGTTTATTGTGAATATTATTAGTACTTAAATATTATTGTTTACCTGTCTATTGAATAATTATTAAATTATTGGAGAAAAATTAAATAAATAATAATAATAATCTACGTTCAAAAGGCAAATAAGGTACGTACATATATAAAGAGCAGAGTGATGTAAAAGTATTTTTTTTTTTTTCAAAAACATAAATACGAAAAGTTACACCTCTTATTTCCCAATTAAAGCAAGACAACTTTCCCAACTTTAAGAAATATTTCAAAAAAAAAGAAGAAAAAAAAGAGAAAAAAAGGAAATATTCTCCACAACTGGCTCGTGTTCCTTTAATTAATAATGAAATTTTCATACGGCTTTGAAACGAGCAAGCAATTGTATGATTGTTGGGTTTCACAGTTTTTACATACAAAGGATGTAAACACTGCGCCGCCCATTAGCCCTCCTCAGATTATAAAAACTTTTCCTCTTGAAATACAATATACGGAAGACCTATGTACCTATACATATTAAATTATTTCATATTAAAATCATAAGATTTTATTAATTGATTTTTTCATCGTATGCCCGTTTTACTAAATCCTTTTCAAGTCTTGAAAATAGATATTTTCTCATAAACTTTTTCAATGGTTCTACACAAGATTTTTTTTAACGAACTAAGACTGTTTAATTAAGTTCAAGAAATGTGTATTGAAGCATGTTCTACATGAGAGTGTGCTCAGAGAGAAAAATAGAAGATGGTAAATTGTTCCACATTTGCATAAAAAAGCATCTGCACATATACCTATTCATTTTATTATTCTGAAAAGTGAATATTTGTTTTTGTAAGACCCCTCTAGTCTCCACGTTGCACGTTTACAAAATAGTGTTAGGTTAAAGCTCTTTTTTGTTAATTACACCTAGTGTGGCCGGGAAAATAAAAGTGTTAAAAAAGCGCTTAAATCGAAAATAATAATTTTTTGACTGGCTACTATTTTGGATTTTCAGAAAAACTGTTTCAACATTTTCTTTCACAACTTTTTAATTTGACAAGACAATATTATTTCCTGATTTTTTTTTTCGGTTAAAAGACACTTCAGTTATAGATTTATTGCAGTTTTCACTGCAAAATTTAGAAAATTAAATGTTTTTATTTTTTATAAATTGTTTACAACGAAAATCAGAGTCAGAATTAATATTTTTTTAATTCTCGTCAATTTTTTTTGTAGGAAAAGTGGCGCGTGAATATACTTTTTTCTACTATAACGCAATGTACAATCGATTATCTTCCTAGGGATCTTAGCTTTGGAGGATCCTGTAGTGGATGTAATGTTCTCAAAATGAGATTTTTAAATGTGAATTTTTTTTTTTTTACAAATTAGAAAGAATATGTGCTAGCTCATAAAAATTATTCCAAGTCCATGCATATCTGAGCCACCCTAGCACACTTGCCATAGAAAATAAGAGTTTAGTTTCAAAAAGTGTCCTAGCGAGCCGATAATTCAACCCACCACTACTTTGCCTTCTATTTTGGATACATCCATGTAATAGTTAAGAGGTCTTATTTAAAAAAAAAACTGCTGAAAACTACAACCTGAAATTAGTGACTCCTAACTACTTTTTAATGCTGCAAGAAACCGTGATGAAATTTCATGTCATTGTAAATGTTCCATCTCTGGAACTGTACCACCTATATAATTCCAGATTTCTTTGATGTCATTACTTTAAGATTTTTTATATAGATTCCAGTGAGAAGTGCGTAGGCACCAACGGTATCTTAACTCTCTCGTTTGTTCTGTGGTTTTGGTATCTGATTTCATCAAATTTTGTTTAATCTTTTTTAACATCTAAATCCAATTATACGTATACATATGTAAATAAAGTCCCTGAAATTATTGACTCGTACTGATTACATTTTTACTAACTCGCATACATCAATCTCAAATTCCAAACGAGTCTTTTGAGTTGCTAAACGTATTAAAATCAAATGACAGAATGTAGTATTATACTTCAGAGAAAAATGCAAAGGCAACAGTAATTTTTAACAGAGATAATATGATCGGACTGATTCAGAAAAAATACCGACCCTATATGAATCATTTTTCTGTCGTAGTGGCAACTTAAATAAATCCGGTCAAAAGAAAACTGATGTATCATGTTTTCTAAATTTTCTAAAGAATGGAAGTAGGCGCTTCCAAGGATACCTGTTGTGATTGTGATTGTGCTTCTTGTTACGAAAGGTGATGATTTTGCGCCACACGTTCATATTGCTTGCCCCCCTCCTTTTTTCCACGTAAACTTTCTGTCCTAGAAGTTGGTTGAAGTTCGTTTTCATGTAAGTTTTATCTTCCATAATGCATCAGTCGAATTTCCTTAGGAAATTTTCATACAAAATCCAGCTCCTGGATTTTACGACTTGGTTCTTTTCTGGTGTCCCGTCTGAACATTAAAGCTTCGTAGGCCTTCTCTTCTTTTAATTCAATGGACCGTAGCAGATTATGTTCCAGCCTTATCAACCTTCGCCTGACACGGAATACTCTGGACACTACAAGATTCCCGAAATTTACTGACAACATTTTGGATGGTTGTCTTCGGGATTTTCAACTTTTTAGCTAAGTCTCTTTGAGATATATTCAGAATTTGCATATGTGTGTAGAGGAAAGAATTAATTTGCAACGTACTTCTTGGCTGACTTCCATTTTCGTCAGACAGGAACTTTGCACTTATAATGACTTGCAATTATAACTGTAGTACACCTTTTTATAGATGCTTTACCTAATTTTGTTTACCTGAGAGTGAGTAATGGTAGAGGTTAGATGGTCGATTTTTTCTGAATCAGTATTTAATTGTTAAAGATGAATAAAAAACCATGTAACTTGATTGCCTCCAACACTGAATATATTTTTATTCATCTCGATCATTGTAGGTAGATACTCTACTGACCTTTTGATCAGAATCGAAAGCATTACTAATATTCAAACCGCTTTTATACTATATAAACATATATTTATTATTTTCATTTAAATAAGAAAGAAAGCTTAAAAATTTAAAAAACAAAACAAAAAAATTCATTTTTATATCATTTTTCTTCTAACTTAGATTCCCAACTACAAGTATACCAACGCCACAAACAAATGGAACAGAAAGAGTCTGACATGGGCAACGAAGTGGAAGAGAATGCTCATTAGAATCTAGCATAGGTCTACAGTACTCAATGTCTATGATTAATCATATAACAGAAGCCGCCTCATCAACAGCACGGTCATCTCTAACAATTGAAGAAGATAACAATAATATTTCATCATTTTCATTAATGTCTACTACTACGAACAGTAAAACATTCGACGTGCGTACTCCCATCACAGTTTAAAAAACAAAAAACAAACAAAAAAAAAAAAGGGAAAAAAAGAAGAAAAACAGGAAAAAACAACAACAAAAAAGTAAGATCGCGCTAAAGTCGTAAGTTGTCTACATACAAAATATTTTTGTAAATTATATTAGATATGAAATTTAAATGTTCCGTACAGATTATCCTATATATGTAAACATACCATACTATGTATATAAATACAAAGAGATCTGTACCATTTAATTCAACGCTAAAAATATAATTGTTAATCCCACGGTGTTAAATGTTGTTATCATCCAGTCGTTTTAAAATGTACGTAACAAGCCTGTATACTGCGTGTATTATAAACTAATACAACACATCACATAAATACATACACAAATACTCATTAGAAATTTAAACAACAAAGCTCAACTAAAGATTTCTTGAAAGTTATGTATCTAAGGAATATATTGATTGTTGTTTAAAACCTTTTTTTAGGGTCTGTCACAAAAATAATCATGATGCGATGCTGTTCTTCGTCGATAGATTTTTGAATGTTTTGAATGAAATTATCTATGCAAAATAATAATAAGAATTGTCAAATTCTATTAAGTGTTTTTCACTAATTAAAATAATATACCTAATAATAATCTAAATGGAGCTTTTCCGAATATTTTCAATGGACTTCTGAAAAGGTTAGATCTATTAAGAATATTGATCTGGAACATGGGGGCTAACTGGGTCTAACATACTACATAGTCCGTATCTAGACAATTTTTTTTTAAATATTATCGTGAATTTACATAAACCAGTTTCAATAACTTTATAGCCAACTATTATCCAGCTCTCGTGTATATCGAATTTTTCTATTAAGTAGAATGCCAAAAATAATATTTTGAAAATTGACTACTAATTCACAATGAGTTTATATAGTTTTGTCT
Organism: Dioctria linearis; assembly: GCA_963930735.1. Classification (NCBI taxonomy): domain Eukaryota; kingdom Metazoa; phylum Arthropoda; class Insecta; order Diptera; family Asilidae; genus Dioctria; species Dioctria linearis. Next base: position 17,123,847 of record OZ005744.1, read on the forward strand.
TGTTCGAAATACTACTGCTGAGTGTCTCTGTCAAATATTCTTTTTCTATTTTACCAATATTTCTATGAGTAATAATAAGTAATAATAAGTAATGATGAGTAATAATGAGTAATAATGAGTTGGTAATATGGAGTAGATCACATCAATCATCAGGCTCTCAGATCTACAACTGTTTTGCGTAATCTGAATCAGCACCTTTTTAATTTTCATAGCAAAGCAGACGTTCACTGGGATTTGGAAGTTGGTTAAATTTCAAAATGGAAAGTTGGTATACTTCTTTTGTATAATTAATATGTCCCTATAGATGGAAGTTCAAGCAAACGATATATGACATCATGTATCTCAAAGGAGAAATAACTGATTCCTTATAAGATCGTTCTTGCGTCTGTCTGTCTGTCTATCTGTCACAGACCTTTTTCTCGAAAATGGAGAGAAAATTGTAAATTTTTTTTAAATTTTTTTATTTATTTTTTTTTTTAATAAAAGTTTTTAAAAAATTTAAAAAAAATTTAAAAAATTTTAAAAAATTTAAAAGTTTAAAAAAAAATTTTAAATTTTTAAAATTTTAAAAGTTTAAAATAAATTTTAAAAATTTTAAATTTTTTTAAATTTAAAAAAAAAATTTATTTTTCTCATTAAAACAAAAAGCATGCTTTGACGACTCGAACAAAAAACCTGTGTGTCATCTATAGCTCACGCCCAACAGAACCGGATTTTAATATTTCTTGTATCACTATTTTTCTTCATTTTTTTTTTTGTATTAGAAAAATGTTTCTTTAATTAGTAAGGCGACAAGTCAAAAATATTCCGATTATCTTGAAAAGCTTTGATAATAATAGCTTTAAGCTTCAAGGATACTTTGATGTTCCCATAAATAAGCATCGAGTACCAGAGCATTATTGTAGAAGCGGAATCCACATCGATTAAGTTGAGACCGCCAGTTCATGGTAGAAAAGTTTTGAATACTTCAAAATTTAAGGATCAATTAGGGCTAATTTAATGCCACTTCCACGAATTTAATACTCTTGTATTTATCAAAAAAATCCATGGATAATCCAACTTTATTAAAAGTTAGGACCACTACTACTGAAAATAGGTTAAATAACATTGTCACAATAGCGTGCCCTGTATTTTACGGTTCAATTAAGTCTAATTTATTGCCTCTAGTACGTGCTAATTGGGTTGGTGCGTTATATACCATCGCCGCGCCGATGTCTGAAATCAACCATTATACTGTTTGTTGTCTTCGGATCTTCCATGGATTTTGTAACAATACTATTTAACCTATTCTCAGTAGTGGTGGTCCTAACTTTTAATAAAGTTGGATTATCCATATATTTTTTTGAAAAATGCAAGAGCATTAAATTCGTTGAAGTGGCATTAAATTAGCCCTAATTGAGCCCTAAATTTTGACGTATTCAAAATTTGTCTACCATAAAATGGCGGTCCCAACTTAATTGACGTGCGGAATTCTATACCGGTATTTTCGCGGTGTTGCATTCTGTTAATACCCTTTAAAAAGCAACTATTGTCTCTTCTTCACATATTGGTGCTTGTTTTTTTTTTACGAATTCCTCTGAATTTATACATCAATTAGGAGCCTTATTATGGAACGCGAGAGATACTTTTTTATAAAAAGATAATGCAGATGAAATTTCTAGTTTTTTCTTAGGTTTGTTTTACATACATCGTTTTACACTTTGCAAGATTTCGCAAACTTTAGTCGCTGTTTGCACATGGAAATGCATACACCAACCACTATTAAAATTAAGGGGTTTTAAGTAAAATAGGGAGTTTTTCTAAGCCATTTTATGTCCCTGGAATATATAAATAGTAGTAGAGAAATTTTTACAAATTCACCGTTTTCATTTATTCCATTCCATAAACCCAAAAAAAAAACTATTCCAATATCCGATAGCTTCACAAATTATTTGTAAAAATTAAGTTACTCTTGTAAAATTCAAAATAAATGCAAGCAAATTAACGGCAAATAATTGTAAAAAATTTAAGGATTTTATAAAATTCGTTTCAAGTTCAATATTAACGCCTTACTATCGATTCAAAAATGCACTAATACGGTGCAAATATACTTAAGATAAATTTCGTAAACATTTTTAAATATAGTACGTACCTTTTTCTATTCGTATCCGAATACTATGCAGCTATCAACTTTTGCTAACTTCGAAAACTGTTAACTCTTGCAGCATTATTATAAGGAGAAATTCTAAAAAAAAAAATCTATTTGTCATATTTTCAATTAAATTTATTACTACCTACAAATAGCGTAAAAATATCCTCTCTTCATCAAATCCTTCCTAGCTTAATAGTCAGCTAAGTTAGCTATCATTTTTATAAAAACCCCAAACTTTACATGCTTTTGAGTAACTGAGGGTGAGTTGTTGTTATGATGACTGAACCCATAATAATTTTTATATCACAGTGTTCTGAAAAGTTAGAAAAGAAAATTAATAAAAAATTGAGTAAAAACATTTCAAACAAGTTTGCTAACAATTTTTGTCAAATTTTATTTCGAAAGTTTCGATGAATTTTTAAGTAAGCTCCTCAAAGCCGCCCGCCGTAGAATGTAAGTATGCATTCATTATCTGTGTCCTTTTCTGTACATTGTTTGAGAAATTTATATCTTTTATGAGAACTAGATATGCACCTTTAATACCAATCAAATTAATTTGAGTTTTTTTTTAATCGTTAACAAAACTCCCACATTTTTAAACAAAGCCAAACTAGAAATAAGTATGTTTATCAAAAATGAAGGCGATTTCGTCATTCGATAAGTAAAATTATTTCCCCATCTCCCCGCAGTATTCGGTTCATATAAATAAACAATTTCGATGCTTTTATGTGTAAAAGTACCACAAGATTTTTGGAAGGGAGCCGAAATATGTAGTACATATTCTGTTAGCAACAAAACAACCGAGGGTGAATACCCTTGAAGAAGAAATTGAGAGAAATAATTTGAATTTGAAGTATTCTGTCAAAAAGTGTTTGTCTATGTCGTCCTTGGGTTGTCCTGATTTTAAAGCTTTTTGAAAATATATATACATGTATATAAGTATTTCTATCCCTGTAACGGAAACAGTTTCCATGACCCTGGAAAAGTATACATAAAGCAACACAGAAATGGGAAATTTCATTATTTTAGTGTCAACAAGCAATATAACATATTATTGACTATGATTGCTTTGGATTACATTTTAATTGTTGTGAACATGTTTTGATTAAATTTCATCAACATTCTCTTTTGATCTGTCTCTCTCTCTCTCTAGTAACAGATATGTATGTAGGCAGAAAGTTTCAAATCCGGTAGTTTTACGATTTGTATGGCAATTTTTGATCGTCATCTATGGTCATGGTTGTTACGATATTCCCTCATTAAAGTAGGTATATGATAAAAACATGAGAAACTTTTAAATAGATTATTCCTGCTTTTATAATTGTTGTATGAAAGGAGAGAAAAGGTCATAATGAGTGATCGAATTGCTCAAACATCATTTTCTTACTTTTGGTGTACCTCAAGGGTCTATTCTTGAGCCAACACTGTTTTTTTTCTTCTTTGTAATTATTTTAAGAAAGAAAGATCCCAAGCGAGGACACGGCGGTCTGTTGTGCCAACTAATACTGTTTAGTGTATACATATACATGATCTTCCAGAAGAAGAACAGTCTTTTTTCGAAAAACTCAATTTCGGTACAGATGGTTTTTTTTTACCCTATTTCAACACCTATTAAGGTGGTGAGACCATATAATGTTCAAACCGACATAATCATTAAACGATTAAGGATAAATCTTTCTCTTTTAACAGGAGCTGTAAACTGTCAACGGTTTGATTAATAACTATTATATATTCCACTATATATAAATGAGAATAAATTTAAATTAAATAAATAAATAAAAAGACACACGCACACAGGTTAAGATCAATAAAATTTCATACAGCTCGCTACACCCCAAACACCATTTATTGAGAAAGTTATTTAAGGATTATGAAACAAAAACAAAATTTGTATAGAAAATCGAGATTATTAATAAAATAAAAGCCTCAGCCAATTTTTTCGTATTTTTCAAATATATCTATATGTGTTTAGATGTGTATAGAAGAATCAATTTACTGTAAATCCCAGGAAAACTTAAAGTGTTATATTATGGTAGTATAACCCTCCTTAATAGGCTTTAAGTATTCATGAACTTGAAATCCTCGAGGGGGAGTTTAATTGAACAGAGTGCTGTACCGCACGCTCGCACCTCAACAACAGGTGAAATCTGCCACTTTAGCAAAATATACATACAAACAGACATAAATACATATCCATATATATATAGATATGTGTATATTCACATATATAAACATATTGTGGATTCGAAAACTCTACTCTGCTTTAGAATTAAATCCTTCTCAGAGAGATTTTTAGATTCTAATGAAATAAAATGGAATAAAAACAGGGGGAAAGATTTTTATTAGAAATCTCACCGCAAAACACAAATAAACATTTTCAATAAAGAAATTTGGATGCATTATGCTCACGACGACGTCCATGAATAAAAATGCAAATTTTTTTTTATGTAAATTTTTATCTCGTCAAATTCTCCAGCATCATGTTGAGTGAATTGAGAAGAAATCCTATATGAAAGGAGAAAAGCTCCATTGAAAAGCACTCACTCACTAATCCATGCAAAGACTTTTGTGAATTTGTATTCGAATAAAAGGTATATATAAAAACACAGCGAATATATAACGAAATACATACAGACATTTTTGTGTTTATAAAATAGCCATTCGCATCAGGTTTGCTATACTGTACATACATACATTTTTACACTTGCATATACATAATAATATGTTAATAATGTAATTGCGCTGTAACTATTATTATTTACAGAAATATAATAAATTGTTATTGAAAAAAAAAATAAATAAATGGTATAAAATGTATAAACGTGTTCAATTTAACTATGCCACCGCATGACCGCTTTTACAACCTATATACATACATACATACATGCATACATACATGATGTACTGAAGAGACTTTTTGATGAGACTCATTTTGAGCAATTTTCTCCACTTCGGTGAATATAATGATAACATTTTTTGAGATATTTATAGAAGAAATGGATATTTGTAATTTATTTATAAATTTATTTTATATCAGAAATTATTTCTGCGCTGACTGTTTCTTTTTTTTTTTAACTTAATTTTAAAACGGTTTATAAACTTGTTAGTTGAAAATATTCTTGTATAGATTGTGTAAACTGATTAAAGCAACATTTTCAGCTTTTAGTTTTAAGTTTTAAACATGAAAATTTGTCAATTTATAATTCCGGAATAGAATTAATAAAAAAAAACAGTTAACATAAGTTCTTAAGAAAATTAGATTGCAATTAAGATTAAAAAAAAAAAAAGTTAAATTATGAAAGTTTGAAAGAATTGACTAAGGTTGTTAATGCTGTTAATGCAGAGGCACACAATCAATAGCCCTTTTATAAATGCCTCAAGCATCATTACTAACATTTTATATAACTTCGATGAATCTTGGCCAAATACATCACCAGGATCTGTTTAGTGTCCGCATTAAGGTTAAACTAGATTGACGGCAGTACAATGTTGCACTTTTAAAAATATATACATATAAGGTAAAAATAAAAAACGGTCAACAAATTATTTAAATCATTTGGGAAATGTATTTGCTTTTAACAATTGTTTAAATTTCTACAAATTATTTTTATTGAAATCAGAGTCTGTCAATCACTTAACTGAAATTCACAATCTTTTATGTATACCGAATTTTGTGACAGTATGCCAAATATAAATGTGTCAATCGGTTCATAAAATTAAAATGTTAAATTCAACTTTAGTTAGGTTACTGACCCTAGAGTGTGACATATTTTTCTTTATAACTACATATGTTAAAAAAAATTTGTCATATACCTATGAACAACTTCAATACCCCACTAACCAGAGGTACAAGATATAGCGAATTCGAGTCTTAAGCTGTAATAATGTCCTATAAAAAGTAAAAAGTAAAAATTAATTCACCACCATCTGCCCAAAAATATTTTTCGTTATTTTTTTAATAATGTGCTTAAATTTTTTAACGTTATTCGACCTACATATAAATAAATGCTGATTCTGATCTCTGGTCGCACTTCCCTTGTCGTATATTTTGTCAAATATTTTGACAGATTTACCACAAATTTGTCGTATTTCGAATTTTTATCCTGTGTAGCTCATTTTGATTAATCACAAAATAAACTAAAATGAATTTTCAGTGAATAATATTGTCAAAATATATTGTATATGACAAAACATAAATTTATCAACTGTTCCAAAATTTCTGACAAATGTTTTGATCTACGACAATAAATAAATATTCAACATTACCAGGTATTTATTTAAATGTCATAACGATTCTGATAAAATTACTTATAATTGGATATTTCACTGATATTAATAAGCTTGAAATAATCTTAGGACCTGAGTAATTTCATATATTACATATAACGGTGCTCTATTTAAGTTTGGAAGTTAACACAAAAATATGTATAGAAGTAAAAGTTGTAGTAATATCAATTATCGTACTACCACAAATGGGCAGTAAATATATATGTCCTGCGTTGGTTATATTTATTATAAATGAAATTGCATTGGATATTGACCATGGTAACATATGAGCGCAGGATCGTTGTTTCATTCTAAGTCAACCCGTTTGCTGGGATGAACCAAAAAAACATTGAATAAGTAGAAGAAAAGCTCAATTCTTTTATCGAATATATATTTTGATATTTACGTATAAAAAAAGATCAGAATCATCATCCTGATATCGCATTATAATTTTATACTGCTGACATATGCTCCTTAAATCTTATTTTTATTGATTTCATAGTTTTCCTAATATAAGATGCTGAGGATATACATACTACTTATACACGAGTCGTTTATTACGAAACTGAGGCAAACACATTTTTTTGTTATAATGAAATAATTAAAGATTTTAGTTTAAATAAATTTAAAATTATTATAATGTCCAATAGCCAGCCAACTTATGTGCGTTTTGTAGTAAAATATTATATAAATTTATTATCTAATTATGTTTATTAAAAACTGAAATTTTACTATACCCAAATGAAATTGGCCCACTTTCAAAATAAAAAGTTTTATATCGGATTGTGTCAGTTTAAGTTTGAATTAAATTATTCATTAATAATAATCGGCCTATTATTTTAGTTACAAGAAATTCTAACTGCACGTTATATGCTCTTAATGGGAAGTTACCTTCGAGAGGCATGAAAAATGCATGAACTTTGGAATTTTTTTTTTTTCATAAATTAAATACTTTTGGAAATGGGTTTTAACGTATTTTATTCTTCTATCAATGGAGAGTAAATCCCATTTTTATTTAAAAAAAAAAAATATCCGAAATGGCGGCTCCAGCTCCAATTAAACAAAACCATGCATGACGTGTTTTGGTCGGCGCGGGGCGCTCCACACTCTGCCAGTTCATCCGAAACCAATAGGATTGAAAAAGATTAAACTAGATAAAATTTGGCGAGCTTTACCGATTTTCGTTTTCAAAAAAAAAAAAAAACACTGAATAACAAAATGACAGCCATTTGAAAGAGAAACCCATTTTTTTGCTTCAACGGACGAAAAAAAACTATTTCTAAATCAATTTTTGATAAAAATCGCTTCCTGATGGTAAAATTGAATTTCCTTTCAATTCATTTGAATCGGTTCATCCGTTAAAGCTGCAGATCACCCCGCGCGCTAAAAAATGTTGTTCCCAGAAAAACTCATATAAAGTTTAACGTTAAAAAACATCTTTGACACAGCTTACTTCAGCTATTCCAGCACCATATAGAGGCCGTTTCTCTTCCTCCAAGAACTGATTGTGCTGAATCTGAAGGCTAACAATTTCTCGAAATGTACGAGGGTACCTCAGGTAGCGAGTAAAAATCTCCGCAGAAAGCGCGCTCCGAGCGCTTCAGCTACCTGTTTTCCATCCCGTGGACGGTTCTGCTCTCAACAGGCTGTGAGTTGAGTTCTAAAATACTTTAGATATGAAAATATCCTTTTACCCACGTGATCTAAACACTTTAAGGATGATAATTACGAAAAAAAAATTGTTTCATCATAATGAACGGTATCCTCGCCTTTATTTTTTTCAAAAATTATCCAAGAGCATGCATACAAATGGTGGTTACTTCTTCCAATTTTTATACTTTCTTGTACCAGCTTTCTTAATTTATGCTACAAAGAATGAACTACACATTTTTTAATAAGCAGGTACTACTTGAATGGAAGTTTTCATAATATGTCATCCTATGTAAATTTTCACTAATTCTGATATCTAAAAATAAAAAAACTTTAATTTATCACATTTTCTTACTCCACAAAAAATTTAATATTTTATTTTTCTAGGTTACCATCTAGAGATAACATTTTAAGATTAAATATAACTTTAATCATATTAAATCAATTTATAATGAATCAGTCAGGAAAATTAAGAACGAAACATTGCATCAAACAGAAGATTCACTAACAAGTTTAACCGTTGATGTGCTCATTTACTAACCGTACCTTGATTTTTTATCAAACTCTCAAATGTACATTTCAGACAATAAGATCAAAAATTTTACAAAATAAATTGTACATTTGGTATAAAGTAGAAAATCATAAAAAAAACAAACACTATAAATATTTTCATAATTATTTTATAATTATATATGCAAAACAAAATATATTATATATTTAAAAAAAAAACAAAGTACACATCAAAAATTTCATGTATATAAAAGGCACTCTTAACCGCGCACTTCAAAATTTCGTTAAAATAGTTGAAAAGAAATTTTTTTAATAATAGTCATCAAATGTTTAATGAAAAAAATTAATGTTAATAAAAGAAAATCCTTACCTAACTGTTTTATAGCACAACGCAACAACAAAATTTGATTAAATAAAAGTTGTAAAAATTATGTAGATTAATTGTAACGCATAAGTGTGTAAAATGAAAGAAATATAAAAAAAAATAAAAATAAAAACAAGATAAAAACAAATATTTGTATGTAAAAATCTAATGGTAAAACGTGTAATAATTTCTAAATGAATTAGTTAAGTATATATATAATACATATTTATGTACATCTAATAGAGAAATACATGTAAACAATTCAATATCCACTAAAGCTGTTGATAATTTCAACACCTTTGAGATTATAAAATTATTAATTGCATGGTTTTAATATTATTGGAATCTTCAAGTAAAGCATGTCCCAGAAATTTTTTTTTACAAAACTATACTGCTCAGGCCATACTAGTTACTAGTTACTAGTTTTTCCATAAAAATAACTGTTAAGTTTACGTCTTAAATGTGATCGAAAGAATTAGAAGAACGCTAAAAAATTATGTACAAGTAACGAGCTAATCTAAGATAGCTAAAGAGTTAAAATTGAGGAAGTAATCGATTCAAAATTAGTGAAGATAAGTTGTAAATCAGGGGTGGGCAAACCATCGATTACGATCGACCGTTGGTAGATCGCGAGCAGTTGACAATCGATCGCAGATATTTTAAATAATTTACTAGGGTTATTTTCAAATTGTTTAATTTAAAATGTGTACTAAAACTTAGCAGACGTTCAAACATGAATTTAAAATTAAACACGTCGTATCTATTCTACAACTGACATGACTAATTCCCAAGTCAGTGCCAAAGATGACTTAATAAGAAGATGGGAAGGAGGCCGAACAAAATTGGAAATTTTTCGCTTTTTTTTTTATCTAGAAAGAAACAAATAATATCGTATACTTATGTCTTTTGCATTAATGGGGGGGGGGGGGGGAGAGAAACATTGGCTATGCATTACTGTAGTGTGACTGAGACAACGAGTTAAAAACAAAAATTGAGAGAATGTACCGAATGTACCCGAACGACAAAATCTTCTTGAATATCTTCAAAATCCATTCAAACTATTCATAATTATGTTCATTGGGTAACCCTACCTCAATTTTGCAAATTTGCCTTGCATAAATTTGTTCCTATGTACACTAATTGATCAACTTCAATGATTGGTAGAAATAATGGATTTTTAGCTCTTTACAAAAAAAATGAACAGATTCCTAATTTCATATCATTTCATTGCATAATTTATAATAATGCCTTATGTGCAAAAATATTGGATGTTAATAATATTATGGATGTGGCAGTGAAAATTGCTAATTCGAGCGAGCGAGCGCGAAGTTTAAGGAGGCGTCTATTCAGTAGTTGTCAACTTGAAAGCAATGACTCGGAATATGAAGATTTACTTCTTTTTTGTCATGTTAGGTGGCTTAGCCGAGGAAGCTTTTTGTAAAGATTTCTAAACATTTTGCCAGAAATTATTGCATTTTTGGAAGAATTTGAGAGATGATTTGCAAATCTAAATAATCAACAACCGATTTTTGATTTTTTTTTCATTTGCTTTTGGAGAATTTGATAACGAGCTCATACTTTTCAATTGAATTCATCGGATCTAGAGTTAGAAATTGTAACAAATACAATCAGATATAATTCTGAAAGCAAGTGCAAATGAAAATTATTTTTGGAATTTATTACCAGAAGAAAAATATTCATTATTTGAGATCGGTGGCAATGAGGATATTTGCATTTTTTTGGTTTCACTTATCTATGTGAAACAGAGTTATCTCAAATGAAAAACATCAAATCGATGTCTAATGACCACTTAATGGAATCTATTCGATTGTGTATCAGTGATTACAAACCTAACTTTACAAGACTTGTTGATGAAATGGAATGTCACACGCATCAACATCAAAAAATTAATCCAAAATATTTATGAATAAATTACATTGCACAAAATAGTAAATACAATGTATTTAATATATTATGATTAATAAAGACCTTAATTAAACTTTTATTTGGTTGGAATTTAACCCATTTTTCGAAGTCGATCGCGCATAAATAAGAAAAATTAATGTCGATCATATCAGTATTAAGTTTGCTCACCCCTGTTGTAAATGCTTTAAAACAAATCCAAGGATTTTGGTGAGAAAAATGGCTGATTGTTTGAAAACATCTCGATCTATGGTCCAAAGAAGTAGTGCCCAGCATTATGGATGATAAAATTTAAACTTATGCCTTAGTCGACTTAGTCGACTTTGTACCGATTTTCCGAAATCTTACAGAGAAAAAGTCAAGAAAAGTTGCCAAAAAAGTTCTTTAAACACAATGGAACAGCGGTTTTGGCCCGATTTGATTATTATTCATTTCGTCAGATGAACTTGGTTTGCTACAAATGGGGTAAATGTGGTTTGTAGAGAACCAAATCCGTCAAATTTCCTCGCTATTGAACAATATTGGGAAATAATAAAGGAAATACTAAAGAAAAAAATAAATAAATAAAGGGAAAGTAAAAACCATTGTTGAATTGAATGTTAAAGAAAAAAGTTGATATAAAATGCAAGATGGCTTCTATTAGAAATAAAGTAATTTTTTTTTTGTTTTACCTCAAATAAAATATAAAACTTTTGGATTACTAAGTATTTAAGTAATAAGGCCCTTATATAAAAAGAAAACTATTTTACATTTAGTTATTTTTTAATTCTAAAGAATCGCAAATGTCTGAGATTGTAAAAATTTTTTCTGAGACATGTTTTAGTTAAGTTTTATTAAATTGTATACCCTTTTTTTTTAAATGGATTATTCAAAATAATGTTTTCAATTTTACACTAATTTTATACCGAGTGCTCCGGATCAAACAATGTATCTTAAAGTATCACACGTTATTCCTCCTTATGAGCCGATGAGAAAATTTTATTCTATAAGTAACACTTATTAAATACTTTCGAAGTTACGCAAGATTAAAGATTTTAGTGGTGTCTCAAACCGCAAAACCGCTTACAACTTCTAAGGGATCTTGCTGATTTTATCTCTGTTAATTTTATACAACAGCTTATTAAAATAGTTATCGAATTATCTATAACTTGTTGCTACTTGTTTTATTTCAATAAAATAATTGTATGGTTTTGAAAAAAAAACAAAAAATGGGTTTTCCCAGGTTCAAATTCCGAAAAAAGTCCTTAATTTGAAATATTTTCACTACCAGCTCATAAAATTTTTCATCAGTTCATAAGGAGGACTAACGTGATATACTTTTAGGATACTTTGATCCGGAATACCCTGTACACTACTACTAAAAGAGAGATTTTGAAAATGAAAGAAACAACTGAAAAAAAACAGCTAAATTTGTTCCATGAACTATTAAGTATGATAGAGATAAGCAAAAGTACGAAAAGTAGGTATAGTTGCCGCAGCTATTCACAAAATATATATGCTCCAGAAGATATTTGCCAAACCATATGAAACACAGGCTTTCATTAATCTATACTGATACCTTCAGAGTAGTTCTATATTGTAGTAGACCGTATGGTCCTATTGGATATTAGCAAGATGGAAGTTTTTAAAAAAGTGACTAGTGATCAAAAATGTAAGTTTTACTAATGCCTAAAGTATCGTACATACTGAAAAAAAATTTTTTTTTGGTTACTAAGCTTCCCAAATTTGGTCTAATTTATATACTTTTTCTATAATAACATTTAAAATAAAACGAAACATTACACAAGTTTCCAAGCAAAAGCCCTTAGTTTATAACCATAGCTCAGGATTATGCTGTTGAGTGCTGCTGTATTATTTTAGATTTTTGCGTAATCGTAGTTGAACAGAATTTTTTTTTAATTAAGACATTTCGAGGTAACCACCTTTTGGCAAAGTTAAGGAACAAAGCTAAAATTTAGAATATAAATGATAGCTTGGGCAGTCGGTACTTACTTTTTCATACGTTTAATAGGGATAAGGATTAAGAAATTTTATTATAAATTCAACAGACTACATATGTATACATAAATAGTTACTCTTTCCGTTACAAACAGAAAACATTACCTACAATAATTTTGCAGACTAGTCTAGAGGATTATATTAAAAATACATATTTTCAAAATTTAGTCAATTCAAAAGAAATAAATATTTAAATCAATACCAGATGAAAAAATAAAAAAAAAACAAAAATTGTGAAATATACATAAATATAATGTTAAAAATATAGGAAAATGTGATAGATAAAAAATATATACATACATATATATATAAATTATGTTGTTTAAAAAAATTATGAAATGTCTTCAAAAAAAAAAAAAAACAAGTAACCATTCAACGTTAAAATGTAAATATTTAGTTCGGTTTACTTAACAACAAAAAAACATATTTCTAAATTATAATATAGAAGAAGAAAAAAAAAACAGTTAAAATGATAGAAATATTCATGTTCTATTTAGAATTGCTGGTATAACTCATTTTAGAATTAGATATTTTTGAAAATGTATGTGCTACCTTTAAATTAAGGGGAGTAAGCAAAAAATCGCTTCCTCATAAAGAACAATTTTTCATTCCCAACTATTTTGGGGAAACAAGTTAACAACAACAACAAAGGTTATCAGTTACAACATATTAGGAGGTATTTGATATATGGTGGATATGACAATTCCAATAGGTGTTTTTTGTATCTATACCTACATAAATATAGCAAGAGTATAATTTTGATGTAACCCTAATCAAAGAATGTTGTTGAATTATTGTAAGCCACAATAAAGAATCTATATACAAGCATTACTGTTTTTTTTTTTTAATAAAATATTAATTATATTGATTTATTAAGTACAGTTATCGCTCGATAATTCAGGAAAAATTTTCTGCAACATTGAATAATTTACGTACATATGTTCCGGACAGTCAGCAAATAATTTACTTTGTAATCTTTCAGCAGAACCACAAGAACAAACTGCTCATCCAAGAAATAAACTACTCAGCCATATTATTAACAGTAATGCACATGCGATTAGCAGGCTCATACATGCTAAGGTTAGACCTTGGGGAGTTAACATGGAACAGAAGTAGCCTTCTCAAATTGTACCGACTATCACGAATAGAAGAGATTTTGTTAAGCAACAGCGGGGAATAAATATTCGCGTTTAAGAGCTGATGCACAAAAGTTACATCGGCAACCATGCGACGTTTCTCAAGCGAGTGCATATTTAAAAGCTTTAAGTGATCCTCATAGGGTGGAAGAATTAATGAATTATTCCAGGGTAGGTGCCTGAGAGCAAATCATAGGAAGTTCCGTTGAACAGACTCGATACGGTCGATGTGTGTACCGTAAAATGGAGACAAGACTTGGCTAGCGTATTCAAGAAGTGGTCTAAAGCAAGTATATAAACGCAATGTTATGGTAGGATTCGAGAACTCTTCGGACCAACGCTTTAAATAAGCCCAGCATGGAACTATTCTTTGATACTATGTAGTTTTGAGGTACACCAGACGAAGCTTTCAAGACGCTTGAGATGGAATGTCGAAATAAAATTTGATATGTTCTGTTATCTAAATAAGTCTCCGTCCATTTAAGAAATGTTAGAGGAAACCCATATACTTTTCGATTTTAAAGAGTATCACGGAGTGAGATAACTTGTCGAACGCTTTAATAAAGTCTATATAAATACAGTCTGTCTGGTAGCCTTTTGCAGTCTGAGACAAATTCCAATAAGTTAGTGGTTGTAGACCTGCCCGAAATAAACCCATGTTGGTTTGAAGAGAAAAAATTCTTACAGAAGGTTGATAGTTAAGAAGAACTGATAGATTCGAAAAATTTGGGCATGCAAGATAATTTTGCAATAGGCCTATAGTTAGAAATATCATTTTTACTACCATTTTTGTGGATATAATCATACCTACCTATAACCATACCATGAGGAATTTTTCCATAGCTGGGTAAACAACCACTATCGAGCGATTTTTGGAAAATAATTCTCAACGGAGCTACTAGAGAAATGTTCCATGGAGTTACGCCTAACTCTTACTTCAGTAAGCCTTGGTTGTACAATATTAGACTTCGGTAGAAAAAAGTTTTTAAAAATATCAGGCGAAAATGTGGATAATAGCACGATGGCCATAAAGTCATTTAAGGAAAAATTTTGAAAGAAATATGAAAAAAATGAAATCGGTGCGATGAAATCCGCACCTGGTCAAAAAATAAAAGGAAAGAATAACTATATTCAGGTTTTTTTTTAATGCAACTGACACACTAAAATTAAAACTGTTAATGATAGAGGCACGTAGGCACGATTTTTTGTTGTTGTGGAGAATGCTCACAGCAAAAATGCCTGAATGACTGAGTTTTTATATAAAGCATTGAAGTATTACTTATCTGAATTAATAAGCGTGGATAGAAAAATTTGCGTAATCTTTTCCTTGCAGTACCTTCAACCTAGGGAAGCGAATGCCATAAGCATTTTAAAACTATTTTATATGGAAAAAGCTTTCTCTCCTAAATTTTTCGTGCAAGAACATTGCCACACATACACATATAATGAGCAGCTTGAGGCAATATTAAGGTAACTATATACATTAAAGAAAACCTGGAATACTTTTTGTTTTTATATGAAGCATGAGACTCAGACAACGAACTATCATTAGATCCGAAGCAATGTAGGCCCCGAATTAAGAATAGATATTTTATAATATACGATATTTTCCCTGAGTTACGCCATATCACCCAGTAAAATGCACCAAATTGAAAGTATAGTAGTGAAGAAGATGTTCAAGAAGACGACGCAACGATCTAAAAGTCAAATGCTGATTTAAATAATAGAATCCAAAATTTTAATGCAAGTATACGTGTCTTTCATTTCAAAAATATTTTGCAGTAGGTACGCTGAAGAAAACAGGTTTACCTTGGATTAGATTATAAATCTCAAAAAGATAAGAACGACAACATTTCTATCCGTCAAATAAAAATAATGGATTTTATTGGATAAAACACAGCATCTAGACATGCTATGGAAATTTGCTAATTCCAGTACCTATACGTTTAAGAGAATTGAAAATTTGTTTGAAATGAAAATTTCGACCAGTTTTATATCGCAACAGGCCACTGGAGTTTAGAGACTTCATTGAGTGGCCAGAATAATTTTGAAAATGGTCTAGTTTAATCTTAAAAAAGTATAAATACAATGAAATAAATACTGATTTTAGTACAAAATACAAAAGCATTTTATGTAAAATCCAACGAAAAACCATATTACGATAATATTGCCAATTCAAAATCTATTTATTACAGGCCCAGGCAGAAGCGCCGCGTAACGTACAACGATAGATCAAATGTCCGGATTATGGCCGAAAATGTAATTTTATGGATTATCCAGCGATCACTATTAGGTAATTAAAATTCTCTCAAAAAATGCTTTACCAATATAATTTACGTTAGTTCCAGAGAATTTGATAAGCCCATTAGAAAATGTATGTCTACTCGTAGGTAATGGCATACATAAGTCATATTATCAATGTAAGCAACCATTTTGAAATTTTTGATTGAAACTTTTTTTAATGCATATAAACAAGTTGTAAAAAAAATGATCTGCTTAAGGATGCTTTGTGCAGATTAAATCGATTAAATCGACATTTTCTTGATACGAATCATCTTTTCGTTGAATATAAATAAAGGACTTCGATTTACACATATACTTACATAGTACTTATAGACACCACTAGGTTAGACAATCTGACAGCTTTACTGTTCAATGTCCATTAAGAATGTACTTAACGCGATATTAGGGCCATAACACAAAATGTCACAAAAAAAGCTAGTCAGAGCGAATTTGAGTTTCAATTCAGAAAAAAAAAACAAGAAAAATGCAAATTAACTAATATTACACCAGACCCCAACCGTGTAAATAGCCCAAAAGTAAATCTACTACGCCGCCATTTTTGGGTAAATCAAGTAGTGCTTCTTCCATTATTATGTTCGTTAATTTTCCCCATACAGTTTCCCCAGTAATCCATGAAATCATATGCTATGGCAGCTGTGTAATCACATATATGTGCATACATACAAAGCGGCAGTGAAGAGCAAACCCATTTTCGTTGCAATCTTCTTCATACGTTAACTTAATTCGTTCAATCAAAATTTTCCAAAAGTAGAACAAATTTTTCACATATACCTACCTACCAGGATATTTCATTTGCGTATACAGCTCTGTAATCAGATATGTATGTATACACACATATTTAGAGGGCATCGTATTCTTCTTCAAGCGTCAAGATTTTAGTTTTTTTTTTCAATTTTAACGAATTTTCATTTACTTAATTACAATGCCAATACGTATTAAATTAATTTATGTACATTACTTCAAAATCTAAATCATATTTCTACATTTATAGGTACCTGCCATTTATAAAATTATTAAAAAAATTATTCCGGTATATACCTACCAACAACAAAATTTTATTTTTGGATGCTTTTTTTAATTTCAATAATTAATCTTTTATCAAAAATTACACAAAATAAGAAACGAAACTTTAGATAGGTATACACACACACACACTAAAAAGATTTGGCAGCCTTTAGAATATTTCACAAAGATTTGATTTTCATTAAAAATCGTTTATTTTTCAAACATGGATGAAAATGGATGTTGTTTCACTTTAGCTTTACACCAAAAATCTGTAATCACTGTTTTAACTGATAAAAACTTTTTAATTTACTACCCTGACATGCAAAAACGTTATTACAAATACTTAATTATTCTATAAACTTACTTTTTGTGAAGAAAACAAAAAACTTCTCTAATTTCACAAAATTTGTTCTTTATTCACTCATCATCACTCACAAACTGAACAAAGAATGACGAAACTTTATTCCTGTCGTGTACACGATCACGACGCATGGAGTGGAGATGTGTTGGTGACTGGATGCGAATGTGCAGATTTTTTTATTGTCCGTTATTTTAAATTTGTTTGATCAAATACTTTTTATTTTGTTATTTTTTTATTACAATAACTCTCATTTTAAAGTTTCAAATTTATTTATATTTATTTATTTCATATAGATTTCATTTGTATAAAAATTAATTTGATATGAAATAAAAGTGTTAATTTATTTTTTCATATTTATTTATTTTGACGATAATGCAGTTTTCGTAGAGTGCAAGGCCAAAATTTGTCGTTAAAAAAAAAATTAAAAGCTTAAAAAATCGAGGAGAATGCGTAATTTAATTAATTTTCAAACTAAATTCTGGAATTTCTTTAAAAATACTATTCAACAAAAATTTTTAACTTGTTGCGTGTTGTCCGGCACACCACCACAGTGCGATTTTAGATAAGGACGATTGATGATTCCATTGAAAAGGCATCTCATATTCCTATCCCACATCTGAATTATCTTAAATTATTATCGGTTTTTAGTGAGTATAAAAATGTAAATGTAAAGAATAAAATTTAGAATGAAATAAATGTGGGTAGTAAGTACAGATACTTCCGTTTGTTAGGAACTATCTATCTACTACTGCAGTACTGCACACTTTAACCAAACTAATTGGGTTCATTTCAATAAATTTATCAAAATCTGTTTGACTGTTTTTAATCGAATAATATTGAATATTACTTCAATTACATTATTAACATTTTGTTTTTTTTTTTTATCAACAACTTCACAAGCTCCTTTATCATCTTCACCTATAATCACAGAGAAATATCGTTACATTTCCACACGATGAAGGTTTCCAAAGCGCTCTGCTAATCTCGATGTGTCTAGATTAGATTTGTTGCGGGGTGCGCATTCACTGCGATCTGAAAGATTTATTGTGAGTCTCCGTTCAATTTATTCCTTTTCTAGGTTTGAACTGTTAATAAAGTCTAGAACCATTCTGGGACTTAAGTTCCACACGTAGTTTGGTGGAAGAAAAGCATCTTCGTCTGGCCAATGCTTCGTCGCAGTTGCAGAGCATGGTGTTCCGTGGCTTCAGGAGCATTCCTACAGAAGTGGCAGGATGACGTCTCAGCCAAACCCCTTCTTTGTATAGGTGATACCTCAATGGGCAATGACCTCAGAAAAGTTCTGTAATAATTCTTGAGCTCTGTTTTCCTAAGGAGCAGTAACGCACCCAGGATTTGGCTTGGGGGGGACCAAAGGTGTCCCAAGTCCCAACTAGTCGGAAAAATAGGGCTCTAAAGTCGCGTCCTGCACCCATCTGAGCACTTAAGGACTGCTATTGTAGATTAAAAGATTTTATTTTATTTTATCGGACTTTGTAAATTATATTCAGAAAACTGACATTCTGGAGGGGGACCGGTCCCCTTAGTCCCCCTCTCGGTGCGCCCCTGCTAAGGAGTAGGAGTTCTTTTGTTTTTCCGCCAGAGGTGTCGATAAATTTCTTTGCCTGACGAAGTCCTTATATCCTTTCCTAATAAAAGGATTTTTGTTTGTTCTCCCAGCTATTCGGGGTAGCTCTGAGGTAACACTTTGAAGTGCCAGAAATTGGCCCTGAGCCGATAAAGGGAGTTTCCGCCCCTCTTTTGGCTAGGCCGTCACCAATTTTATTGCCATTATGGCCCTCATGTCCAGGTACCCAGATGCAGGTACTGGCGCATTTTTCTATGGTTAATACCTCAGCCTGGAATACGGTAGGGGTAGAGCCCAGGGCCGTTGATATATGGCATTTGGGGCCGTATACGCCCAGTCCAAATCCACTGTTTGTTTTGGAACCGTCTGCCAACCACACCATTGATCTTTTTTGGAAGGATGGTTTATTTAGTGGAACGCCATTGTTGTCGGTATCGCGAAACCACGCCGAATGGTCTTACAAAATCCACCTTGGATGTGAATTATATAAGATATTGTCGTGATTTGCTCGAAGCATATTTGTTTTATGACCAACCAGATCACCTGGCTTGAACTTTTTCTCCTTTTGCAATCTTACAGCACTGAAGATCGATTCATTTTTCAGGGATGGAAGGTTTAAGGTTTCATAAGGCTACCACGGCTACTGCAGGACAGGTCCTCATGGCACCAGTTATTTCTAGACAAGCAAGCCGCTCGGTTTTGTCTAAAGCGTTGCTAGGACTGTTGATATTTCTACCTTGATAAATCAAATGCTGCACTCCTTCTTTAGCTAAGACACTATGAAAACAATTTCACGCGTCCTATATTCACCAGAAATTCTGCTATCCAGTATGGAAACTTGCCTAGGTTCAGGCAATACACGTAAATGGAGCAATAGAACAATTTCATTTACTTTGATTCCTTTTAAGCCCTTCAAAACTCGCAATCCTTGGACAGAAAGAAGCCATTCTGCTCCTTTAGCCAAATTTTTAAGTAAGTATTTGATCTGGATCAACATCACTTTAATTAAACGGACTGAAAGTTTCCTATCTGTTCGTTCAATTCCGAGTGATATGTAACTAAGGACGGTCTCTCACTTTCTTCCTAAGTTTTATTATTGATTTTACCTGCGGGCATCTTGTAAAGATATGCAAGAAATATTTTACACCATCAGATTTACCACAAATTTCGTAATAAGTGGTTTAGATTAGAACTCAATTCGATGGAAACTCTATGTTATTCGCTACTTAGCTATTCAATTGTCGTACGCCGAAATTTATTTAGTGACCTACCTATAACAAAGTTTTGGAAACTCCTATTTGCATTGAAATTTGGTTAGTTATTTTTTATCTTTAATTTATAAAAAAAAAAAAAACTATCATGCTGAACACCTCTGTCGAAATCTACTACTCATTGGGTATTGTAGGAGCAGACGTATAAAAGACGAGAAAAACACACTTTTCATAAACGAGACAGTAATCGTTGCGAAATCCTTCAGATTTTTTTCCGTTCTGGACATATAAATTATCACTAAAAATAAATTCAAATTTTTTGTAAAATTGTGTGTTTAACTTTTTACTATTAAATTTTTCCTTTCTTATTTGTTTGTTTGTTTGTGTGTTTTTCGAAATAGTCCTGTTAACATGGCAACTGCAAATCTCAAAGTAGATTCTGATCAATACCTGGAAATTCTAGATGAAGAGTTCTACAGATACTTAGAAGTTGCGAAAACATTAATGAAAGCACTAAAACGATCAAAAGGTAAAAAAAAAACTTGTCCACTGTTATTTTCCACAAATTGGTATTTTTTATTGTTTTTTTTTTGTACTTTTAGACAGGGAAATATGTGCGAAATTTATTAGAAAATGCACAGCCTTAGATTCTCCGAGTATTGAAGTGAAGAATAATCGAAATGATTTTTTCAAATATTTTCTGAAGATGCTTCAAACAGCTGCAACTACACAGCCTCCTGAATATGATGATTGGGTAATTATTGAATATAAAAATTTTATTAGTTTTGAAGATTTTCAAGGTAGATGCATTCCATACAAGGTAAAATATAAGTGTACGGTTTAGGCACAAGCTGGATCCGGAGCTCCTACATATTTTGTCCAAATCTACAGTGACTTAAGTTAATGTAACAAGTTTAGCTAGACTTTTGTTTTGCTTTGATACATCAAAGCTGTAGGCTAGCTAAACTTTGCTTAATATGTGATGTGAGGTCATTAAGGTTCAACAATGGATTATTGGACTTGAATAGGCCCTAAATATATATCAAAATCTCTACTATTACCCTGATATCAATGATATTAGCCCTCTCTAATGTGACACACACAAAAAATACTGGCTTTGACACCATCCTCTACATTTCTATAACACATAGCAAAATCTTAAAATATAACAGAAACTCAAGGTATAACCACAGACGATATACAATTAGATAAGAATCTGCATATAAACCCGAATCACTGTTTCTTTAACTTTACACTCACCAATTAAAACTATCAGTTGCGATGGATGTTAGGTTAGATAATACAGTAGAGAGAGAGAGAATGTATAGAGCTTTCCATTAGGGGGGTCATTAGTTCGTTTTAAAACGTAGCTTTCGGACCGCTTCTTTTTTAGGTTTTTCATATCAATAGATGTACATAGGTTGTCTGTGGTATAATACACCAATCAGCGAGCATCAACTGAAAATTAAACAAATTGGAATATAACCAAGGTGCAGAATTTACAGCAGCAATATCCTTCTTTCCACCACTCTCTCCATCTCTTTAGTCTAACTATTCATTTTTTATGAACTAATTCAGCACCTTAACTAAGAGAAAATATGTATCTAACTCGAAAATTATTTATAAATTGATGAATCGATTAAATAGAGGTAAAGTCCGCAGGCGCACAATCTCACTCTCATTATCTACAAGTTGTAGTTCACAACTTCAAATGGGGCGCTCTTATGAATTTTGGATTAGCCTAGAATCCTCAGAGTTTGGCGAACCTGAGTACTTGCAGATGTACAAAACTGTTTCTTGATGCGCCCAATGGGAATATCTCCGATTTTCGCATGGGGCTCGGAAGGAAACAATGTAGAACTGTGGTTGGCATATCACCGACCACAGCTCACTTCACGCTCATCTAACAAGGATGGGACCTGTTGACAGCCCTGTGTTTGTCCTACCTGGAAGGAGAGCCTGAGACAACCGAACACTTTTTGTGTGCGTGTACGGCCTTCACCCGGAGCAGACTGAATATTCTAGGGTCTGCCCTTCTATCTGTGGATGAGCTGAAAAACCTTCCTCACCAAGACCTGATGCACTTCATTAAGAGAACAGGACAGGTTTTGGTGAATGGGCTTCTAGCACGACAGCACAATGGGACGCTATGGCCTCCATACTTGGGATGGTGGGATCCCCTGGATGGAGTTTTTTTTATTTAGAATTAATGAGTGGGAACGTTTCCGATGGGGTAACAAAATTTTACGTTTTTCGGCGGTTTTGTGGTGGGAGTGGTAACTACCACCCTTGGGATTATTCAATTTGGGCCATGTGTGATATCAAATTAAAGATCTTGCTGAGTACTATTAAATGGCATATTTTCTTTTTTTCTGTAAGAAACTTTATAACAAACTTTCTTCACCCAATTATCATTAAAATGCGCGATTTTCAAATTTGTGTACAGAGACTGGTATATGTTGATGCGCGGGGAGGGGGGGCTGATATTTCTTTTAAACGCTTTAGCATACTGTTTCACATATTTCATGGGAACATTTCAATTTTCTATGTTTATATCCCCGTCATAGGGAGTTTCGATGTGAAATAAATTTTCTAGTTTTTTTTATGTAAAGGATTTTTCTAGGAACATAATAATCAATACCTTACCTTTGCGCCTTCGCAAGATGCTTTTCAATTGCTTGCATAACATGTACACATAGCTTAAAGTCAAGCTAGATAAGACTTTTCTTACAGCTTTTACCGGGATAATACAAATTTTATTATTATTTATATCTCCTTACTAACACACTCTCCATATGTTTGTTTATTATGTAGTTCAAACCAAAGCGTAAAGATGAAAAAGAACGAATGTCATCATTTTGGTCACCAGATAAGCGAACTTACGTAGCTGCCAAAACAATTCCAGGCTTTGGAACACTGGTATATCTTGCTGTATCTTATCAACCAAAACTTGGCTGGCAATCAAGTGGATTTAGTGCGTACGAATTTTAAGATTATCATGTTTCGCCGTTAACTTAAATTATTTCGTAGATTGAAACAAATTTGTATGAAATTGTAAATGTATCTTTTTCTATGAAACAAATAAATGTATATAAAAAATTTTAAAAGTCATAGTTTCGGCTTAAATTATTTAAAAACTGATCTGCATTGCTTAATCCAATTTTTAAAAGTAAGCTTTGTTAATTCACTTACATAAATTATAATTTTGCAACTCAATATAACAGAGTTTGTGTTATAGGGCATATCTTTCAAGATTCTTAGATTAGACTCTGAGATAATTTAGCCAAATTTATATTCTTATATATTACTAAAAATATTCTTAAAAAGTTCGCTTTTCTTGATAAAAAAATAAATAAAATGATGGAAGTATGTATGCAGGATTGGTTCATCTCATGAATTTCTCCCACAACGCCAATGTACAGAACTCAATAAAAGATATTGACCCACCCACGAAAAAAGGATTGCTTTCTGTGGAGTATGTGAGCATTTGGTGGTATTTGTACTGTGCCTCAAGTTTATTTATCAGACGGAAAATAATATATTTATCGCATGATCGTCAATAGGAGTGGAAGATTTCAAGAAGTTAAAATTTGTAACTAACTCCGTCAGAGAATTTCTGTCTCTATAAAATAAAATAGTGAGGAAGAAATCTACTTTGTAATACCAAACAGACAGGGCGATAAGATTTATACAAAAAGAAAAAACTACTGTAATTACCTCCAAAAAAAAAAGAGTTAAGTCTAAAGAAGCATTTGCAAAAGAGCCGCTCAAATAGTGTAGGGAAATTATACTCCTATAAACCACTAATAGTAGATGAATGTGCTTAATGAAAAATTTTCACTTTATCGTCGTCCGTGTATCTATCAATCCTTATCAGCACATTCAGAAAATAATGATGGCACAATCTGAGACCTCTTGCACCTTTGAAAAGAGAATTCTCATTGTACCATACAAATTCCCAAAGAGTTAACACAAATTGAAGATTATATTGAGACCTCTTAAATAGACTGGATATTAGCTTTCAAACCGTATTATTTGTATACAATCAATTTTAGCCTTATAATTTAGAGTGGAACAAATAAGTGAAATCAGAGATGCAATTGCAGACTTTTATGCTTTTGAGTTCCAATTACTATGCAACCTAAAGATTTAGCTGGCCACTTCAAAATTTTTAAAGATTGAAAAGAACTATTTCCACTCTCGGTTGTAATGCGCAAAAATATCAAATTTGAGTGGTGCGCTAGTTTCAAGTAGTTTTTAATTACGCCAAACTAGAGAAAGTGGTGAATCGCTTACATGTGTACTAATGACGAAGAACTAAGAAAAGAAAATATGTCTTAGATGTAAGGTTCTGGGATCCTAACCAATTAATTGATAAAAACAAGCATCAGGGAAAATTTGTAAGAGCCCCAACCATTCGTGTGTATATATGTACATAAATTCTACAATCAGCTGGCTCTAAAGACACTTAAATAAATCAATTGCTTTCACCAAATCAAAGCTATTCTAGCAATATACAGAACATGAATGGCATAAAGGATATGAACTTGCTAACCAACTACAAAAAAAAATTAACAGAATTCGCAGAATTACTGGATTTGAGTTCGTCTATGTGCCTATAAAAAGACCCTTATCAGGACAATTAATAGCCAAAAGTAAAGCCACGAAGCAATTGCAAAAATTCGTTTTACCTTTGAATTTTAATTATGAAAAATGCGCTGTCAATTTCGTATAAAAATTGACAGAACTTTCGTTTTAATTCACAAAATCTTGGATGACTTGATTTTTGAAAAAATCAATTACCAACGAATGATCATTGATTTTTTCCGTCTGCCTAGGGTATTAGAGGATAGCTCCTTTTGGATGTACACATCTGGATCACATATGAAATGAGTTGAAGGTGGATGAAGTGAGTTGTAGGTGAACGAAGTGAGTTGTAGGCACATACATATATCTTTTGGGCCATAGCCAACTGGCAAGATAAGATAGGTAAAACATTAAAAAAAACTTTGAGAAAGAGTTGAATATTGTTCTCACGTAGAAGATACATTTCTCTTGACAATGGTAAACATTAAACTAATTGCTATTAAGACCTTTGATAGTGTGCTTCTTACAACATATCACTTTCGTAAATAGTCAAGACAAATCGAAAAAAGAACTATTTTTAGCGAACGAATCGAGCTACTAATTTTGAAGACATACCTTAAACATAGAAACTAGGTTCAGGATGTTAATTTTGTCTCAGATATGAAACCTCACATGGAAAATTGAAGAGGACAGTAACCGAGTACCTACCGCGACTGCTATACTATACAGACTGCTCTTTTTTTATTTTGACTGGTTGATGATGATTCAAATTTAAAATCTTTGAAAATTTGTGGTTTTTATGAAATTTGTAATTGAACATTTTCTCAACATTATTTATTTCATCGATCGTAAAGAAAAATAACGGACATTTCCATTCTTTTCTTGATTTCATCTAAAAAGAAGCCATCATAATTTCTATACCAAATATAAAACTTAAAAACGTAAGTTAAATGTAACCCACATCATCCATAAAATCGAAAACTTCTTGAGCTGCTAAATTACAAAAAACTTAATTTCATTGATCTAACAAAATTTCTCATTTCGATACCCCCGGAGCCATCTGTTGACAGAAAAGGTATAACTAATTGAGAAAAATAAAAATAAACAGCTATCGTTTTTCTATATAAAATTTGTAATTTTTCATCCCATTCACTCTTGGGCATTTTCAAGAAACAGCAAATACCAGGCGATCAGCAAATTTCAGATCATCTATGACCAAAATATAAAATTCTGTTCTACTGCGCATGACCAAAATATTCGTTAAGTAAGATCTGTGTGTGTGTGTATTTTATAAACCAATGAAATAAAGCGGAAGTTTAACTTTTGGAAGAGGAATAGGCAATATAATGATAATTATTTTTATTTTCTTTGTCTCTCTCTCTCCCTCTTATGATCAAAATATGGAATTGTACAAGTGGATAAGAGAAGCAGTATAAATGAATTCAAGTTTCGTTAAGTAAAGTAGTGTGTGCATTTTATTTATTAACCAATGAAATCATTTTAACTTTTAGAAGAGGAGAAGGTAAACGTCATGATAGGTATACATTTTTACTTTTGGAAGAGGAGAAGGCAAATGTGATGACAGATCACCCCCATCATTTTCTATTTCTCTCTTTACTGACAGAAAGATCCCATTGCAAGGCATGTATATGGAAGAAATTCTATATTACTTTGGATTCATTGCATTGCCATAAGAAAATGTTAAATCAATTTCGTGGTGAAATTGAATTTAATAATGATATAAAGCCTACTGTCATAGTTTTTCATAGCGATTAAACAGTTGATTTTTTTCTGTAAATTTAATTCGGAACTAATAAATGTAGCTAGGTATGAAGGTATCTATACTACCTACATAATTATTTTATAACAAAGAAAAAACTTGAAATATCGAATTACCTTATTCTCGATAAATGTTTTGAATTTTTAAAATATTAAATTGTAAATTTCAGTATGCATAAGTTTCTTTTATATGAAACTTATTGCAATTTGAGAGAAGAGATATCAATGCAAAAGAAAAAAATTCAATAAAATCTCTGAAGAACAAAACATTTAAAGAAAAGAAAGTTGCCAAGGAGGTGCCTACTTATACACCAACCAAATTTAAAAATATTTTCTTCCAAATTTAACCCATTTTCAATTCAGTAAAACTTCTTTTGCTTTTTTCTGTTTTTTTTTACTTGGTAGGTAAATATACAGCAATCATTATTATTTAATCTGGCCTGATTTGAGGCATATTAAAATATCTTTGATGGAGGTAGGTACAAGCGAAGAATACCACTTAAATTCCTTTAATTTAGTATAAGTTACTAACTGTGCTTTCAAAACTAATGAAGTTGTTTGTGTATATATGTAATAAAACTCTTCATGATTCATCAGTACTAAAAACAACGGCGATTTTTGCACTCCCAAGACTAAATTAAGTAGGAACATATTTTAAAAAAATAGTAATAGATCCATTTATAAACTTTTTACGTCCTACATATGTGGTTAGTAATTATAGAAAACATAATCGGAGACTGCTTTAGTGGACTGAAATTACCCATTTATTTATTTGATTTTGATCTTTGTCAATTTTGATGATACTATCAATTTGATCGTTCTTAATCCGTGTAAGTACGTAGGTAACTAACTAACCACCCACCCAATCACGTCGACAAAATATTTTTTCAGATTAATGCAAATAATTCCTACCCCTAACGTAAAACTATGAAATTTATCAGTTTTTTTAAATATTTTATTTAATATACTAGACTCAGGCATATTTTAGGGCAAACAAAGTTGACGAGAACTGAAGAATTTAATGATTGTAGGTCTCCATTAATACCTACTCTTTCTCACGGTGATTGTGCTTATTTCTTAATGACCTTATTAAGACCTATGTTGTGTTGGCCGTGGTTTTTGCATCAATTTCACCCGTCAAAAAGAAAGTAAAAAAATGTTGGAATGATAGGGTTCGATTGCTATTCAATCCGTATGAAATTTATCCTTTCGGATTTCTTCTAATAGTGCGCTACAGGCAATAAAAATGTTCATTGTCTGAATATTTTTCGTGTATAAAAAGCAAATAGAACAATTACGATACCACCTTTACAAATCCGCAGTAGTTTACTTTTTACAAAATCCGTTAACTAGCTTGAAGGTAGGACTAGTGGTTTCAACATTTATCCTTAAATGTACAGAGCTTCATTTTGTTTGAATAAAGGATAACTAGTTTTAGTTTTTTTCCATTTTACAAGAAAAACGTTTCACCTGGATACAGTTTCAAGACTATAGATTCACGAATGATTGTCTTTATGGGGTCAAAAAATTTGATTAGATTTTTATAAAAGAATTCTAAGCGCACCTTCCCGATGAATAATACAAAACTAAAAATTAAGATGAAATTCCTATAAATTCTAGTAAACAAGCTAAAATTATTCGAATTGAAAATCTCTTGCTACCCAAGTGATATTATGCCACTATACTCCTGACCATTGCTAGCTTGAGTATCTTAGATCGCTACTGATTCTGTAACAAAGCAGTTGAGTCTGAAAAATATGTGCTCTTTATAAATACGCAAAACTTGCTCGTCAAAGACACCAATAACTGGACAAGGGATTCCCCTCCCATCAGATATTCTAAAAGCCAATACAAAAAGGGTTTTTCTAAACAAATTAGCGGAAAATGGAATGAAAGCATTCATATAAGTTCCAGGAATGTTGGGATTATTGAATGTCATCAAAAAATAAATGCTTTGAAAGGATATTCTTTCTGTACAAAGCTACAAATTGATTTTCTTTTTAAATAAAAACTAAGAAGTTTTTGATCAAACCTCGAACAACTTTAAAAAATCTTAAAATATTTTATATAGAAATTTTTAATAATCTGGACGGAATAATCTTAAAAACTACAATGACGGATGTATTAACTGAGAACTTTAAGGCACTTAAATGTTATCTAAATCTCACTTATCTAAAAGTAATTAGAAAGTAAACACTAATTACTAGACTGGTGAACAGAGAAGATTTTATAATGTTTGAACTATTGCAACTGTCCTCGGAACAATAGCATTCTTCCCAGTAATCTCCATTGTCATAGACACCCCAGTTACAAACTCCGGTTACACCAGTATCTGCGACAGATGCACAACGTCTTATGACCTGCCTCCATCTACCATCCCCTTGGAATATTATATATTTTGTAAAAATTTCCAAAAATAATATATAATGTAATGTAAAAACAAGTCTTACAAATAAATCCTTTTGGACCCTGCTGTACAACCTTCATACAAAATGACCCAGGCATATGAGATTCATCGCTATTACACTCTATGGCTATATGTTCTGTTCTATTGAATTTTTTATAAGCTCCACAGGCATCTACGCCTTTAGGATCTGTTTGTGATGAACATTGATAGCATCTTACAGCAGCAACTGAAAGAATATAATAAAAATATATATAAATAATAAGTAGATTTTATTTTATTTAAACTTAAATACTAAATTTAAGATAATAGCAAATATTTCTATATTTTTGCTAGTTGATAATGTATTGCGGGAATATTGTACTTAATAACACTCTCAGATATGTTAAAAATTGCTACCTGAATATCAATAAAGTCTTCACCCAATTTTGTCGGGTTAGCGAAAGGAACTTGTCTCCTCCTTGAGAGACGAACTCTATCTTCTATTTTGAAAAAGAACATCGTAAAAAAATACAAGCAAATTCCTCGTACCCTGAATTGATTCCTTAATTTGTAAGGTTATTGGTTACATGATAATGAATTCAATAAGCGCAAGTCACCATGTGCTAGTAGGATAATAACTGATGCCAAGGAACTATTTGGACTTTATGGTATCCATTATAGGAGACAAACTTATTAATGACCTCTATCCATTTCGGTTATTGAATTTTTTATAGGTCTGGAGATATTGAAATTTCTAAAGCAACAAAAGAACATTATCAGACATTTCTATCTAGTGTTGAATTATTAATAGTTTTTACAGCATTACTGAAGTTGGCTCGTTCAAACAACATCAAGTATTATTAAAGCAAAGCCCAACTTTATTTAATTACTAGCGTAGAAGAAAACACCGCAAGCAATTTATTTCAGACAATCAATTGAATGCAGTAAGCTCTATAATCCTTGGTAGGGATCCTAACACGAAGCAAGTTTACATTCTGATTTATTCGAGCTATACGAAAGTAGTATACCAAATCTGTTCCCAAGTTAAGTGACCAGCAAGATTACTCTGTTAATGCTGCAAGAGCAAGGCATTATTGACTTTATATACTCCCAATTCTTTTAATTCGAAATAATTATGTA
The DNA here is from genome assembly GCA_963930735.1 of Dioctria linearis. Taxonomy (NCBI): domain Eukaryota; kingdom Metazoa; phylum Arthropoda; class Insecta; order Diptera; family Asilidae; genus Dioctria; species Dioctria linearis. The sequence goes on from OZ005744.1 coordinate 17,154,183, forward strand.
GTTTTATGATCCATATTTTCCTTTGTTGAGTTATTAAGAAATATCTGTAAGCTTCGATCACCACTGCGGTCAATAATAAAATTTCTTTAATTATAAAAAAAAAAAATCTGAGCTTGATGGGCTTAAGTTTTATGGAAGGTTTACGAAACAATACTGCAGCTGGGTTCATAGAGATTTTTAAACCTAAAGTATCTATTTATTTAGATCTTTTCTCATAGGTGATAGGCGTTCAAATCAAATCGAGGCCGTGTTGTGGTCTTTTGAATAAGCTCAGTTTTCAAACATGAAATGAACTGCGAGAATTTCACAGTAATTTCTGATGGCTGTCTATTACTGCAGTCTCGCAATACTCTTTAAGAACAAACGTTTTATAGGGAAAAAATAGTGGATGATAGTGTTGAGATGCATTGACAAATTCTAAGACATCTAAGTAGATTGGAGTGAGTTGTTCTTTGCATCCTTTACAACCGAAAGTCTGCAATAAGCTTAATTGATATATATATTAATGCTTTATAAACCTTTATAACATCATCCAATGCAAGGTTCAACAGAACCTAGAGTGCCTTGTCATGTTTACGTTTCTCCTTGTTTTTATCTGTTAAGGTAACATTCTACCTAGTCAGCATTAATTATACTATTCTCTAACTTTCAATTTGGCAGATAAAGAATCTATCAGACATATGTCCCAATTGAAAATGATGCCCATAGCCTTCTTTAAATACGCAAGGATTGTATCTAGTATTTATCCTAGCCGATACTTAAAATCCAGATAAAAATTACAATTTAATATACAAATGCCACGCCCTATATATATATAACGATATTGTAGCACTTTTGTTTTATATCGCACCTTTAGTAATCACTGCAATGAATATTATTAATGTTGATATAAAAAAATAACACGCTATTGTCTTCATTTTTTATAATTATGTTTATGTAAACAACAAATAATTCAAAAATACAACGCCCAGCAATCAGATTCAGAAAATGTCATTCAAAACGTCATGCAATGTTTTGACGCACAGCAAGCAGCCATATTCCAGCTTCAATAGTTTTGAGAGGGGTTAAAGGTAATGTAGATCCAATGAGTGTGTTCGTTCACTATCACCGAAATAGAATATTTTTAATAAACAATTTAATTTTTCTATTTTTTTCTATTCTATTGCAAATCAAAAATTTATATCATTATCTATCTATTAATCTAATCGTATGTATCGAATTTCTGAATTTTACAAAATTATAGTAGTATTCCTGGGTACATCTCGCAATGAAGTATGTTACTCAATTTTCAATTTTTATTTATTGCAGAATGTCGAGCGAGGTGTTATTTCTTATTTTAATTTAGAAAACATCTTTAGTAAACATGTTCATAGTTCAGGTGCGCAATAAATCATAAGTATTACATGCTTCCAATTAATCCTCTCGAGTTAGTAGATATAGAAAATATTTTTGGATGTGATTCTAAACAAAATTTGCTTAGGTAAATCTTCACAATGTCACTTTTTGACTATCCTCTGACACCGTAGTTAAAGATTATCAACTATTTCATATTTTTAAATGCAAAATAGTTGAATAATTTTAAAGCCCCAATTCAAGCCGCACTATGATAATTCTTAATTCGGAACTATTGAAAATCACCAATTGTAACCCTACCTGCAAGTTTAATCATTCCATTGATAAGGTAAGGTAGTTCTTCTTGATTTTGTATTTTTGTAAGCAAGCTCATTTTGTGCAAGTTTTTAGTGCGTTTTGTTTATTCGTGTCGTTATTAATTAATTAAAATGTGCCACACTAACTTTATTTTATTCCAATTACTCTGCATGCATTTTTAATACTAGTGGTAAGTCTGTTACTCAATTTTCAAGTTTTATTCATTGTAGCATGTCGAGCGAGATGTAATTTCTTATTTGATTTTAGAAAACATCTTTAGTAGACATGTTCATAGTTCAGGTGCGAAATAAATCATAAGTATTACATGCTTCCAATTAATCCTCTCGAGTTGGTAGATATAGAAAATATTTTTGTATGTGATTCTTAGCAGAATTTGCTTAGATAAATCTTCACAATGTCCTTTTTTGACTATCCTCTGACACTGTAGTTAAAGATTATCAACTATTTCATATTCCTAAACCCAAAATAGTTGAATAGTTTTAAAGCCAAACCGACCCAAATTAAATCAAGCCGCACTATTACCATGTTTACATGCTGGGTTGAACCATGGTTGAACTCGGGTTCAACTCCATGTATCCTCGGCTCGAGTTGAGATTGGGTCAACTTGATTCGACCACGCTTGTCTGGGGTAGTCGAGGCGAAAAGGTGTCTTGTAAACGCAGATTGGGTAGTCGAGTTGGCAGCCAACAGTTGGGATTTATATTGTTTGCTCATTACTCGAAAGTTTTGTTAAGTTTTATATTTATTGTGAGTTCATTTTTTTACTCAATCTCCCAAACCTGTGTGCTCAAAAATATGAGTCGAAAACTCAACTCAATCTCGACTCGACCCAATCTTTCAATTCTGCATATAAACATGGTATATGATAATTCTTAATTCGAAACATTGAAAATCACCAATTGTAACCCTACCTAGAAGTTTATCATTCCATTGATACTGGTAAGGTAGTTCATCTTAATTTTGTATTTTTGTAAACAAGCTCATTTTGTGCAAGTTTTTAGTGCGGTTTTGTTTATTCGTGTCGTTATTAATTAATTAAAATGTGCCACACTAACTTTATTTTATTCCAATTACTCTTTGCATGCATTTTTATTACTAGTGGTAAGTACAGAAGCCGTGACGCAGTTTACTTCACTTAGTACCCTGATAATGTTTGGGTGTTTCCCACAGTATAAAACTGTTCTGATGCTTTCCGTTTGTAGTATCTTGCATAAAATGTTGGGAGTGCCGTTCCGATAATGATCCCAAATGTGCTGATCCATTTGATAATAGCACCCTTGCTATAACAGATTGTACTCAGGCATCAGAACTTCCACATCTTCCTGGCGTCAAAGCAACCTTATGTCGGAAAATAAGACAAAAAGGTAAAAGAACAAAAAAAATACATTCATAGTTAAATTTATTTAATTATTGAAAATCATATTAAGCTCATGGTGAGTGGCGATACTTCAGAAGCTGTGCTTATATGGGCGAACCTGGCATCGAAGGGGATGAACGATTCTGTCTGATGCGAACTGGAACTTACAATATTTTCATGGAGTATTGCACTTGCAACAGCAAGGATGGGTGCAATTCTTCGAATTTCTTAGGCGCGAATAGAATATCGATAGCATTAGGAACAATTATATTAAGCGCTTGTGCTTGGTTCTTAAAAATTTAAATCTTCATAGATATTTTTTTTAGCTTAATCACAACTGCTGAGGCTTTTCTATGCCCAGTAGACTATAGGTTATATGGTACTTATCACGTGGCTAACAAAGAACAAAAACTGTTAATATCATCTCTAACATTCCGTCCAAAGAAAGTGGAGCTATTTTTTTACTATATTTTGCTTTTGATACGTGTAATACAACAATGATTTTATATAAAGAAGAAGAAAAAAAAATAAGCTGTTTTAATTTATAAATATTACGAAGACTTAATTAAAAGAGCCTGGCCATGGATGGGTGCATAAATAAATTTAGCTCAAATCAATATTCTGAGGCAAAAAGAGAAGTCCAAAATAAGGTCATATACATTAGTACCCTAAAATCTCTAATTGGATTGGGGAATGATTGATCCAAAGGTCAGAAGAGAAGCAAATGAAGTGGATACACGATAAATATAAAGAATAAATTATTACTTGAGATTACTCAGGATTAAGAGCCAACTTATACTTATTTCTAAGGCACACGTGCACCATGAATAGAATTCGTAGCATCGTTATTGAAAACGGGCTAAAATAGATCAATATGAAAACCCTGTCTTAACCAACTAAAGAGTGGACACTCTACCTTCTGACATGTCTTCTTCAAGTAATGGAAGTTGATAATATTGGCGATCATAAAGAAGGCTACAGAATTATTGCAATAAAAATTTGTAAATCGCATTTTTGAATGACTGCTTTAAAGTTCTAGAACATTTGTGTTGGCCACAATTAAAATTAGCTGATGACGAATATAAATTTTTTCGCAGAAATATGTTATAAATGTAAGCTTCAAACGATAGCTGTTTATTTTCTTAAAAAATTCCAACTTATTGACAAAATATCTTTTAATGCATAACATACTTGTAAGCTGTAGGTACAGCGCGAAACAAAATAAGCAAAAGCAAAGGCCAACTGTCCAAACTAAGTGGTTTAATTAGTTTATGTAAACACTAACACGAATAATTGAAATTTTTGAGACGTAATACTTTTCGCAAATTTCGACGAGAATTTTCAAAGGTGACTAGCAGAGGCCTATCGCGGCAATTTTTCCCAACAAATTTTATTAAACATAGAGGAAGAGCTGCACAATATATTTTTATGTACACACCCAGTTCACTCGGATACGGTCTGGAACTGGAGGAGAGAAATGTGCATTTCTGAACTTTTCCTTAAAAATAGTGTGATATTCGAGGAATTATGTGATTTCGATGAAATTTTACTGTATTATTTAAAAGCAGGTGGGAAGAGGACTCGCGAAGGGCGAGGAACTCAGAAAATTATTCTTCTTCAAATTTAATACTATCTATATGGATCTCAGTGATATTCACTAGTTAGAATTAATAAATTCAGTCAAGATGAATCAATTAGCTGGACATTCAACCAGAATTTTTGTATACATCTCTTCATCTTCCACAGGCCTAATTCTCTTGTGGGGTGTTACAAGGGATTCTATTGTATTTTACCCGAAAATGTAAAATTTCAAATATCTATGTAAAAAATAGAAATGATGTACATACCTCGGGCAGAGAATTTAAGTATTTTGGATTCATACCATAAAGGGTGTTTTATTTTACCATTGCTGAGCTTAAAGTAATAGATCAGGGGCCGGATTTTCAAAGGTGACTAGCAGAGGCCTATCGCGGTAATTTTTCCCAACAAATTTTATTAAACATAGAGGAAGAGCTGCACAAAAATTTATAATGTACACACCCAGTTCACTCGGATACGGTCTGGAACTGGAGGAGAGAAATGTAATTTAAGCATTTCTGAACTTGTCCTTAAAAATAGTGTGATATTCGAGGAATAATGTGATTTCGATGAAATTTAACTGTATTATTTAAAGGCAGGTGGGAAGAGGATTCGCGAAGGGCGGGGAACTCAGAAACTTCAAATTGAATACTGTCTATATGGATCTCAGTGATATTCACTAGTTAGAATTAATAAATTCAGTCAAGATGAATCAATTAGCTGGACATTCAACCTGCATTTGATAGCGTTTAGCATGATGCACTTATTTACAAAAATGATTACCTTTGGACTACTCACCTTCACATTAATTTAATGTAAGCATTTTTGTATACATTTCTTCATCTTCCACAGGCCTAATTCTCTTGTGGGGTGCTACAAGGGATTCTGTTGTATTTTACCCGAAAATGTAAAATTTCAAATATCTCTGTAAAAAATAGAAATGATGTACATACCTCGGGCAGAGAATTTAAGTATATTGGATTCATACTATAAAGGGTGTTTCACCATTGCAGAGCTTAAAGTACTAGATCAGGGCCGGATTCTCTAAAACGGATACTTGGGGAGATGAAAATTTTCGTTATTCCCGATTAAAACTCCATTCACGATTCTCTAACATACTTTCGGATTTAGGGAAAACGTGAGAAGTTTCGCAATATTGAAGGATGACCAACTCTGTGTGGGAGGGTCGTAGAACATTGAGGTTTTTCCTACGGATTTAGGGTCTAGAGTACAAAACTATAGGTGTACGATTTCTGGTGGAAGGGCTTTTGGGGATGGGTGGGTCGTACCACCCGCATTGGGGGTTGTCCGAAATACGTCATATTTGGTATCAAATTAAAGAGGGAGGAGCGGGTAATCAAGAGGCGTAGTTTTTTTTATCATTTTAACATCATAACTGACTACCTATATTTCCTATTTCTTATATTTTGCATATATTTCTTCCGCTTTTTGTTTTAAATCCATTAGTACTCTGTTGTGAACATTTTTCTCATGGAAAGTGAATTTCCACGACCTACCAATTCTTCATAATGATGAGTTGAAAATATGTCCATTTTTGTACCAAATAACGACCATTTTTTCATCTTAAGAATGACTGATTCTTTTCCTTTGCAGTTATCTTCAAAACCATTTACCGGATTCAAAAAATAATTACATATCTAGTTAGGAGACAGAATGTAGATGCGATTTAATCCTACATACAAGTTTTAATGTGCATATTTAAATTTTTTATAGCATCACTTCTGTACTGGAAGACGGCCCAAATTTTAGCGGGTAACTTGAGACATCAAAATCCATATTTCTCTGTAAGTATTGCAAGAATTTCCATAACTTTTTTTTGTAAATACATATAGCCAGGATATGAGATGAGTGCAAAATCCTAGGTACCTAAGTACCTTTACAAAACAAATATTCTTCTTACTTCTCCACAACTAACACAGCCGAGAGTTTTGTCGAGTGGAATAGAGAGTTTCGTAATTCTCAGTACAAATTCAGAGTGGAGAGTTAAGTATCAAAAGAACTCCCATCTCCACAGCTCCACAATTCTCCGTGTGAATCCAACCCCAGCAGAGACAAGAAATTTTAAGTAGGGACCTACCGGAACGTAAAGAGAGCTAAAGATAGAGAATTTTTTAGAAAAAAAAATATATATATTTTTGAATTGTTTTGAAAAAACCTTTAAATTTTAAGAATTTCACTATAAGAAATAATAAAAAGTTACTAGCAAAACAGAAACAATAAGAAAACTTATGAATGAAATTCGAAGGCGTTATTCACCAAATCTCTGATTAAATTCTTTCTCCCTATTTTTGATCTCACTACTCAAACTAAGTCCAAGAAAGAAAATAATTCAAATTTTAGCAAATTTTCTTTAACGAATTCGGCCTTTTTAGTAAAGCCTAGACTTTCGGTCCGTGTACGTATGTAAATACTAAAGTTATAGGAATGGCATAGCAAATTTCAATACGATTATCTTTGGCAATAGATCCATTTCAAATATCTCATGAATGTGATTGATTGCATTCGCTCAATAGCCCGCACTACATCTAGGTCGTGAAAGGGGCCAGTTCATCAAAATCTCGTATTACAATTTTATTGGCAAAATGTTTTTCATACGTCATAAATTACTACAAGTTACCGTTACTTAAAATTTGTTTAATTAAAAATATCTACTTTTTTAGTTCTTCAATTGTAAAAAAAAAATCGTGCTGTTTTAATTGAGTTTGTGTAGCTGGCAAAATGAAGTGTAATAAAGAAGTTGCATTTAACATAAAATCATAATTTTTTTTTTTGAATTTTTCGATAGATAAAGGCTTTTTGATAATAATAATAATACTAATAATATCATAGCTGGAAAATTCAAAATGCACCCAACCTAAATAGTAATGTTAGCATTTTTATATTTTATTGACACGAAAATTTATAACAATACGCCAATTACACGGGTAAAAATAATTACAAAAGATATTATAGTAAAGAGTAGAAACTTAAAGCATTAACATAGTACTAGTTAGTACCATAATAATTGTGGCAAAAGCAACATAGTGCTGAGTCGCTCCATTGCACAAATCAGAGGTGCATGATTCACAAGTAGCTGGTGTAGCATGTCCAGGTTCAATAGTACATCCTGTCACTGTATTTGGATTTTGGTAATGGCATCCACGGATGACAACTTTACCCCGAGAATCTGTAAAATGAAAAAAATGTTAATAAATATTTTCGAAATATTTAAACCACTGAGAGGAATGTGTTAGATAGAACAGGTTAGGTATACCATAACCGACTAGATCTGTCCATGAGCGATCTTGTTCTATTCGCCATAACAGGTCTTACTTGTATAAAGCTCGTGTCAGCATATTTATATTTATGGCCAGAGACGTGATCTAAGAATTGGATTATCTAAAAACAAAAGGTTTGTTCTACTTAGAAATACATTCAAAATTATATTAGCGCTTTAGATATTTAAATATGAGTCCCGCAGATATAACTGTTTTCGAACATTTTCAATGCTCAGTCTCACATTACTCTGCATGTATACTGCTTCCAATCCTGCTTCACGAGAAAAGAGTGAGTACCGGAGGTGATTGATTTTTTCCCTGCTTTTAGTAAATGGCAGATGAATGCCTTACCTATTTTACGTTAAAAAAGGAGAAAAATAATAGAGTCGGCAAGGACATTTGTTAGACTTATATCTGATGTTTTCTCTGCCAGGCAATAAAAAAGTTCATCACATGAAGGAGAGACATAGGGGTAATTTAGATGGGAACTATGTAAGTGGACTAATAGGGGCAAACGTTTGTCCTTTCACTAATTGAACTGCCCTACTTGAAATTGCGATGATGTATTTTCAGTTGATAAGTAATTAGGGAAAGTGGCAGCGACATCATTCATACAACTACTGATTTGAAGTCTATTTTAGTCCACTAAATTGGAAGTACTTAGAACATAAGATGGAATGAATTTCTGTGAGTATATATTATACTCCCCCTGCAAGAAATACAAATCGAACAAAATTATAGCTACACTTGGGCAGCAACCGAATATATGTTTATTCATTCAGTAATTGCTCAATTCTAAGTAAAATGTTGTCCTACATACTCCTTATTTCAAGCAAGGAGATATCTTTTTTCATACAGAATTCTAACCGCATTTCGTGTTTTCCAATGGATATACATTGATCAAAACCCCAATGTAGGGGGAGACAGACAATATAACATTTACGTATGTATATTTACTATGTATGTATGTCGTTGGCAATTGTGCCTAACCTATTCAATTAACGGAAGTGTGAAAATAAATCAAATATAGAGTGCTTGCCCCTGACAGTGCTCATCATTTGAAATTTGTCACCAAAAGGACAAAAATAATACACGCTCTCGCCGTAGATATTTGATAAGGAACCAGAATAAAGTAGCTAATAAAATGATGTCTAATTAACAGGGTGTAATAGAGGTAATTTATTAAAAAAAAATCAATTACCATACGCCTCATTTAAGTATGTAGATACTTAATTTATTTACAAAATTGGGCGTTAATTAGATTGTGGTTTTTTTCGAAGCCTTACAAAAATAGCTACGAGCTGTTATATAATCAAATTATGTGTAAAGCAAAAAAAAAAAATGTGAACCCCAATTTGGGAGTGATTCATTGAGGAGAAGTGATATGAACGAATGCTGAAATTATTTTGTCGGTTTCTATGTATGTAGATATGCAAATTTGAACAAAATAGATCAGACAAATATATTTTAGGATTTCGCTAGTACAATAGGTCATTTTATCAGTTTGACCTTTCTATACTTCTAACGAACTATTAGGATTTTCCCTGGAAGACGTTTCATCTAATCTAAGTATCGTTTTTCTAGGGTAGTGCATCAGTTCAAGTCCGAAGTATGTAGTAGTTTCTAATTGCTTTTCTTCCTGGAGAAAATGCGATAAATCGGTAACTCGTTCTCGGGTTTATAATACTGATTTTGTGCATGACACATTGTCCTCAAATTTTCGATTTAGTAATTACATTAAAATTTTTAGATGAAATTTTAAAAATGCACTATAAATTGGGCAATTTCTTCTCAGGTTTCCATATACAAATTCACATGACACTTGTAGACATTTGTAGTGAATTGAAAATCTATAAGATTTGTTATTCAAATTTTATCCTCCGAAGGGCACTTCTCTAAAATGACATGTAAAAGATAGATTTAACGAGTACATTTTCAATACTACTACACTACTATGGTATAACCAGAATTGGTCTTAGAATGATTACATAGTTTTATTTAATTTTTGCTGCATTGATTGTCAGGCGGCGATCAATTCTTTGAATTTATCTGATCTGTTATCGATGGGAGAATAATTAGACAAATCGTTATGATGTCAATAAACCCCCCTCCCACCATCCATTTTCCTCATTCTCGACGTTGATCCGTTTGATGTCCTTACTATTCTGAGCCCATACCATACAAAATTTGTGCAATATTACACAATATTTTTACAATATAATTGTAGCAAAATTACAATTTTCGATTGAAAGTAAAAATCATATGGACAAAAAAAATTGTAAATTTACAATTGACTGAAAGGCTTGTTCACGAGCGTGAATTATCGCATGCGACAGAGCTCTGATTGGCTGCAGCAATATGGTTGTCGCTGAACATGCTTACTCTTTGTACGTTTCGTGCGATACAAAAATTTATCGAAGCAATGCTCTTAGTTTGGTGCGATTTTCACCTTAAAGTCAACATTTATGTTTGTTTACATTTGTAATCGGATGCTAAAATTTTGTAGTAATGTCGAAATTTACTATAATATGTAAATATATAAATATAAAAACATAAATATACGTAAATTTCACACTATCTCTTTGCCAACCATAAAATTAAACAATTTAAGTTGAGGACGCTGTCAACCTTGTGAACGTATCGCGCGTTAAAAACCAGTCGCAAATAGATATAGACCTATAGGAAGAACAGGACGCCACTAAAAAATCGCATGGTATCGTATCGCGCTCATGGGATTAATTATTTATTCTTCGAATATTGCGGTTTTACAAATAGGTATCACGAAAATATACAACACTGCCGGAAATATATCGTAGTTAATCTTACTTGAAATAATTTTCGCATAGGCGAATGTAGTCAGAAAAAAATATTTGCATTTCACTAGTGATAATTTTACCAAGTCCAAAATGTGAAACATTTTCATATTTTGAATAGTATTAATTTCCGACTTTGAAAAAAAAATTCTCTAAGTGTATTAAAATATCTCATTAAATGGGGTTTAATTTATGAAAATTATTAGTCATTGTTCGAACACAACGACTTTAATCTAATAATGTAATTACATCATTACAAACTGCGTTTCGAACAAAGATAAAAGTGCAGCTGCGTCATTGGAAATAAATTGTGCAATTTAAAAAAAAAACGTGACTATTTTCAAGTTAAGATATTTTTATAAATTAATTACATGTTTTCCCTCCCACATAGTTACATGCCATAACAATTTTCTCGACAGTAGGAGGATTTTCCTTTCCGGAATTAAGAAGCAGAAATTTCACATTTTGAATGCTACAAGTTTACACTAAAACAACCATACGATATTTTCACAAGCTCCCTAGGGAATAATTAAGGAAAATTATTTGGCTTTTGAAATATTATATATTAGTCTATCTTGATGAATTCAGTCATCAAAACTTACATAATGTAACACGCCCACATGACGTATTTACATATATAGCAAAACAATTCAATTAGATTTTTGTACTTTTGAATTGTTGCTGCATTTAAGCGAATTTCAAAAGCTACTCTGTGTCTAGTGCATAAATGAAATAGAAATTTTATAACAGGAATAAATTCTACTTTTACGGTTAGGTTATATCATTAAAATTAGCACTACATATAGTACTGTGGTGGTATGTAGCATGCTGTCGTGCATAAAATGTTAATTTGTTGCCATATAAAGATGCCAATACAGGCGTGCTTATAGCTACTTGTCGTTGGACATAAAGCATTGATAAGAGGTTATGTCTCTTACCATGGTTACATAATTGCAACGTAGTGTCTATAACTGGCTAGTAGATCGATCATTCGCAGTTTCGCGTTTCACTTGCTTTATTTCTTCTTCTTTTTATTGTTTATTTATGATGAAATATATAACTAAACTACGAATATTGTGTATCATCCTCATGGCGCTTACGTGAAGAGATTTTCCATGCGAATTTCTATATACCACGAAGGCCGGTCTCTAAAAAAATGAATCGTAGAATACATATACCTATACAGGGTTTCCATTCTGTGATGTTATAACTTATATTATCTGGTATAAGTACAATATAATAAAAGGGGGTTAAAATAGTTTATTTATTTTTTATGAGTCATCTATTCTATTTCTGTGATGATGAGGATTACAAGCCTTCTTTGAAATTACCTCGATAATACAAAATATCGCGGTTTGTGTTTTTTTAAACATTGTCTTATGAATATCCAGCGAAAATCCCAAAAATGGTTACTTTTTACAATATTAAAAACTGTAGTTGATGACGTGTTTTAAAAAATAAATAAAAATACTAGGTAGATACCTAGTTAAATAAAAAAAAAAGAAGTAAATTTTAACCTTTTGAATTCTAACCCCTTGCACTCGGAAGGTAGCCCCTTAAGCACCACACCATTGGTGATAAAACCTTCCGAGTGGAAAGGGCTAACTGCTGAACATAGGGAAGGGGGGGGGGGGGATTGGTAATCCAACGATAATCAATCTAATAAGTTTCACATAACTAAATCTAACTCACTTCCCCGAATCTTATTTAGACAAGCACAAATAATATCAATAGTGCAAAAAATGTAAATTAACTATTTCCAGCTAATTTGAAAAAAAAATATGTAAATTAAGAGATTGAAATACAAATGTGATTGTGAATCAATCTTGACGAAAAATTAAGTTTTCAATAAGATCCCTAAAAACTGCTTTTAAATTATGCTATGCCTCCATTTAATAAATATCAACATTCCTACCTATATAGGTATGTATCTCATATAGAAATTTGTAATCCGACATTTTTCTCTTTTATCCTCGAAATTTATCCAAAAAACTAATAATTTAAATACAATAAATAATTTATTATTCCAGCAGCCTCTCTCTCACCCACTGAAAGACAAGACCGAAATTCCATTCTTAAAAATATTCTTAACTTTTTATTTATTTTTTTTTTACATCGCTAATGAAAGCAAAAATCCCACGAATATGTATGTGGTAGATAGAAATATTCCAAATTGTACCACAAAAAGGTGTGGTCACTCTCACACTTTACAAATAATATTCAAATTTCGAATGGACGCGGTTAAAAAGAGCGACTTTGCAACATCAAGATAAAAAAAAAGAAAAGAAAAGAAGAAGAACGAGAACAACATCCAAACGTAAACACATCTCCTAAACCGGTTTTCTTGTCTCTATATAAAAACTAGAGAATTAACCCGAACATGACCTTCTAACCATACATATGAATATATGTACTATATAAAATTTTCGTTTGATACATATGTGTTATGTTAGATGCTATGTGGATGGATGGATAGCGTTCTTAAAAAAATTATATAAAATCAAATGTTTAATGGAAATTCCTTATAAACAATAAATAACACCTAAGTATTCAACAAAATTACTTAACAAGTCGCCCAGACCTTGGCCAATTTGTTGAGTCTCATTCACCACACAAATAATTGCGTTCCACCCGCCTAAGTATGAGATCATCACTTGTAAATTTTGTATTGCACATAGAATGTCGCGACTGTTTTTTTTTATAGTCACATGACTTTAAAAATGTTTTTTTTATATTATTTAGGTAACCAAAAAAACAATTATATTAAAAAACTAAGATAATAATTCATGCAAAATCTGTCTCTGTGCCTTCAATCTGAAATGTATTACTAGAATTACCTTGAATTACAGCTTTGCTGCATCTAGTCGGTATTGGAGCATATTCAAAACCTGGTGGTCTTGGCTTAATGCTGCAATCAACCTGGCTAATTTTGTTACTTTCTGAAAACGCTTCACCGCATTGATTTGGATGTACAGTTGATTGACAATCCCAACATTTTATCGCATCAGCTGTAAATGATAAATAAATAAAAATAAATAAATGTAAAAAAAAAAAAAATATTAAAAAAATTTACATAAAAAATTTTCCAAGATTTCTATCATCAGATAATTTCTAAACAAATCGCGGTTACGTAATTATCATGTATCTACTACGTATATCTATATAGGTGTAGGTAGGTATGTATCATATTTAAATTTAGAACGTAATTCTACTAGAAGAGTTCGATCTTCAATATGTAGAATTTTCACTTTTATCTGTCCGCGCTGTATTTAAACTATCACTGATTGCGCGACAATGAAATATTAAAAAAAAAACAAGAGAAAAATTGATTTGAAAAATTATAAATGTAACGAAAACACTAACATTGAATAGTATAGAGACTACCCGTAGTTAGAAATCCAGATTGAGCTCTACCGAAAAGTTCTTAGAAAACTTTTCAAATTCTAAACTAAATGAATCATTAGAAAAAAAAACCCCAGACTAATTTAATTCTACAATTTAACTTACAATTACTTTTAATAAAAAACCACAAATTTTACTTACTAATTCCAGCCAGGCAAAGGGCTAGCACTACACTTAACAAACACTGCTTGAAGTACATTTTTTCACTTTTTAGTGGTGCTGTTGTAAAAGAAGCTGAAAGAAAACTGACTCTTGAGTAATACAAATTTCGACCTGGAACGACGGTTCAGTTAAGTCGCGAGTTTGTTGGCTCTTAAGTGTGGCTGTGTTCGTTATTCAATTTATATTTCTTTTTTATTTTATCTTTTAAGTAGAGGAGCGCGCTCAATGGAAATCTATAGCGACTACTAGAAAAACAACTAGACTTATGTATTTGTTAATAATAACAAAATGTACTATAAGTATAGTGAACAGTATAATCGTCAGGTATTGGTAGATTTTTACTATGTATGTTGTTTTTATTCCGAATTGCGGTAACAACTCGATACCTATATACTAGTACAAAAAATATAGTCTGACTGTAAGGTCTCAGATTTTTTTTTTGTATCACTATTACGGCACAGAATCCCTCGCTTTTTTAACACCGTGGTGCTTGCTGGTGATGGTTGTATATGCGACACTTGACAGTATGGTTAGCGCACTTGTTTAAATATTACTAATTAAACGTTGAGTCAGCAGTCAGCAGCATTCAACACGTCTAGCCAATTCGTTGGGTATAGTAAAAATATTTTTTTTAAACAAAACAAAAAAAAAACCTTCGTAAAATGATTCACTACCTGCTGTTAATGTGATATAAATATATTATTGAACTTCTCTTTTTTCCTATATTTCGCACCTACAACACGATTGATGTCAGCATTTATACACTACAATAAAAACAGCCAAACAACCGACTCAAGCGAGAAAATCTTAATAAAAATGAATCTCGACGCCTAAATCTATGCTATACCAAATATATTGAAACTGTGAAGCGCTACTATATATATACTAGAAGGATTGATGGATGAGCTCATCATCTAAGTAGTAAAGCTTTGTAAAGCTTAGATTATCTGCTCAAGTCTGAAAGACGTCGTTGATATTTTTATGTTATTTATCCCTCCTCTCCTGTCTTGCTAAAAAGAGCTTCTAGAAGTTTTGGCAAACCAAAACATAACCAAATGGTCATTAACATGTCTTAATTAATTTTCTAATTGGAATATAAAAAGCTGGATGGGAAAAAAAATTCAGCAAGGAGCAAACAACCTTTTTAAAAATCTCAATACAAATACATAATGTGTTCTATTCTATATAGACTTCGATTGAAATTTAGATTTTTTTTTTGTAATTGAAGGGCTTGGAGCTGTGAAAAACTAATAAACATCACTATAAAATTTTTCAGTCAAATTGTGACCAATTTGTGCTAGTTTCTTCCTTTTCGCATAAGCACTTTTACCACAAATATAATAAATTCAAGAAGAAGATTCAGCAAACCACCCACACACACATATACACACTAGAAATCGATGCTAACATAATAAAGTGTATGTTATGTTGGGAGTAACTAAATTAAAAGTTATTGATTTAGGCTTCGGTTACGAGGCCCGCCAGTAATACTGGCGCCAGCTGGTACGATCGGCTCAGGCTAGTTTTTGTTGGTGGGCAGCAGCACAACCAACCAGCTGATATCATGCTGTACATTCGAAGTGGCTTTATCAATCTTTGAGTGAAGAGCTTCTGTTATCCGAAAGCATAAATACTCCGTTCCTCAATTTTCGTTGCTTGACCAAGAGAAATTTGTTGTTCGTTATTTACGGAACTTGACCAACTATAGACGGAATGTGATCGTTGATCGATCGAAATTGCCAAAGCTACCTCGCTTATTTTTATGATTAGGAAACACAATTTTTTCATATCACTCATTTTCTTGATTATAGTCAGAAAACTGATGAGGAAGTTATAGTCCCATCCAGCTTTTCCACATCCATTTTTGTACGAAAACTTTATAGCATCTAAGCAACTGGCGGTTGTAAATATAAATGAATACACCGCAAAAAAGTACTGGCGCCATCAGCTGCCAACAAACGTCATGCACCAGCATGTACGATTTTTATACCCTAGATGAAATCTATAGGGTATACTAAGTTTGTAATTCCGTTTGTAACTCACAGAAATTATGATGGTAGAGAAAAATGGATTGGACATCCACACATAATATTAAAAGTTATTTTGATTTTTGCATGTCCGTCTGTCCGTTTGTCCATCTGTGCGCAGGATAACTCGAGAATGCGTATACTTAGAGAGCTGAAATTTTGTACACGGACTTTTAAAAAAAAAAGTAAAATTAAGTTCGAAAATGAGACAAATCGGGCAACTCCTTCGTGGGGCTGCTATACAAAAATTTCGTTTTCCACTATATATTTGGACACTGCATGCGAACGCGTTGACGTAGAGAGCTGAAATTTGATACATGGTGTTTTCATTGCACTAACAAACAAAATTTCAAAAATGGACTAAATCGGGCAACTCCTTCTTGGTGTTGCCATATAAAAATTTAGGTTTTTTATGTATACTGTGAAAAAGATCAGTCCAAGACATTTTTATTGTACTAAAAACTTCTTCAGAATACGAAATCTTATAAAGTTGGTTATAATCATTGTTTTTGTCCGACGAACCGTTCTAGAAATATATGTGAAAAACCACTACAGAATTCAAACTTGCATAGATCAGTGATCTTACGAAATTTTATACGGGCATTCATCTAGGGTATCATAAGAATTAGTCTTAGACCAATTTTAGCTTTTGTACTTGTTATCTCTAACTGCTGGCCATAGCTGGCGTTAGTATTACTGGCTAAGTGCGTAACCGCAGCCTGAAGAATATTTGATGCTGTCAATGTTATTCATGTCAGAGCATGCGATAGAGAGTGGTAAAATAAATCCTATAAATAACCAAAATATCCTTTTGACTCACAGTGTATAGTCAATTAATTTCTCCAATCTTTCCTTTATATCATTCCTCTCATGCTGTGCTTAGCATCATAGGATATTTTGGTTACATAACAATAATAATAATGATAAAAAAAAGATATAGTTTTAGTTTTACTATGCATTTATGTACCAATCTAGCACCAAAATGTTACCTTAAATATCATGAACTGTCAAAATATTATTTTGACATTTGGATTAGATTTTGCGGCTTATGTCCTGAACACACACCCATTAATTGGCAATTTAATTAGCCGTAAATCTACATTTTCCGGTACGCAACAAAATTTAAATGTCAGCGATTTTCTACCATTAATCTGAGAGCAAAAGAATTTTTATTTAACCATATTGCTATTTTTTTTAATTAATCGTTACACTAGCCAAGAATCTTTGTGGTAATGAGCTGAAGCGCAATACCCGTCTCACTATTGCTACGCAATTCCAAAGTTAGTGATCCAAAATTTCATGAGTTTCCTGTCAGAATCTTTTTTTATACAAATTTCAATAATAACAAAAACTCACCATAAAAGGCTCACAGTTTTTTGACCGTCACAGTATATGTATATGTAAGTAAAACTTCCATAATTCGTTGACTGAAAAAGAAAAAGAAAAAATACATAAATCAATTGAAATAATCACATTTTAAATGTTTGTTGAATTTTTTTCCTACGTAATTTTCATCACATGGTGACAAGACGTTCTTCTTAAGTGACCTATCAGATCGTTATTTGGGTTGACCTATGACGTAATTAAACATTTTTGTTATGAGCAGATTATTTAATTAAAGTACATGCATCTGGCATAACGTACATACATACATACAGACAGGCGTCTAGTTACTTGTCACGTTTGTTTTGGTTAATTTTTACATGGTGGCGGTTGGGTCGAATTACGAGTTCTTGTTCAATTGAGATTAATAATTAGTAAATTATGAAGAAACAAGAAATTCGTAAATATATGTAGATATATTATAGATGTATGTATATATATGCTTGTGTACTATATATATATTCTTTTTATACAAATCATATAGCATAAATAAAAGAAAAAGTTGTTTGAGCTAACAATCATCAGTGCTTTACTTGATCTTTCCACAGTTAGAGGGCAATAAAGGCTACATAGTCAGAAACGAATAACAGCTTAAGGCAAGGCTAGTTTATGGCTCAAATGCATTAGTTTTACATGAAATACCTTAAGTTATAATTACTAAGGCAATACATAACCATTTTAATGTATATGTAAGGTCCAATATCATTTGCAAATTAATAACTTGGTTATTGGCCTCTAACTGGGAAAGTACGACAAATTACATAAAAATCTGTTCCTATTGTTTAAGATTAATTGGAAAATTTTGCTAGCTTCCTTCATTTATCTTTCAGAAAGTTCTTTCAAACTGTGCCCGTAGCGCATAACGAATTATGAAAGGTAAAACGCATGCGCAGAATATAAGATCATAAACCAGGGTTCCAACGACCTAACTCATCTAAATTATGCACCGTGTGACTCATTTCCATTCCCGAAACATAAAAATCAAGTTCAGTTCCTTATCACCCTACAAAATATTTTCTGCCATACAGTAAAATTTCGTGATTCTTTCTTATCCCGAACTGTGCGAATGTGGAATAGTCTACCATTTTCTGGTTTTCCCCAGGCTTACAATCTGCGAAGGTTTAAGAATGATATACGTCAGCACCGCCCCCACTTTCATCATGCTCTCTAATCCTTTCCCCATCTCGTTCCTGTGTTGCTGTACTTTGCATCATAGGTTATCCGCTGAGTTTGGTTTAGTAATATTTAAAAAAGGAAAAAAAAAACGCTTAGTGAACCACCATGGGAGACAAGTCTTTTAACTCCTTAGATCTAAGTTTTTGAGAATACCGAATCAGTATTTAGCATTTTCAAATTCTACATCTATTCAAAATCAATTTTCTTATGCCCTTAAAGTCCTACTTCAATTCATCAAATCAGATAAATAAAAACTAGCCTTTGATTTAGATAGGAAACAAATGTAAGGTATATTTGTTAATTAGTTTAAGATCAATTTCATAATACCAAAAAGTATAGGTACATATTGTAGTAGTATAGATTAATTCAATACCGAAAATTACGGCACGGCTACCTATAAAAATGCCCAATTAACAAGTGGTTTGTCCATATTTTATATTTTAATCTAGCTTATCTTCAGTATGGATACATTTGATAAGAAAAGCTTTCATTTACATAGTTTACAATGTGTGCACTGATATCGTCCATCAAGCTCTTTATAAAAATATCTATCATTAACTTAAAAATCTCTTGTGAAACATGCATGAGGACTATAGATGAAAGACTCATCTATTTCTTAATAAAAATTAATAGATAAAGGACTCCATTTTCGGATGCGACCGTGCCGATGTAATTGTGCAACACTTGACCAATGGAATTAAGCAGCACTAAATAATATCACAAATGAAAATGAAGAATGGTGATAAAATTGCTTTACAAATTAGTATAACAATTATGCTCTTAAAATCCGCCTAGATTAAATTATTTTCCTCAACTTTAGAAATCTTCAAGCGGATGCAATTAATTTTCTTTCTAAAAGCGTAGGCAGGCAACATTTGGAATTCAACAAATTCATGAGAGAAGTTTACACATACCTACATACATATAATGTAATGAACATAGTTTTTTTTATCTATAGGCATAAACTTTGGCATTCGTAGAAACTAACTAGCTCAATGATTTCGGTAATCAAAATCTATTGACTTGATCATCAATTTTAGCTTCACGTCATTTCGTCGCATTCATCCTTCCTGAGGAATCTTGAAATATTGTGCAGTGGTTTTAGAGCTTTGTCTAACGACTCCGAATTGAGATGTATATACACCACCTTCAGAACGGTTAAACTAGCAGAATTAACCGGTTAAATTTTGATGCCGAAGGAATTCTTTTAGATGACTGCAGTAAAGTACCACCACCAAGGCATTTAATGCATGACTAATTACTTGGGTTTGGGTAAGGGGTAGGTAGGGGTAAGGTAGTAATTGTAACCATTTGTAATATTATATTTTCTAAGGCATCCATCACAGTTGAGAGAGCGAGATTTCTGCTTTCTAATTTGAATTCAAAACCAATTCAAATAGCTTCAATAATTCTCTCTCTGTAATTATGTTTTACAACAGAGCATGAGAGCATGTTTTTGTGATCCACCAATGTCTTCTTCCACACGAGAAAGAATCTATTGATCTTTCGTTGGAAAAGTATCATAAGATTTCAGCTGGACATGCGTGTCCATTTAATTATTAGTGCACTGTATGCTGAGTAGTAGGTTATCCAACCACGTAGATAAAAAGATAAAACCATATCCTTTATGTTGGATCAAAATCGCTTCACAACGATCACGAACCACGGGGAACATAGTATGACTATTTCGTCTATTACGTAGCCATGAACCCCTTGCGGGGTTTACTTTTTGGGTCATCTCTAGTACTTTACAGATGATTTTTAGTTTACATTGCACAGATTACTAGCCTTCAATTGCCCATTTTGGGAAATCGTCCTTTTTCTCGAATCAGGCGTATTATAGGTATACCTCCAACAAGAACACAAATCTGAATAACCTTCAATCGGGAGGTTGAAGACTTCCAAATAGCTGGGAATTAACAATAATAATATTAATTAAAATTGGAATATTGTAGGTACTTAATTATTAGTTGGAATTTTACACCACATTTGTTTTGATTTGTCCATATATCCTCTATGGAATCGTAGTTCAACTAACTATATAATCTCTAAATTTCAAGCTTTCGAAGAGCTTTATTACAAAGCTTATCAATGAAGACTGTAAGTGTAACCGCTAATATATTTTTGCTCTCAACACCACCACACCCAACTAGAAAACCATTCTCCCCGAGGAGTACAATTTCAGAAGATCCTCCTTCATTCCGGCGTAAAGTGTGTTGACTGTTGTTGTAGCGCAGATGTTTAGAATTTATTATTCCTTCTCGACGTAAAATTGATTCTATCTGAGGAAGAAGTGATGTGGACACCATTCAAAGCACGCATATTTCGTGAATTTGCTTATTTTTTTGTTTTGTTTTAAAGAGTCACTTTCAAGTAAACCAAAAACAGCGCGAAATTCGCATAGTATAGTCGTGTTGGTGTTATATATATGGAAGATTGAAAATAGCATCTAAAAATATTTTCTGAAAGTATACTTTTACTATATAGAAAATCAGACAACAGCATCCAGTAGACCGCAGTAATTCAATTACATATGAAACTAATTTTAGTCCCGGTTTGGCTTGGAAAGTGATTGCACTCGATTGGTACTTTTTAGTGAATCGCGGAAATCGTGTGCAACTGCAGTTACAGTCTTGTTTTTTGAGACATTCTTTAAGGAATTCAATTCGGTTTATTCTAGCTAAAAAATGTTCTCGATTCGATTTCTTTTGATTGTGGGCATTTTAGCCACCTTCACAAATTCCGGTAAGCGTGAGTTTTTCTTGTAAGAAGTGCTTTATGAAGATATAAAAAAAAAAAGTTTTTTTTTTTTTGTTATTTTAATAGTGAGAAGTAATCTCGTGTGAAAATTACGTCATTTGGCGCTAGGTGATCAGCCTTGTCTTTTTTACTTTGTTGACGGTAATTTGAACAAGCCTCAAAGTAATTGTAATTTGGTACTTATATATGTATGTAGTATGTACATATATAATTACACCGACCCGTATAATCAGCCGGAGATTAATCTCACTATTATTATATTTTTTGTTATATTACCTTGGGTTTTTTTTCGGTGTTTTTTCTCTTACTTTTTTTTGTTGTTTTTTTTTCGTTACAATCAACGTGTGATTCCACATTATTCTAAAATGTTTAATTAGAGAGGAAGTGAGTAATTGTTCTATATAATTCTTACAGTGCTTTCAATTAAATGCTACCGTTGTGAATCTGATAACATTGAGAATTGTGGCGAAAATTTTGATGCCGAAGGAATTCTTTTAGATGACTGCAGTAAAGTACCGCCACCAAGGCATTTAATGCATATTTTAGGACCGAACAGAAATGCAAGTGGATGCGCTAAAATATTAGCAGAAAGTAATATAATAATAATAATGCCATTAATATTCCAAATTTTTTTTCAATATTATTATATCATGTTGGTATTAATTTCAGGATATGGAAGGTCTGTTATAATCAGAAGTTGCTATTTCGGTGATATCAATAACACTGAACAGGGTTGCACACCGAATCCAGCTGAAATTGGTATATCATATAAAACCTGTAAAGTTTGTGCTGATGATGGCTGCAACGGATCTAGAATTACTGGTCCAATTGCAGTTTTGGTATTGATATCTGCTTTTGTTTCGAGAATATTTGCTAAATAGATAGTACCTTGTAGTAGTAGTAGTGATCGTATATAAATACATATATACTTAATCGAGCCTTTTAGTAGCTATTAAGAATTTTTAACTATTTATCGAGTTATATTTTTAAGACTTAGACATTCGTATGTACAAGTGAAACCAAAAATTTTGGCATTGGAAAAAATGGCACCATAATGTTATGCAATTAATAATGTTAAGTTTCGAGTAAATAAATGTATTTTTTTTTTTTGCAATTTTTTGAAATGTGATACGTTTTTATTGATATCGCATGATTTCCTCCTCGAATTATTAGTTGAGATTACGCTTTGTTTATAAATTTTATTTATCTAAAATTCTTCAAAAAATTTCTACGAAAAATCTACTACTACTCTCCGATTACTCCCTAAATGAGTTACTTTCACTTCCTAAATTAATTTTTCTATATTTACCCCCACCACATACAGCCTATTATCCCGTATTAACCTTAAATGAGTTTTACTCAAAATTGAGAGCTAGCTAAATCACTTGCTCACTCTCGAAAATTTACAAATACTCAGGAATTACTCGTTTAATAGTATTTGATTTGACGACACGTCCTGGAAAATCTATTCTAAATCTTGGAACTCTATCCATCACAGGATTCTTTATTGGTCTAACGCTTTTTTTTTGTGTGTTGGAAACAACGTATGTACTATAAAAGCAAATGGATTTGAGGAAGTCTAACTCGTGGTTGGTATGTCTTTCAAAGCTATAATTTGAATAATCAGTCAGGCTTACTCCGTACTACAGACAAACGAACAGACAGAAGGACATAAAATTTCTCAAAAAATATTGTTGCTGAGATCAAATCTCTCATAACGTAAGACTTAACTAAGATAGTATTTTTCTGATTCATTCTGTTTAGTTGACTGATCAAATTACAGTATTAATTGTCAACTAGTGGCCACAGCTACACAGACATGAATAACATAGATCACTGACACTACTGAAATTGTTTACATTAACATGAGATCACTTTTCTTGTTTTTGGTTTATGTACCTACTTAATTCCGCTGAACTTCAAATAATAAGTTCTGTACGAAATCTACCACAGTTCAGTGAACTTTCCAAATGAATATATAGAATAAAAATATAATATTTGTAATCCTTTCTTTGTTCACCATACCTACTTTATGGGATGAGCAAACAAAACAAAAATTGCTTAATTTTATTTCCTTAAAAATCTAATTTAAAATGTGTAAGGTAAATAAAAATGCACAAAATGCAAAGAATATTTGATGTTATAGGAGATATATGCTTCCAAGTTCAAGCTCAGAAAATTTAATTTACTCCTAAATTGTGCAGAAAAAATGGTTTTATCGTTTCCACATTTCATACAATAGAAGTTAAAGAAACCGTTGTGCATAATGTACACAAAATTCTGATACTCAGTTTTAGGCGAAAACAGAGATAAGGGAGTTTGAGCTACCCACATAGTACGTAAATCTAAGATCCCTAGTTAATATTGTGTATATCACCAAATGGATTTGTAATTAGAAAAAGGAATACTGCCTGAGTGAGGCAAAAATAATAACTAAAAATAGTATTATAACTGCTGATTTTAAATCTCAACCATTCAACCAGTTTCATGATCCCGTCCGTACCAGGATGTTTCTCAGTTCCATTACTTCGATATAATTTTGCATAAAAACCTGACTTGCTAAACGAGATAATAAAAAAAAATATGTAAGATTCATTTTAGAAACGTGTATTATATTTTTAATGGATATGTGATGTTTACTGCCAGTATAAGTTTGTATTTCTATATTTAGCTCATATTTACTATCAGTTGCACCTACACATATACAACTATATAAGACTCTAAGTCTCTAGTATTAAAATTTATGAACAAGAGAAAATTGATCATCTCATCGATGAACAACTTCTATTAAAACAAACTAATAATATTACTAAAGTTTCTGAATAAATTTCTGATAACAATCTCTCACTACTAAACCAGAAAGAAAAAAAAACAGAGAAAATCTAAATGCATAAAGACTAACGTCGCCACATGAGCACGTACGTGGGAAGAAGATCTACCTTCAGAATGATGCTTGGAAAAGACTTCGAAGTTGATTCTAGTATTTAATTTCATGAAATATGTAGTCTATATATATATGTGTGTATACTGAAGAAGAATAATAGAAATGTAATGAAGAAGCTTATTAATGAATTCTCTAGCAATAGATATCAATTGGCTTTATAAATTGACTTTTTACTTGTTAGTCACTAAATATGATTGTTCCTCGTCAGATGCGGGCACAAAATTATTTCCCCTTTTCTGTATTTTCGAACAAGTAAGTCTATTATATTTTGCACGAAAATTATGAATTAATAACAAATTTCAGTATGCACGAATTAATAAATAGACTATTACATAAAACATAATTAAAAATTGGCAGATTGCCTGAACAGACAGAATCAATTTCAATTTTTAGAATAATAATTAGAAAAAATTACTTACATGATGCTGGGTTTATACCCAGCTTATTATTAATCGGTTCGAATTGTGTTTATATGTAAAGATATTTAACATCTTGTCCTTTAAAGGTTATCTAAGATTAACGAAAATTGATTATACAGGGTGTTTCCCACTAGGAGGTCTGTAAAGCTGGAGATGATAGTACTCACCTAGGCGAACCAAATATTTTATGGCAGGGGCGGGAGGGCATATCAACCATTTAGAAGTTACAGGGTGATTAAGAAAAAAAGCTAGTTTATCACAAAACACCCTGTATCTTAAAAACTACAGGGCGTACGGTCACAGTTAAAAGCTCATTGTATGCAGAACTTCATGGCCTTTCCAACTTTAGGAGTTATACGATGATTTAGAAGAAAAGCTAGTTTATCACAAAACATCCTGTATCTTAAAAACTACAGGGTGTACGGTCACACTTAAGAGCTCATTGTATGCAGAACATCATGGCCTTTTCAACGACTGCTCAATCAGCCCACACCCCTCTCCCTAAAGATTTATGGTTGTCTTAACTAAAAATTTCGGATATTCTTACCTTTTTTTTAATTTAACCTCTATTATTTTTGCAAAAAGGTTGTTAACATAACTTTTTTTTATAAAAACTGTAAACTGTAGACTCTCCTCTTTTATATGACCTACTGACCTCCTAGTGGGAAACACCCTGTATAAGTATAAAAGTAATTTTTAATTTAAAATTAAAAAAAAAAGAACAATATTTTAAAAATCTATGAAAATGACTAGTTTTATCTAAATGGAAACTGATTTTTTTTGTATTTTTGTATCACCATGAATCTTTTCATCTTTATACAAATTGCTAGTCGATGGGGCGCCATATCTGTACACGCTTCGATACAAAATGACTTAGAGACCAATTAATCAAATCGACAAAATATGGAGAGGGAGAAGTTTATTTCTTGTTGACAAAAGTACGAACCACACAATTTTAATATTCACTAAAACAAAAATATAATTAATTTGAAAACTGTTTTATCTTTTTATCAAGTTATATCGATTTATGTTATTCAATATGAACAAAATTGAATTTGAAAGTTAATACTGAACCGAAATCGAGTAAGAAAGGAACAGATTGATCTAAGTGTGACTCACTATATAATTGGCTATCGGATTTCTGTGAAGCATTCCCAATGAGTTTGCTGAAGTTCATGTCTCTGGAGCTGGACCCAGGGCCCCCTATCTACTGCGATAGTAGACCAACAGATGATCAATTCTTCAACCAGTTAAGTTGTCTTAGTCAGTTTAGCTTGTTAGAGTTTGCCTGTTGAAAGTAGATGATCGTTGGATTTATTCGAACTTCTGTACAAGGCAACAACTCTTCAGATATAGTTACGTATAGTGACCAGTGTTTGCAGCGCCAGTATTTGTTTTAAAGTTCCGCCATTTTTTCATGGTATACTTCGGTAGCCAAACTCAATGTAAATATTTGGGGTAGTCAGCGAACATTTTTATATTGCTGGTTTATGTTAGGCCTAACACGCGATGAAGACTTTTTGTCACTCAAATTTTTGGTTACTGTCACCGTATTGAAAATAATTTTTTATAAATTTACAAAATGCATTTAAGTGCAAAAAAAAAAAAAATTATTGAACTTTTCGACCCAGCTTTCTGATCGCTCGATATGGTAGGCGATCTAGCTCTACAACGTATATCAAAACAAAGGCAGTAAAGTGGCGACAAAAATGTTACCAGCGCGTGCACATTCATAGAAACGTGAAGCGGTAATAGTTTTGTCACCCAAAAGTTGTTAGCTGGAGGAACCAAAAAGTCACCTTACTGTCACGTCACTTCATTCTCGCATTTACATTAGACCCTATGGAATGGAATTCACGTTGGTGACAAAATAGTTACGTGACAAAAAAAGTCTCCAGTACGTAATAGGCCGTAACATACCTTACGTTATTATTCCTGTTGATAACCCAAAGTATTTAAAAAAATAATTTCTGTTAGGGGGCCGCCACTTGGCTAAAGACGGCCATGGGAATAGTGTGTTGGTATATGTAAATATTTCAGAACATATAGCTGGACTGGCCCTTATATGAAGTCAAATCTTAACAGTATTCCGTATTCTCTTCTCCTCAATATTATTTAATATACTATTTTTAATTTCGATGATCCTCTGGTATGCCTGAGGCTCAAAGTCTATAGAACTTGCAACAGGAACAAACAAGCTGAGATTTTTGAAAATATTTGTTCTACATTCAAACTGAAACATTTTATGCCGAATTCTACTATATTTTCATTAGTTGCAAAAATGTTTTCATGTTTTAAGTAGAATTCTAATTTAATTAATAAGTTTTTTTTCAGTTAAGGTGTATTCAATATACATTTGAAAATCGTAAATAAAATATATAGGTACCTATATATTTTTTAAATGAAACAATTACCAACCAAATAAAATTGTGTTTTTTCTAACCAAAATATTAGTCATCATAAACGGAAACGCAATTCAGAAATTTCACCCCAACTAACGAAATTTCTATGGCTGCTCCTGAACCGGAAGTTTAATTGACATCATCATTTCTATGAAAGTGTTGTTGTGCAAAAAAAATACAGGTGGTGATTTCTTCAATTTCTTCATGATCTATTAAAAGAAAACCTTCTATTTTATTTTTTTTACTATGCTTATACATAGAATAACAATTTTATATACAAAGCAGCTTTAGTAGATTTTTTTCTCCCGAAAGTATTTGCAATAAATTAAAAATTTAATTGCTCAAATCGATGGACATTGGAATGTATGCGCAACTAACGTCATAATTTTTTATGAATCATCTTTAAAAAAAAAAAATGAAAATAAAAATAAAAATACTCAGAAACAACCGCACTTGAGTACAAGTAGTATTATGTCGTCGTTCATCAAAGACCGCCAATATCTGACATAAATCAGTTTTACTCATGAAGCAAGCTCATGAATTTATTTTTAGTAGCTTTAGAAATAGATTTAAAAAAAAAGTAATAAAACAAAAATTTAATTCATGCCTTGAATATGCGTGTTACATAACAATAAGAAACGCAAAGTTCCTTTCTAGGACTAACTACATAATTTTAGCTTTCACAAAATATCCTCAAATTATGCTTGTCATGCTAATGTAATGGAAAAGCGCGTTCTCCTTCTATATTCAAAGACAACGCTAAACTTTCATAATTAATCACGATACCGTTTTACGGTGTGGGCATGCTACATTTTATATAGTCGTTCGTGCTCGCGGCATTTTTATTACATAGTGTATAGAATGGATAGATAAACTAAGTCATTTCTGGGTCATGAAAATATATTCGTACACACCCAGAAAATTTCCGTTACTTTGATATTGGATTCCTGCCTGAGTCCACACCCTTACTAAGTATATATGGATATGGTTAAACAAGTAGGGGGCGCCCAAGTTTACTGCCCTTTGACTTTTTCTTTTTTTTCTGTTATAGTTTTCTTGACCCCAATTAAGAAACGGCGCACGGAATTCACTTCCCTCATCATCAGCCTTTGGAGTGTCGGAATTAATAGATTTAAAGCTTAATGCATTTTTAACGTCGCCTTTAAAAGAATGTCGTGTCAGTTAAATATTAAAGAGATTACGTCAGAGTATTGCTGCGCATTAAAAAAACAAAAAAATGATTTGAGTAGAGACAATTTTTTATTCTTTAAATCTCATGTAAGACTATAATTTTTACAAATTCAAATCTACAGAAATGCGATTATAATGAATCGTGATAAGCGAGAGAGAATTAAATTCGAATGGATCGATAAATTCTTAGGGGAATGAAGATAGTAAAGTGAATACGTTTCGTGTTTTGCGGTAATAACAATTATTATTTTGCGTTTCAACTAGTATCTACAGAGTCAAACCACCAAACTGTTCATGAAAACCCCACCTCTTCCTACATAAATAATGTAATAATTTGAGTTTTGTAACCACACACATATTTTATTACCATATTCTTATAAGAAATTTGAAACGCAATACTTTATCCGTAGTATCAATAAAACCTTTTTTTTTCTAAATTTATCTAAAGATCTCTTTACGCGATCAAAATGGAAGTTTTAAGATGATAAGTTGCCAACTTTGATTAGCAGGCGAAGCTTCATTATACTCATTAAGAAGCCTCATCAAAGATCTATAAACTTATATTCGCTAATCCGTTATATACCTAAATATGAGGAAGTGATTGAAATTTAAAATTTACAAAAATCACTGTTTTTATAGCTGTTACTGGTGTAGGGTGGTCAAATTTAGATTTAGATTTTAGATTTAGATTTATTAAAGGCTTTACGTACAATAAGATTACACATCTTTTTAGTACAAAGAACGTTGTACTAACTAGCTTACTAAAAACTTAAACTAAATACTTTAAATAAGATGTAAAATGCATATATGAAATATAAAATAAGACATAAGTAAAAAAAATAAAAATAAAGATTTATATAATACAAAAAGATATAATATTAACAAACAATAAACTAAAATTACAGAAACTATATACTCGATCATTGCCAGGACCACCCCCTTCAGAACGGAAACATTTTAAGTGGTGGCAGTGTAACTCTGTGCCATCAACCTCCAGAGCCTATCAGTCGAGCCCACACGCTGAGCATCAGTTGGTAAATTATTCCAGGCCCGAATGGCTCGAAGAAAGTAGGAGTCCTCCATTATGGAATGTTGAAACCTAGGTATCAATAAGTTGAAATGTCTGCCAGAGTTTAGAAATTCAAGTTGGTTAAAATGGTACCGAGGCTTTTTGGAGTGTATAATTTTCTGAAGGGATGCAAGAAGCCTAAGCCTTAAATATTCCATCTAGGGACAACCATGCAGATGGCTACTATGTGGTGAAAGATCAAATCTTCTTAGGCCAAACACAAACCTCGTACAGTCATTGAATGTAACAGTTAATTTTACTGAGCATACAGAATCCAAGTGCGGGAATAATAGACAGCTAGCTGTAAGGTAGGGTAGAAGCAGGAACTTAACTAGCATTGAACGAATGCTAAAAGGTAAAATTGCAGAAGACAACCACAACCGTCGGAAGACAACCATAAACTTTTCCCAAAATATGACTAATCTGATCACAACATTTCATCCGGCAGTTGAGAAAATCCCCTAGATTTTGCACACGATCAGTGAATTCTAATACTTGATTATCCAGAAATATAAGGCGGTAAATCAGAAACTTCAATCGGTCGTCGATAAAATGGAATGCATTGGCATTTTTGGGGGTTCAGTTGTAAACCATTATTAGTCGCCCAACTCGAGACTTTCGTCAAGTCAGAATTTAAACGGTCGATACTATCTTCCATTAGACCAATGGGACGACCAATATATAACTGCACATCATCAGCATATATGTGAATTTTACAATCCTCAATAACCTCAGGAAGATCATTAATATACATGCTGAAAAGCAAAGGGCCCAAAATAGATCCTTGAGCCACACCACGAGTAAGAGTCAAGGCATCAGAAAAACTGTTCCCTATTCTTACACGCTGAAACCTGCCAGACAGAAAACTGCCGATAAGGGAAACTGCAGTTGAATGAAATTGAAAGTTAGTGGTAAACTTAGATAATAATTTAGAGTAGCCTACCGAGTCGAACGCTTTAGAAAAATCAAGTAGAGCTAGGACACATAGCTCATCCTTATCTAACGAACTGCGTTTGTCGGTTGTAGCTCTTAGTAAAGCCGTTTCGCAACTATGCAATTTGCGGAAACCAGATTGGCATGACTTTAGCATATTACTGGTCTGAAGATTTTGAACGATTTGCCAGGTCAATAGCTTTTCCATCACTTTGGCTAGAAAACATAACAGGCTGATTGGCCGGAAGTCCCCAGGATCTTTAGCTTTATTGGTTTTAGCCACCGGTACCACCGTTGCTATTTTCCAGCTGAAAGGGAACTGAGAAGTAGTAATGGAGGTATTGATAATATTAATTATAGGGTGGAGTATCTAAGGTAAATTTTTTTTTATAAATTTAGGAGCAATGCCATCAGGGCCGGTTGCTTCTGACTTAATAGGTCTGACCGCAGCAATAACTTCCTCAGCTTCAACACGTCTAAAACAGAAAGCAGGCAGATCATTAGTAGCATTATTTGGAGAGAATTAAGGAATCTTAAATTTTCTTAACAAAATTGATGAATTTTTAAAAAATATTTTATTTTTCGTAATGATGTGCATTTTTCCATTGTCCCTGAATTTGCTTCAACTAATCCCGAGTTTAATTACGTCTGGATTAGATTTAAACTTCATCAATACATTATTTATTTGTAAAAGTAATCTTTAACTACTAAATTTCTCGAAGACTTTTGACAGTGTAGACCATTGCATCCTCTTCCAAAAGCTATGCAACTCTTTTAGTTTCAGCGCATCTGCAATTTCGATGATTGAAAGCTTTTTGAAGGGGCGCTGTCAGTGTACGAGAATCAAAAATGTTGTGTGGGGTACCACAAGGATCTATCTTAGGTCCGTTACTCTTTAGTTTATAAATCAACGACGTTATGCAAGATCCGAGAATGCACCTATACGCAGATGACGTACAACTGTACATAAGTCGTCCTATTGGACTTTTTGAGGACTGCATAGCTTGGTTAAACGATGATCTAAATATAGAGTCCACTCATTGGCCTTAAACAACAGACTACTATTGAATCCCCAAGAATCTCAATGCATCACTTTCTATAACAATAACGAAGGTTAACGATTGCATGCGATTTATATTTGGGTTGAGGCGATTTGACCATGTTTCGCTATTCAGGACTAACCTGCTGGGCTGCTCTCTTTTTACCTACATAAAGCAAAGGGCCCTTATTTTCCTATATATCTTATTACAGACTAATATGTCGCGATGTCTTAGAGAATTATTTCAAGTCACCGCGTCTCAAAGAGGTCGGAATCTAATAACGCCTCGCTTCAATAGATCGGTAATGGAGCGTTCTTAAGGCGCACAAACGATTTAACTGTTTTATTTGGTTTTTACTCTCTTATCATGTTTCTCCACAATTGAGGCTAGAGAACAATATATACCGCAGCCCTAATATGTCTGATGCTGACACTGTGTATGCTCGTTTGATTCTCTATCCTCCAATATAGAAAATGTTTTAATCAAATCTCCTACTTTCGAAATCGTTATTGCTGGCGATTTCAATGTCCACAACATGCTCAGTGGCTCAGACATTCTTCAACCACAAGTCCAACGGAGAGACATGTTGAACTATTTAGCGAGTCCTTTAACTTGCAACAGTTAGTTGATAGCCCAACTCGTTTGCCTGATATAATTTGACATAACGCCAATCTATTAGATCTGTTTCTAACATCTCATTCTGACAAGTAGGTACTCCACGTCAGAGTCATCTCCTCTAGGTAGCTTGGATCATTATCTCGTTTCAGCCCAATTCTCCATATCATCATTGAAACCCACTAGTCGCCCTCGTATTATTGTATTGTCCGCGTTAGATAAAGTCCAAAACAGCCTTCCGGCTTATTAGCGATGACATATCAATAGCAACTATTGATTCCCTAGAGCACCAACGTAATTCTGGATGTCTGTCTTTCTTTTATTTTATGGTCATTGCTCTGTGGAAATTTTTAGCCTGATCCCTCCTAGAATTCCTCCTATGTGCACCACACGAGCTGTAACCCGAGCTCATCATCACATTCTTGAAGTAAACTACGGCCGTATCGTGAAATTCTGTGAATCCTTCATAAGCAGAACAGTACGAATGTGGAACAGTTTATCATCCTCTGTCTTCCCCCACAGCTATGAGCCATAAACATTCAAGCATAATGCGCACCGTCACCTACTCGTCTCAACCCAATAATCCTCAATTCCCTACAACTTATTCCTGTTCTTCCAAGGCTGTGCTGCGGCATCATAGGGTATCCCCTGAACTTTGGCAACATTATTAAAAAAAAACAAAATTTTGTTAAGTAATAACGGAAATCAATATTCCCGTTTAAGAGTTGATGCACAAAAAATACATCGGCAACTATACGACGTTTCTCAAGCGAGGGCATATTTAAAAGCTTCAAGCGATCCTCATAGGGTGGAAGAATTAATGAATTATTCCAGGGTAGGTGCCTGAGAGCAAATCGTAAAAAGTTCCGCTGAACAGACTCGATGCGGTCGATGTGTGTACCGTAAAATGGAGACTAGACCTGGCTAGCGTATTCAAGGAGGGGTCTCACAAAGCAAGTGTACAAACGTAATGTTGTGGTGTGATTCGAGATCTTGCGACACCAACGTTTGATAAAGCCAAGCATAGAGCTACTCTTTGATACCATATAGTTTATATAGGAGATAAAATTCAATCTGTGGTCACATTTAACACGCAAATCACAGACAGAGTCTACGCGACAAATCGAGGAATCCGAGGTCTAATCATAAGTGATTGGTGGCTGATTGCTATGGAAAGACATAACCTCACATTTGTCGATATTGAGTACCAAATTATTGCTTTTGCACCAATTGTAAAATTTATTAACGTCACCCTGTACCTACTCACAATCTAAGCGAAAATCTTAACATTGTTAGCATGAATCGAGACCTTACAGTACCTACCTCACAACAGAGGCAAGTTCGTCAATTGACAGAATAAAGAGCAAGGGGCGCAGGTGACTCCCATGAGGTACACCAGACGAAGCCTTCAAGACTCTAGAGATGGAATGGCGGAATAAGATTTGATTTGTTCTGTTATCTAAATAAAACTCTGTCCATTTTATAAATGTTGGGGGAAACCCATACTTTTCCATTTTAAAGAGTATCACGTAGTGAGATAAGGCTTTACTAAATTCGGTATAAATACAAATTCCAATAAGTTAGTGGTTGTAGACCTGCCCGAAATGAACCCATGTTGGTTTGAAGAGAGCAAATTCTTACAGGAAGTTGATAGTTCACCACAGTAAATGATAGATTCGAATAATTTAGGCATGCAAGATAATTTTACAATAGGCCCATAGTTAGAAATTTAATTTTTACTACCTTTTGGTGGATAGGTATGATAAAGGAGTTTTTCTATCGAGCAATTTTTAGAAAATAATTCTCAGCGGGGCTGTCAGGGAGATGCAACATGGCTTAAAAAAGGCTGGAGGAATCCCATCAGGACCAGTTGTGAAGTAATTTAGAAGCCCATTAATAGGATCGAGTATATCCTCTTCTGAAATTGAAGGGATAGTGAAAGAAATGTTATGAGAGTCGTTCATATGACTGAAGTTTCTATTTTGAGGTTTAAAATTTGACGAGGCAAAGGCATTTTTGTCAAAAAAAGAAGCAAACATATCACAAATTTTAAACGAATCATCACTAACAGAATCCTTGTACCTCATGGTATTGGAGTATTTGTCCGTTTTTTCCTCATATTAATAAACTTAAAAAAGATGCTTGGGTCAGTAAATAATTTCGTACGCATGCTTTGAACATACTCATCATAAAGTGTAGGCAAAAGTTCTTTGAACTTATTATATGATGTAAGGAAGTTGTTGTGACTTATAATGTCCTTATCCCTCATATAACATTTCCACAATTTATTCTTTCTGTTTTTAAGACTTTTCAGTTCTTTATTGAACCATGGTGGAGATGTCTTAGAGATCAGCTGACGCTCGCGGAGAACGTGAGAGGAAAATAAATCGAAAGGAATTATGTCAAATTTAGAAACGTCTTCGTCAACATTATTTTGCTAGACAGTAATGTGTTGAAGCATAGATGGCACAAGAACTAAATGTCGCATTGCAAACTAAAGTAGAGTATACAGATTGTGAAATGGGTAGTGCATTCTGGAATGGACCATAACATGTTTTAGAGCGTGCCGAAAGAAATTGTTTTTTATAATAACAGTTTTGTATACATTTGATCGACTTCCTCAACTCGACGTATACATCATTTCAAATGTATTGGTCCATTTCGGAATGGACCACCCAGCCATATAAATTTTATATACTTTTTTGGTACTGCATGCGACATCTAGTTCTTGTGCCATCTGGAAAGTTCCGAAAAGTTAGCCTTTCTAAAATTGGAAAAGTATTTTGTTTCGTCACAGTCTGTTAAGTTTTCGGTTTCATAGCAATATGTAATTAGCAGGGGGAGGGGTGATATTTGTCAATATTAGACATTATCACTGAGCTAGGTTCAACTATTAAGTTATCTATAGAATGAATTCATTTAACATTTAATGTAGAAGACAATTTACATACATTCATCGAATATTTTTTGACATTTATTTCAACAAATACATACATGTATAATAGTACAACAGTCTTATAATTTAATTTATTATCAATATTTATCAATATTTTTTTATATTTCTTATAATAAATCTATTATAATTCCGAGGAAGTACAGAAATTCTAGTTTCATAGATTGTGTATGCACTTTTTAAGATTAAAAATATTCTATAAAGTGGCACTGGAATGGTTATCTAAGCAAGTTTGTATTATTTTTCTTAATGCTATTATTAAATGATTAAAAACAAAACTTTGAAACTTTTTTTTTAAATCATGTTTATGTTTTAGTTGGGCACGCAACATAAATTGCATATGTATAATAATACTGAGTGTCGAAAGTTTTTTGGTTTTCGTTTTTGTTCGGAATCAATTCTATTCGTTATTTTGTAAGTCATAAAAATAGGTAGATAAAAATAAAAATAAAAAATCATCAATGCTAAGATGAGCTTAATGCAAATACAAAATAATGACATTGGATGAATGTTTGGTTTAAAGAAATGGTGTAAAAACAAACCTTGTTTATCTTGTTATTTGTTATAATTTCATTGTTTTGCTTTTTTGAGAGGTATCTGATACCATAGATGGCACAAGAACTAGATGTCGCATGGCATACCAGAGCAAAGTATACAGATTGTGAAATGGGTAATGCATTCTGGAATGGACCATAACATGCTTTAGAGGGTGCCGAAAGCAAATATTTTTATAAAAAAAATTTTGTATACATTTGATCAACTTCCTCAAAACTTCAAATACGAAAAAATATGAATCACCTGATGTATACATTATTTCAAATATTGTGGTCCATTCCGGAATGGACCACCCAGCCATATAAATGTTGTATACTTTTTTGATACTCCATGCGACATTTAGTTATTGTGCCATCTATGCTGATACTCATCAACTTCAAGCACAATTTTAGTCTACCTACAATATTTACTCTATAACCCCTCCTTATTGCTTTAATTATAAATCTACCATTCAAGCAATTAATTCCATATGAGTGTGTCAAATGATCTACAATATATGTGGCCTTTAAGGCCTTATACTGGGTGGCTCAAAAGTACTGACACTATAGAAATTACTTATATATTTTTTTATCTAACATTTCCTGTCAAGCTGATATTGAAAATTGTGTAGTAAACAAATATAAAATTACTAAAATTAAACATGGACCGTTATACTACCCAAGAACGTGGAATAATCGTGTCAATATTTTTACGGAATAATTCATGAGTGATAAAAACACAACGTGAATTTCGTCAACGATTTCCCCGCCGCAGTCCGGCACCGGTTGGACGCACAATACGACGTTTTGCCAGTTTTGCCACACGCCTCGAAACAACTGGCGCAACATTGGATAGACCCAAGGTATATAGAATACAAGGTATTCTCATTTAAATTTTGACACTAGAGCTGTAACGTGTTTCGTCTTATACCGTACTTTCCTATATATGTATGTTCGGACATAAATGGCGGAACGTGGTTCGTAATGAGAATACCTTGAATCTCTGTACCGTGGGATAGACCTAAGTCTGGCAGACCAAGAACAGGCCGTTCAGCCGAAAATATCGATGCTGTGCGCGAAGATGTGGAAGAGTGTCCAGAAACATCAACAAGGCGATGTGACACGCAATTGGTCATTTATGTCAAAGACTTGAAGATGTTTCCGTATAAAACTCAGATGACTCATCAGCTGCTGCTTACTGATCACCGAGCTTGTCTAGAGTACAGCTATGATTTTTTTTTTTTTCAAAATTGGTTATGAGTGACGAAGCTCATTTCCATCTCTCGGGGCATGTCAATAAGCGCAGAATACTCGTTTCTAGGACACTGAAAATCCGCCTATTATTCAAGAAACACCTTGACACTCACTAAAAGTTACTTTCTGGTTGGTGTGGGGTCTGTGCTGAAAGAGTGAGTGATCGGACCCTGTTTTTTCGAAGACGCTGCAGGCAATGCGATAACTGTCACTGGCGAGCGCTACACAACCATGTTACGTGAGTTTTTGATACCCAGTTTAGATGAATTGGGGCTGGAGCACATCTGGTTCCAACAAGTCGGCGCGACACTATAGACTTAATGAGGGACGCTTTTCCAGGCCGTGTTATCTGTCGTTTTGACGATTTGCCTTGGTCTGCAAGATCACCCGATCTGACCTGTCCAGACTTCTTTCTTTGGAGTTATTTGAAATCACTGGTGTATATGAACAAGCCACAGACTCTTGCAGCCCTAAAAGAAAATATTCATCAAGAAATAAGGAACATATTGCAGGAAGTGTTACGGCAAGTTATGGAAAATAGGAATAAATAGGACTGAAATGTGCATCAACTCTGGAGGTTACCATTTAAGAGACATCATCTTCAAATCTTTAAACTAATTCTAGTTTTCTAATTTAGAAAAGAAGTTGTAGCTGAACCAAATAAGGTCATTACTTTTGCGCCACCCCAGTATAAGCGAAAAATTACAAAAAAAAATTAGTTTTTTTTTTTAATTTTTGATTCCATTAGCCTAAATAGTTGGTTAGGAATATTTTAAGCTTTACAGAATTGAAAAATTCCAAAACTTGTTAATGTTATAGCATTTAGAGCGAAACAATTTTTATTTTCTTGGAAGATAATATATTCCGCCCGGCGCGCCCGACCGCCAACTTCAAAACCGTTTTTCCACGATTCACTTTTTTAAACTTTGTGAAAGTTTTAACTCTTTTGAACGAAAGTTCAGATCGCGTTGAAATTTTTACAATATATTCCTAGCAGTATCATCACCTATCGTGTGAACCGTAAAAACAAAAATTTCAATGACACAAAAAAATATAAAAAATAAAATACCGAATTTCCAATTTTTATTTTAATAATAATTTTTTTTTTTTTTATAATGTTGGTTCACACTGAAGATACCATTAATTATGCAATTATAAATATGGATTTGAAAATCCGTTTTTCCGAAGAACGCGTAGGTTTTTCACGAAAATTTTTTGTAAATTTTTAATGAAAACTAAACTTTTCTTATTTATGTAGATATTTAAATAGTTTAAAAAAAAAATCTTATAAACTAATAAAACATTTATATAAATCTCTATGTTTATGGATCAAATTGATTTGTCAATAAAACTTAAATAATTACAAAATACTTAAAAGTATAGAGTAGATTTCATATTATATTTAATGTGTGTATATTAAGGAAACTAAATAAATTTAAAATGAAATATTTCTAAAGTGGAAATAAACGTATTAATACAAAACTTTAAAAAGTTAGGTGGCTTTTTTCATTTCTACACTGAACACATTTTATTAGATTGACTGACATTTTACGCTTATTTAGTATACACAATAGAATAATAATTGCCAGAGCGTATTTCATTTAATATTTAAAAGTAGTTAGGTTAGGTACATACGTGTCACCTTATGGTATTGTTAAACTTATATTTTTTACTAATTTTTATAAACGAAACTATCGTTACTTTTTTTTTCAAATAAATAGTTGACATTGTATGTATCACTGCCCATTTATAGAGTAAGTATGCGCTTAGGTGCTATATAAGGTTATTTTTTTGTTTTTTTTTTACAATCAATTGAATTGAATGTAAAAAATTTTAATACTTAGTTTTAATTCTACTTTATGCCTTTATAAATAGTTTTTCGACTTAAGGCGGCAACAGCATGCTAGTGATTATCGGGCTAATTGTAAGAGGGTATGTCTAAATTCAAATCTTCGCCTTATAGCAGCTATTATAAGAAGTAGCTTAAAATGAAAGGTTAACTTCCGGATTCTTTTACCTTAGGCATATTATCATTCTAATACAATGCCTGACCTTAACTCCGAAATGAGGAAAAAGTAATAACAATTGAAACCGATTGCTATTATATATCCTCTGCCAAAAACAAATCATTTGCATATTTATTTGGCGCACTCTGTACTCTTTTCATGAATACTCATTAGGCACCTACATAAGTATATCTTCAACACATAATAAAGCTGAATATTGGGTACCTACTATAGTTGAGCGAATATTTTAAGGATTGTAATTTAGCATATTTATGGTCCTGTAATTTTTTTACTTATCACAATCTATGTATTAATTGTAATATAAAAAAATATTTCTATAAATTGTTGAAAATTAAGTAAAAATATTTGCAAATATTATTATAAAATAAATTTTTCTATTGATACAAATCAACATAACTTTGAATCAGAGCTGGGCAAGTACCACAGAAAAAGTACTCAAGTACAAGTATGTACAAATACCGAAGGCGTGAGTACTTCAGCGTAACTTGTAACTAAGTACTAAGTCTAAAAGTGCTGAGTACTTTTTGAAGTACTTTCTTAAAATAATTTTTTAGAATCATTGTATGTTGGCAGTAATATAATGATGTTTATCGAGTTCAGTTAATAGATATTAATAAACAAATACCTTTTGAAAACTATAATATGTATAGTAACCAGTGGCTACTATCTATAGGTTTTTATAGTTTTCGGCGCTTCAGGTAACGTAAAACTTTCACCTCTCATTGCTACACTCATAAAAGCTATTACAGGTTCGCCCAAGCACCCTCCAATAATGCATAACAATTCTAAGGAAAAAATGTCGAGTAAATTTCTAAGAAAAAATGCAGGCCTGCCCTACATCAAATTGAGGAGGCATCATTGATTTTATATTGGAGCGAGGCATTGCTTGCTTACCCTTGATTATGTCCACTGACGTATATAATATGGACTGCTTACTTTTCTATTTCACGTAGGCACAATTGTTTGTGTCAAAAAGAGTTCTTACGTCGGTGCCAACATTAAAAAAAATCAGTGGCGGGAAGTTGAAAAAGTGAGAACGCAGCTCGAAAAGTGATTTTAATAAAACATTTAGAATTTCTTCTGTGTATCTAATGAATATATTGTCTTTGGTACAACAGTTTTTATCGCAGTAATAACAGTAAAGTCAGTAAAGTCAGCAATATAGAAGTGAGCCCACTTTCTGCAGTGTATTTCTATGAACGTAGTCAGTGGTTATGTCATAAAGTCGAGGCATCGTCGATTTTATATTCGAGCGAGACATTACTAGTTTTTGTTCTACTTGCCCAGTTTTATTTGTATGTTATTAGTTTGTCTAAGGCTCTGCCTTGACGCGTGAGTTCGGCACATTTTTTGACAGTTCTTTGCGTGCTTTAAGACTTAACAAAAAAAGAGTTGTGCTAGAGATTGTGTTTTCTTTTCTACGAAGAGTTAGATATTTGTAGGTACTTAATAGACTCAAAAATACTTAAGTAAAAATCTTGGTACTTAAATACAAAACTACCTCTTAAGTACAAGTAAATAGAAGCAAGTACTTATGTTCAAGTACTAAGTAGGGGCATTTCAAAAGTATTGAGTAATAGCCTTAAGTAACGAAAATGTACTTTAAATAGTACTTATAAGTCTTTTTTTACTTAAGTATTGCCCAGCTCTGCTTTGAATGAAGCTACTAGCTGCTGAGGATACAAAGTAGGAAAACCTTCAAAACAAGATTTTTGATTGAACAAACTGCTTCAACTCAATTCAAATATTTTAAGCTTCAATTTTTTTTTACTTTGATCGACATACCAGAGGTTCGCATCTTAACAATTTTGAAATTTATAAGTTGATAAGCCGTGAGAAATTCCCACAGCTCTCAAATTAGACTCTTCCTTCGAAGAGTCATAAAACTGTATTATAATGCTCAACACAGTCATTCATTCTTATAAACGGGGGGTTCTACTGAAGTTTTTGGTGTAATGGGGCCCAGGATTTGCGCCAGGCCAATTTTCAAAATGTTCCACGCGGTACCACATTTTGGGCAAAACTCGCACAGATGTTGAAACCTCGACTTCCTCACCGACTCGGAACAATTGGCGCAAAACTTCGTTGGATGTAAAATTAATTTTCATGGTTACTTACT
The DNA here is from genome assembly GCA_963930735.1 of Dioctria linearis. NCBI lineage: Eukaryota > Metazoa > Arthropoda > Insecta > Diptera > Asilidae > Dioctria > Dioctria linearis. Next base: position 17,195,289 of record OZ005744.1, read on the forward strand.
TACCTATGAATTTAGTTACATGGTGCCATTATAAAAATTTGGCATCGATGTGGCGGTGTTGCATTTTTGTATTTTCCCTCTAACTATTATTATTATGTACTCATATTTGTTTTATTTTGGGCCAAATTAATTTAGTTATTTTTTTTTTAATCGAAGTGTTATCCGATATACCTAGGTATGTACACCATAGTAATAGTTAATAGTATATACCATATTACTAAAATACTATATAATTCCTTTTATTAAAGAAAAATGAGATCTATTTAAGGAAGCAATTCTCTATGATTAGCCATGTTTAAATATTTCTTTTAGTTATTTTAATCTACTAATAAATACTATTTCGCACTTATGGTTAGCCAAGTTAATTGTAAAAGCATTTTTTTTCAATTATCATTCAAGGGAAATAATTTCATTTTTTTTCCTTAGATAAGTGGATTTTAATATAAAAAAAAAATACACAACAAATATTTTGTAATGAATATCGAACTTTCGTTATAAATCTTATTAGCAATAAATTATGGCAACGGATCATTATCTTTCAAAAATTTTTACTACAAATATCGCAAATTTTTTTTTTATTTAGTTGGTCAATTAAATTTGTACATTATCTCAAAATTAAAGCATTCTACATAAATTTATATTTTGATTTAAAACAAATCAATTTATTTTCAAGCGAAAACAAAAATATTAAAATTTTTTGAAAGAATCCACTTAATCACAGTTTTTAACAAATACTTAACGATAAATTCTTAAGAGATTTTATTTGATACCAATTATATTTTTATAATAGTTAATATTATATATATTGTAAAATGGCCAAAATCATTAATATACACACAATCAGTTCTTATAACACACACACGTTTTGTGGGTTACATCTGAAGATTCTAAAAAAAATGTTTGTCTTTTAGATTTTATGATCTTTATAAAGACAAAAATTTATTCGAAAAATATTTTTTTTTTTTTTTAGTTAAAAACAATTACCAAGCTAAAAGACTCGCAATGAATACGGGAATTAAAGAAACAATGGCAACAGGGGTAAATTCTGTAGCCCCATTACATCCATCTTCGAGACATGTTTCACATAGTAAAACTTCTACATCGAGTGGTGCTGATGCTTTTGTTGAATTGGTACAATGCTTAGATGAATCTTTATTATCTTCATAGAAACAGGATCTTTTAATGATAAGTTGGCCATTAACTAAGAAAAATTAACAAAATAGAAAATTATAATTTACAGGTTAGTAAATTATCTTAATATACATAGGTGTTTATATTTAAAAAATAATCATAATTTCCAATTTTAAACTTATGGTATTTAAAAAGTTACCTAACCTAAAAACTTAACATTGTCCACTTTAAATTTTTGGATTCATGAAAACAATTGTTTTCAGAGAAAATATTTTTATCCATTTAATGTGAAAATCCATGTATGATTATTTGCATTGACGTAACTAGGAAGGGGCCAGGGTGCCCCCCCTTCCAAGCCGGCTGTGAATGGAGCTTTTACATCGAGTTAAAACTTGGTTAAGAGCAACTGCTTCAGGAGGGGTTTTCGAACATGGCACTCATAAACATTTAAAATAAGATAATTAAAAACAAACGAACAAGCTGCTAAATAAGTTTGCAAAAAAAACCCGTAAACTAAAGTGTATACAGACTTTAACTATCTCTTTATTAGTGCTTAATAAAAACGTAAATAAATTGATCTATGCGTATCTAACTTCAGACCTATAAAGTACTTAAATACATTGGTACTTGGTAGTCCAGTACCAGGACTTAAATGTTTTTTAAGTACAAGTCCCTGTACTGGTACTCAAAATGTTCTCAAGTACAAGTCTCGATACTGGTACTTAACGCACTTACTACAAATACCGCCATAACACGAAGTACTTCAGTTCTTGTAAATTACTTAAATATGCCTTCTAATAATAAAAGTTATCTGCATCTCAACAGTGTCGCAAGAAATCTCAACCCCATGGCATGATATCCTTTGTTGAGAAGGTTGGTAATCAAGTGCTACAATCCGATCTCTTCCTCTGCACATGTGGGGCGTTGACTTTCATTTTCAGTTCTTATAAATGCTACACAAAGGTAACAACTTCCAAAATTACGTAGAAATTAAAACAGCAAAAGCTTATACGATATTTTATAATATTTCAAAAATGGAAACCACATCCAGTTATTTAACTGGCTGTAGATTTTTCAAAATTTTTGATTTGAGTTTTCGAAAGCTCTTGAACCTTATAAATACCAGTACCAGTACCTGGACTTTTACTTGAACATTTTTAAGTACCAGTACTTGTACTTAAAAGTCTTGAAGTATGGGTCCTTGTATTGATACTTGGAATAAATACTGGGCATTAGGCAGGGCCTCACTATCATATCAGTTTCGTATATGCGACTTGAGGATTCTGATTTATTTTTCTTAAAACGTGATAGAAGCAAAGGAGGGGATGTGGAAAGCAAAAGTCTCTGTTAATTAAAGCACACCACTTTCTTTTATTTTTCCTATGATTTAAGAAAAATTTAAATCGGTTTAGACGTTTGGAGTGGACTGTAGGAAATAGATGAGTGTCGCTTGGGTTCATTGGGATCAACGACGCATTTTCACTCAATTACATTATGTACTAATCTATTTTCATAATTAAATTAAATGTCAGACTAAACTGAAATTAACAAATAGAAAAGGAATCAAGTCTTATTTCGTAATTAATCGTCACCCGATGGTCTCGATTTTATTGCTTATCGCATTATCGCCGAATGTGGACTATAACTAAATATCCAAAAATTGAATACTGATTACTTATACTAACTGATAAGGATGCTCTCTCCGGGTGCTCAATAACATTTAACGAGAATAAGATTGGGAAGCAATTGAAAATTGTTCGTTGTTCCTCTGGTCCCTAACATACATAGGAACCTCGACAAAGACTGCCATATCTCAAAAGCTTTTCTTATTGAAATTGCCCCGAATGTGCGTACCTGTATTTGCAGTAGATTAAAAGTGCTAATCTAGTCTTTTTGCTTTCTTGGGAGCGGAGTTAAGGTTTCAGGTAGGAAGACTACTTATTACGAAAATAGTGACGCGATATCTGGGACTTGTAAAATGAGAATTATTTTATTTTAAGTGTGCAGAGCTATTTTAGCGGAAATTATGTTCTAGAATTTAGATAATTTTTCTTCTCGTTTCTGTAACTTATAGACTTTCTGTACTCTCTGTAACTTTAGAAACTTTATGGTTTTTTTAATCTATGCAATTTCATTGGCTCTAGGCATTATATCAACAACATTTTGTAAGTGCTCAGTGCAATATTTCGTTCAAAAACTGGGAATACTCATGAGTATACTTCATAAACAAAATATTTGTTAAAATCTATGTACAAAAGTTGGTGGACCTGGCCCATCCCAGAAAAAAGTCCTAGTTACAGTTACGCCAATGATTATTTGTCCCAGTCTTGTCAATTGAATATACAATTATATATACAATTATGTATAGTTTTCTTAAAATTAATTTAAATTATTATCTTTTAATATACTCACTCTTTTCTGATAGTTTCTTACACACAGGTCTCATAGCTGCAGTTGTTGAAGGTTCACATTCAATATACGAAAATAATTTCTCATTTGTAGATAGATTATCAGGTCTAAATGGGTCAGCACAAAATTCTCCTCCCATAGAATCTGAAGAGCAATGCCAACATCTAAGTGCATTTGCTGAAAAAAAACAACAACAATATTATTGTAATTATTGACAAGGAATTACTTAATCCCATTAACTATTTTAGATAGACAAAATCAATAAAAAGGGTACATCAAAAGGGGGCCATCAGGGAATGGATTCCTTATATTTCTGGCATTTCGACGAAAGCATAACAAACTGCGTAAGCGACAAACTGGAGCCAACCCCATACCAAGAAGATTATCAATTTATCCATAACAACAAAAAGGGGATATAAGGGCAGCTTTCAAGTTTGCACCCAGACCAGTGCATAGAATAGGAATTGTGATGTCACCCTAACTATATAGTCACCCTTATACTATAGTATTTTTGCTACTGCGTACGTTATTATAGCATGAATGGGGATAGATATAAACAAGCCCCAATACGTATACGAATACTTCCTGTGGCAAAATATGTATGTACATACTTGGTGACTACGTATAGTATATTACTGGCGCCAAAAATCTTTAGAAGATTGAATTCATGGCATATTTTGTATTGAGAGTTGGCGCTATTCTTAAAAGTGACATTGTCCTACTTATTTTGAAGTTGTTTTTATAGATGAGGGAGGGAAAAAGAATTCCTGTAAGGATTGTAATTGTTTTATGGAAACTATTAAATATTCTTGTCAATTGAGAATATTTTCTTACATTTGAATGGATATGGAAATGGAAGGAATTTTTAATATATGTATATATCGAATGAACTCAAGTTATAAATCATTTTATGTTTTTTAATATAGAGTTTGTCAATTTCCAACTAAAATTTGCGACCAGTTTGCGTAACTCTCAGATGAGTACCTATTATTTTAGTTCCTGATGTAATTTTTACTATGTATAGGCTTTTTTAATAGATATGTAACTAAGATTATGGGTATCCACAGCGGTAGCTTATGTGAGGATCCCAATCGTAGAAATAAAAGAGGAAATCATCTTTCGAGGCAATTATGACCTGTATATGACAGAAAAAGGACAAGGGAGCTGCTTAATGGCAGCAGAACAAATACCATGAATCTAGTAGGGGTCATTACGGGTCACTGGGCCATAGGTGGCCATGCTAGAAGACAGGGTACAGGGGGCGAAGGACTTCTGCAGGATCTGTAAGGATTTCGCCTAAAACGTGATTTGCGAACGCCCCGCTTTTATGAATAAAATCAGGATACTATTGGGTAGCTACTTCTTTTCAAGTCTGGGGGAGCTACAAAACAAAAAATTTAGATATATCCTGAGTTTTCTGAGAAATGCAGGATGGATCTAGGTAATGAGTCTTGGAGATATCCTGAGTTTCTTAAGGGAAGCAGGATGGATCTGGGGCGGCTTGAAAAGGTTATCCCATGGGGCCTAGGGGCACAATGGACCCACTACAGCTCTAAGTAATGCAGGCTAGTTGTCGTATGGCACCCCTCTTACCTAACTTAAAACCTAATCTAAGATCCTTTGTAGAAATTAACTTTTAATTTATAAAAATAAAATTTGTTTGGGTTGGCTCAGGTATAATTTATAATTTTAGATGAATCTAAAATCCTAGTTCTATACCTTTCCTCCAAAAGATACTTATATTAAGTAGAGAGAGAGTATCTTGTCACATTCAATGTGTCTAGATCCGAACTATGTAGGTATTCTCTAAAACATTTAAATTGTAATTTATGTTTCTTTTATAAAACACCGATTTCTGATTCGTTGTATAATTGAAGAAAATATCTTGTTCGTTTATTGATGAGAAGAACTACATATTTCTTATGTTCGTTTCAATTGAATCATCTATGATAAATTAGATGGCGTTGTGATCGCTATATGTACCTTTATTTTTTAAATACTTCGCTTGAAAGTGGGGGAACTGCACTATAGTGATTATCAGATTAAATTTATAGAACCATCTGCATTATAAATTTTTATAATATTTATATTATGACGCCCAATAAACGGCTGTATGTAAAAAACAAAAATTTTAATTGAAAATCAGTCAATAATTAAAGTCAAAATTACAAATATTTACCAATATTCTGTTTCTCAGCTTATTATTAAAAAAGAAACGAGTAGGTACAGTATTACTAAATTTCCATATAAAAGAATATAAATATTTTTCTATTTAGTATCCTTCCAATTTTACCTACGGCCTTTGTGCTAGGGTAAATTTCTTTACCGAACATAAACAAAGCCTTCTATAGGGTATAGGTAGACAGAGATGTAACCATATGTTAGAACGTGAGAAAAACATCACGCTCGCCACGAAAAAATGGCATATACGCTTCGCAATGGCCGCCTTTGTTTCTTGCTCGTAGAGCATGACAAACATCGCAAATTCGCCGCAACCTCAAATCCAAGATCCACTTTTCCAGTTTCCAGTGGTTCTCTGCTCCATTTTCATATTCGGCTGTCATGTAATTTTGTCGTCGGCTGTCACTGTCCAGTTCGTTCCAGTTCAATGGCCAATTCAATTACAGTACTACAGTACAGTTTCATTATTTCGGTGCCGGTGTTGTTTGTGTCGCGAGTTTCATTAATTTACCAAAGCATTTCATTGTTCTTTTAACTGATTTTACTATTTCAGTTTCAGTCAATTTATAAAATCTGAATTAAAGAATAAATTTTGTGAAAGTGATGTGTGAGTCGTCGCATACGACTTTAAAAGACTGAAAAGTGAAAATTATTTGGATTTTAGTAGCAAAAGGTAATTTTTCTTTAGTTACTAGTTACGTTAAGAATAAAATGTATTAATTTGATCTAATTATGCATAGTTACATACCTCCAAATCTACATTAATGCGAATTTTAATAAATTCTTTTCTTTTCTTATTTTTTAGTTACTACACATACATGCATATGTGTCTCTATATCTAGTCAGTATGAATGGGTAAGTGAAAAAAAGTTCCGTTATTTTGACCGTTATGAAATACATTTTGATTAAATTATGTTTTACATCTTTGATTATTGGTTTAGTTAAATGTATTCTATATCTATACACTTGCATAAATAATAATCTGATAAGAAAATTGAATGTAAATGAAGATGACTTTGTATATTTTCATTTTTTCATTGGAAGCAGTTTTAAACTATAAAATTAAACAGCTGTTAGCTGTCATGTGCGTACTTAATTTATGATTGCGGAATTTTATTTAAGAAACTATTTTCTCTCTCTGCCTATGGGGAAAGTTGATTATATTATTATATATATATACCTAATAATGACAAAAACAAAAACGGATTTCAAGATCGTTTTCAATTCTTTGTTGGCTTTTTTCTCAAACTTGTTCACTCTAACCAAACAATTGTCGAAAATTTGTTACATGAATTTTAAGATGAAAGATCTAATGGATCTCATGAAAAAACATTGGAAGTATGAATGTTATGCTTTGTGGAACTGCAAATTTGTACAACCAAAAAATCTATTACCAGAATTACAAAAATTACCATCTGATTGGTTACGTTTTCCGAAACAGACAATACTTAATGCTTACAGCGCCACAGCCAGATATATTTTTAGTTGTAAAAATTGAGAAAATTTTACAAGGCGGAATTCCTTAAGCTTCCGAACCTTATTTGAAAGCTGCCAAATATCCTAAGCTAGGATTAAAATAGCACAAATCAGTACGTGGATGATATGCTTATCCGATGACAGTGTTTGTTGTTGTTGTTTAATGAATATTAATTGATTCTTCGGTTACTCCGAAATTCTCTTTTCTGAAGATTCCTCTAGAGTTTAGACTGTCTTGGTCTGTTTTGGATTTAGATATACTCTTCAGAATCAATAACTGTTTCATTGTTTGTGGATCCAATTTAGTCAGGTTAATTTTGTAGTATTTTATAAGAAAATACGATAAAAAATGGGCAGCTTGCCATCTTCTTGTTTCAATAATTTCCTTAATGGCCAGTGGGCTGTTAGTCTCTTGTTAGCCGTTTGATTGATATATTCCCAAGTAAGAAAGTATGAGTGCTGTTATACACTTGCTTTGTAGGTATATTGATTCATAGAGGTATTTTAAAGATAAGTGGAAATTGAGAGCTCTCTATGAATGAAAAAATTAAGCGGATAATCGAAAAAGGAGCTGGTGGATCAAGAAGTACCAATTAGAGTATACCCCGGTTTGAATGTTAGATCACCACTGACCAAATATTATTACAATTCCCTATTTGTTTCACAGTTCTTTAATATGTATGTTACAGTATTTCATAGACTGGATTCAGGGCAGTGACGTGTGGTTTAAGATAACTCTTGAAAAATCCTAGATATGAAGTGATTCTCAAGAATAATTATATACTGGAACTTATTCGGATTAACATACAAAGATTGCATTTTACCCATTTTATTATTCTCTTTAAATCCATATTGAGTCTCTGAGCACATTATGCGAGAAAATTAAGAGATTCAGAGAGATTTGGATATCATTTGGTATATAAATTGCGGAGTCTCGAATAATTTTTGGCACGTTATTAATAATGTTATGCCAAGATAGAATTAAATATTTGCTTTACCCAGTTTTGATGTAACACTTTAATGGCAGTCTCACAAAAACGGCAGCACGCATGAAACACAGATTGCTAGATTTGGAAAGCATGGAAAACCTCAGCCAAAACTACATTAATTAACGTGTAGTGTATGTAGATTAATTAATTAATTAAGATTAGATTAATTTTGATTTTTTTCAGTTTTAGAACTGTAAGAACTATAAAAGTAGGGCCTCATTAGCAAGATATATATTATCCTCACATATATTTTCGACTAGGTATAATCTTAATAAGTAAAAATAAAAATGAAGTCGTGTGAATTTTAAAACAGACCTATGTATATAAATTACAGAATCGGGGTTCAAGTGATTGATCTAAGTCCTATTTTACAGGAGGGGACAAGGACCTGCCAAATTTTTTGTGCTTTTCATAGGAAAACTACCTTTGATCTCTTATTATTAGTATAGTTACTTACTTCGGAAGCAAATTAAGTTAAAAGCTGATAAGCTTTGCTATATGTGTTTACATTTTTTATCTTTATACGGTTTGAAAAATCAATTAAGAAAATTTGTTTATTATATCCTGTTGACCTATTTTTCTGGCTTTTAAATTGATGAAATGTTTTAATTTAATTGAATTGATGGGTGTTGAATGTGAATAAATAACAAACAAAAACAAGAAACGCAATAACTGAACACACATTTTTTTTAATGGGTAAACCTGTTTTTTGCAGTACCTGTGCATATGCACCTTAATAACATTTACATAATTTTTGTTTTTAATAAAACTTATGACGCCCAATGGCTGTTGTATGTAAAAAAAAAAAACAAATTTAATGAAAATTACCACGATGAGTCATAAACATATAATGAATTCCATGGATTTGGGGGAATTATTAAATTAATTTTTGTTAAATCGGTATCACAGTGAACAAAAATATTATTTCCAAACATTTTATTAAACACTATCTATAGGTACATATGCAATAAAATAAATATATTTTCCAATCTCATACCTTCATTAATCGATAAAACGGTTAAAATCAACGACACACCAATAGCACAAACTCCGTAATTTTTCATTTTTTCCGTACAAAAAAATTCAATGAACGTTAATAACTTACAAAAGATTTGGTTTTTATTTTGTCGAAATAAATTTTATCTTTCGTCACACTAGAAAGTTTTACATAAATAGTTCACAGGAATTTTTTAGATAAACCTACACAATCTTAAACACAAATTGGAAGGATGACCAAATCCGAAAAATGTGTTAAAAGAATAATTCGGAAACGTTTTTACGGAAAATGAATAGCTTTTCGCAAGCTTTAGGTACACTGAACGTGAGCTTTTATTATACACGGAATTGCCATGTGAATTTTCTTTAAGTTTTCATCTGAAAAGTTAATTTCCTTTTTTACCGTTAAGGGCTTTCGGAATATATTTGTCGATATTAGCCATAGTTAGTGAAGCTTAAATTATTTTAACTCTTCATGATCTCCCCTAAACTTGTCGTAGAAAATAAATGATGAGATAAATAATTTATTTCGATTTTATTTTGGTGAATTGGGAACCAATGGTCATGTTGAGCCGCAATCACATGTAAGCTCATAAAACCCAAGTGATGTAAGGAGTCAGCGCAGACAACAAATTTGACATGATTTTTTTCAATCCTATTTATAGATTTGTCCAAGGGTATCATCACTGCACTGGATTGTCAAGTCTTAATATTCTCATTACGAATGAAATCATAGAGTAGGTAATACTTTAACGAGTATGCCATTCCCCATTTGTAATGCATAGAAATAATGATGATAATATTGAAAGGTATTTTGATTTATTGCTATTTGTCTGTTTTTTTCCGCACTATGCTTAAGAGCGCGTTGACTTATACAACTGAAATTTTGTATACAGCCTTTTAATAAAAATTATAGATATAATTTTGAAAGTGGGACGGAATTGAGCAACTCTATCAAAGGGGTGCCATACAAAAATTCCGTTTTCAATACATATGCACATATGTATATATGTACTTGGGCACTGATTGAGATGAGATTTAAGATTTTTGTACTAAAACTCCTTCGAAGGAGATTCGTAGGGACATATTTCAGATTTTACACGTATAATCAGGAACGCAGTGGTACAGCGACCCCAATTTTGGGCACGGTAATTACATTCACGTGAAATTTCAATATCAGACAACCCCAACCCCTGCAGGAAAATGCACTCATACAAATTTTGTATATCGGAATGTAGAAATTTGAACCATTTCAGAAACATATTTGAAAAATTTAGGTGGGTTATCAGTAAAATTCTTTGGGGTCATATGTAGCTGTGCATTAGCAAATATCTTATATTCGCATCACTTAATAGAACTAGTCCTTTATCTCAATGATTGGTTTCAAGTTAATCAATCAATTTATTAGCTTTTCACTATATATCTTTCACTAATTTTCATTTGATTTTTTAATTATTTGCATATATTTACATACATCACAACAGGAGCGGAACTATAATTACTAAAGACAAATAAGGTATTAAAGTGGCAAGGCAAACAAAATTTTTAGATTTTCTCCCCAAATTTATTTGAGCACGATCATGTTAATTTTTTTTTTTCTGTTAACATTATTTAATATGAATTTTAAAAAATACTTCAAACTTAAGAATGACTTTTTCCACAACAGATCGTCACATTAATTAATAGCATAAATACAATTCTTAAGGATAGATAAATGTGTAAATCTTAAAAATGTTACTTAACAACTATAAACACGTCAAAAGTTTACATTCATACGTAATTAAATTCACAGAGGTAAAACAGTTATAAAAGTACAATGCAATCTGGGGTTTGTATATTATTTTTAAAAATCACATAAAATTTAGAGTATAAAATATGCTGAAAACAGCAGCAGGTATGAGTATCAATTTATTTCTGGTCCAAGTAAATGCCATCGCACCGTTACAACCATCCACAGTACAAGTTCCACAAGATAATGTACGAACATTTCGTGGTGTTGGATCCCTAGAGCACTTGTCTTCAGTATCGTTTTTATCTTCAAAATAGCACGATCGTTGAATGACTAAATTATCATTTACTAAAAAAGAAAATACTCTTTTTTATTGGTATTTTTTCGTCAATGAAAAAAACCGGTAAATAGGCTTACTCCTTTGTTCTAACTTCTTACAAACTCCTCTTATTCCAGGTGTTACAGAAGGTAAACATTCCTTGTATGACATTTCTTTTTGAAGTGGTGAAAGTTTATCCGGTTCAAAGGGATCTCTACAAAATCCACCATCGATTGCTGTTGTTGAACACACCCAACATTTAAGCGCATTTACTGTAAAATGAAATTAAAATTAGTTTTTTTTTTATGTTTATGTTATTAAAAAAAAGTTATGTGAACTTGTCAAAAAAATGGCATAGTTAATAAGAGTATCAGACAGGGGGCTCTGATTTGAAATTTCATCGGATGACTTATGGAATTGGATTCGAATCCCTGCTGCTATATAGATTAAAAATATGCTGAGGCTGACGACTCCAAGAACCCACTTCTTCTTTTTTATTTTGCTCGAATTTCAAAGCTGCGAATAAACAAGATCAATATAGAGCAACCGCACGATCACCCTAACATTATTTCCCCTGAAAATCATGGAAAAGATACTATTTACTTTTCTCCGAGCAGGCATTCGGCAGCTCAAGGCTTACCTTCATAGAAAAGCATCATTAAGAAAATACTGTTAAACATTGATAGTCGCATAAATAAGTGACATGTTCAAAAATCGGTCGAAACACAATGGTTTCTGTAGAAAGCGAATTTGGTACCATTAGAGAAAAACATGAGGGGTACTATTTATGCTATTTTGACCAATAGTATAGAGGAATCGCTAGAAGCCAAAAGTGGGATATGATGTATTAAAGTATGCTTATGAAGTCACACGAATTACAGGCAAGAAAGTGTTTTTATACTCTAGATGAAATCTAAACGGTATACTAAGTTTGTCATCCCGTTTGTAACACCTCGGAATAATGATGGTAGAGCAAAATGGATTGGACACCAGCGCATAATATTAAAAGTTATTTTGATTTTTGCATGTCCGTCCGTGCGCTCGATAACTCGAGAGCACGTTCACTTGGTAAGCTGAAATTTTGTACACGGACTTAAGTAAAATTAAGTTCGACAATGCGATAAATCGGGCAACTCCTTCGTGGGGTTGCCATACAAAACTTTCGTTTTCCACTATATACTTGGACACTGCCAGAGAACGCATCGATATAGAGAGCTGAAATTTGGTACATGGTGTTTCCATTGTACTAACAAATAAAATTTAAAAAAAAAGTTAAATCGGGCAACTCCTTCTTGGTATTGCCATATAAAAATTTAGGTTTTTTACGAATAACGTGAAAACGATCAGTCCAAAACATTTTTATTGTACTAAAAACTTCTTCAGAATACGACATCCTATAAAATTGGTTAGAATCATTGTTTTTGTCCGACGAACCGTTCTAAAAATATATGCGAAAAACAACTTCAAAAATCAAACTTGCACAGAAGGGTGACCATAAGAATCATAAGAATTGGTCCTAGACCAATTCTAGCTTTTTTACTTGTTATTAAATTATTTTTTTCATCAGTCTTAAGTAGTATGTAATCAGTAATTTGATTGAAGACTATTGCCCTTCCTCTAGGTCTCCTGAATCAGGTTGCCTATAACTGGACAATAAAAATTAAAGCATTTGCTATTAATTTGCATAGAATTTGTTTAGGTATGTCTATAAAACCATAATTCGTTCTAATCGACTCGATTTTAGTATGTTATAATATAAAATCTTTGCTTGTGCATTTGAGGAAAGAGCGGTCATTCCTTTCTCCTCCCCACAAAATCGCCATTTTAATTCCTTTAAAACATTTCGTTGCATGCATGAAATTAAACCATTAATACTGAAGTTTCTATGTAGTACAATATTGAAAATAATTTTGAATAGTTTTTGTGATTTTTTTTTTCTTTTGAAATACTTACAGCACGTTTAAATAGTTATCACCACAATAATTGCAGATATAAAATTCTCCCTCGAATATCTCAAAGTAGAATAAAATTATTGTAAATATTAAAAAAATATGGGGGGTGTCCGTTCTGCTTCGCATCCTCGATTTCACCCTTTACCATTCATTAACTAATGTGTGATGCGTGCTCAATATACAGGGTGTCTCCCACTAGGAGTGGAATTAATCACATGTGAATACTTTAGTGTATCGAAGTGGATTTACGTTTGGATATTTTTCGGTATACTTTCATTTTTCGCTTCGAACACCTTCATGCTTTCATACAATATTTTAGAAATTGTAAAATTATACTTTTTCCATGATCCGTCTTTCAATATCTACAAAAATAACTTTAAATGAGAGGTGACCTTAGATTAAGAACTCTCAATAGAAAGATGTCTCTTTTGTCGATTTAATCCAGTTCATCGCATGTGAACACTTGGTACGATGCGAATTAGGAGTATTCCAGTCCAGTCCAGTCCAGTCCGCTTCATGTGAACGAGGTAATAGCCTTCTCTGAATTTGGATGGTCTACTTTTTATTATTTTTTTTGTCCGTTTGTGGTGCAGAACGTGTAGTACGCAGAAATACGAACAAGATAGCATAGTTTAGCATGTATTAAATGCCATAGAATATAGATTTTTAGCTCACTGCCTATACCCTGTATACCTACATATTATCTATGTACCCTATTAGGAGTGGATGACATTATCGCGACTATTAATTTCAAATCTAATGCCTTATTTAATTCTCGTACATATAGAACAAGATTGATTTTGATTTTATGAAACATTAAATAATAAATAGCACCTGTTGAAAATACAAAAAGAAAAATTATTTTCCACCAATTTCCCACCAGCAAAAACTATCTAATAAAATTAGTAATTCTTGAATATCACATTAATAACTACCACATAAGACGTATTCGTTTTAAGAAACAAACAATCAATTCTCCACAATATTGTGACCCGAAAAATAGGATTTAAGGTGGGCGAAACGCACGTACGTTGACCGTTTCTTTTATTAATAAAGTCAGCGCGAAACTTACATCATATATAGCGCGTATATAATTTCTATTAAATTCTTTCTTATACTACATCATTCAGCATTCAAAGAATATTAGCAAATATGCATATGTGTGTTGTTTACCTATTTACAAATATGCATTCCTTTACTGTGAGTTAATAAAAAATCTTTTGAATTTTAATTAATAGATACCTACTAAATAAGTTATACCTTCATTCGCAGCAAAAAGTATGAGGAAAACGGTTGCTGTGGCGATTATTTGTATATTCCACATTGTAACTGTATATAATTGTTTAACCACAATAGTTTTTTTTTTGTATATAATAAAGTCTTAGTACACTTAAAAAAAAAATAATACACACCCGTCTTCCGTATGCTTGACCAGGCTTATCCCGAAACGAAACCTCGACTATACTAAATAAATAAACAAAAAAATCTTAACATCAAGTTGAAAGTGTTTTCCTGCTGTCACACTTAATAAAGCTCTCGTGGTTTGAACAAAACTTGTGTGACAGTGCAAATCGAATCTCGAAATAAAATTTGTAGTTAGAAAAGCTCATTTCGGGTAATTTCGTCAGAAGCTTTATTTAAATTAGAGAAGTTGCGTATTAGAAAAATATGTGCATGCATACTACAATTGTTGTTCTTCTAGATTCTATTCTAGCTCATCTTTTCCCGGTTGTGCTTTTTCAAATCTAGTCAATGATGTCTGTATAAAATTGATTATAATATGTTATGTACTAACCTATACAGTATACAGTATCCCACTCATATGGTATCATCTTTAAAAGAATGATAGATAGATAGATGCGTAAGCGTATATCCACAATATTCTATGACATGGCATCGTTTATGAGCCATCGTTACATCATTTGGCCCGATTTTTGAGATTTACGTTAAGACCAACTAGTTTAAATATGACATAATTACCTCCATTCTTGCTTTTCTTTATAACTGGATTGATAGGGCCTGTCAGCCTCATGTAGACCTTAGGAAAGTGCTATGTTTTTTTTTTTTTTTATATTATTAAGTCAAGCTCAGGGTTTACCACCCTATGATGCAAAGCAGAGCATGGCCAAGAAGAAGATAGGGAAAGGATTAGGGGATATGAGGAGAGTGGCGGAGGTGCCGATGTATGTCGCCCTTAAACTTCCGCAGATTGTATGCCGGGGGAAAAGATGGTAAGCTGTTCCACATTCGCACTGTTCGGGATAAAAAACCATCACGGAATTTTACTGTACGGCCGAAAGTAATTTGAAGGGTTAAAGGATGTGCGCGGTTTGCAGCGCGAGTATTGCGTGCAGGAATCACTCTACAAGGGATTAGACTAGATATTTCATCAGAAAATTGACCATGCATATACCGATAAAGGAGCGAAAGGCATCCAACATTGCGGCGATGCTCGAGTGAGTCGATATGACAAGTTATTGCCAAATCGCCAATGAGCTTGAAAGCTCTCTTTTGGACAATATCCAATGAGACGCTGAGGCTGTGCGACCAGCCCCGGCCCATATATGGGAGTTGTATTCCATTCTAGGTCTAATGTAGGACTTGTAGAGGAGCGCTAGATTTGACGGGCTGAAATATTTCTTACACCTTTTCAGAAATCCAAGGCATTTCGATGCTTCTTTGGCAACAGAGAAGATGTGATCTGTCCAGTTTAACTTACTGGAAATATTAATGCCAAGAATGCTTAGTGACGGTGAATCAGGAATTAATGCTCCATCAAAAGAAACGAGTGTGGTTAAGTTATGATCTTGTTTTAATGAGATGAGACAGCTTTGGGTCTTAGATGCATTGGATTCGACGCGATTCGCTTAGCCCCAAGCGAGGATGTTGTTAAGATCGTTATTCAATGATCTAATCATGCAATCTCTTTTAACATATGCTGCATTCCCCCCTGGAGTCCGCAAGAGTGTCAAAAGAGTAAGCTAAATCAAGAGTACTGTCATCTGCGAAACTATGGATGGGATTGAAAGTAAGGGAAAGCAGATCATTAATGAAAATTAAAAAGAGTGTTGGAGAGATAACAGAGCCTTGAGGCACACCGACATTTATGGGATGCGGTTCAGATTTAACGCCATCTAATACAACTATTTGGCGACTAGATAGGAAACTTTCAATCCATAATAGAAGAGAGAGACCAAGTGCTTTGAGTTTGGCTAAAAGTGCTGGATGCCAGACTCTATCAAAGGCCTTTGAAATATCTACGGCAACGATTTTAGACTCACCAAACGTTCTGTAAGAAAGGTCAGCAAGTCTCCAGATGAGCGTCCAGCTTGGAAGCCATATTGGCGATCGTTGATGAGATGATTAGTTTCTAGATACTTCATTAATTTTGAGTTAATGATAGATTCAAAAACCTTTGAAATAATCGTGGTGATCGCAATTGGTCGATCCTTTCTTGGGAATAGGCTAAACGTGAGCTAGTTTCCAAGCAGTTGGGAATTTTCCTGCCGAATAATACAAGTAGAATAGTTTGCGCAGAGGTTTAGCCAAGGATGAGGCACAGCTTTTATTTACAGGGGCGAAGAAGCATCAGGATATGATAACAATAGCCTGAACCACAATAGACGTAAATAACTTTACGAAATTGAACGAGACTGAGGTTTACTTACTACAAACTGATATTTTTAGCCTAAATATATCTCACATTCCGTAAGAGTTATTATCTCGATATTTAATGTTTTCAATTTTAAAAAAGTGATAAAAGTGACAAATGGAAGTTGATATAAGTGAAGATTTGTGCTTTCTATTAATTCGCAGTACCATTTTTATTCAATTTTAATTTTTACATTGCACTTTTAATCATTTAGTAATAATTTAATTGTTTGCCACATCACGTTCTTACGGACTGAGCGATTTTTACCGCACCTTTACTGACTGCAATTTTACTTTTAAACTTAACGAAAGCTTGCCTCACACGAGTTAAAGTTAATTTGTGTACGCCTGTTAAATTAAAGGGCGGGTTCGCTTTCCGTATACGTCTATTGTATATAGTTCGGCCTAATATCAATGAGATCTTATCTGGATTTTGGAGTCATCTATGGATTGATGATGTAAAAGAGCGCTTCTATGGAAGCATGGAACGCTCGCTTTTCGTACCTCTTTGCATATAGGTCAGCGACCATTTGAGTACCCATGGGAGTGCTCCTGAAAAGATTTTAGACGAGGCAATTAAAAGCATATGCGAGCTTTTTCAGAAGAAGTTTACGAGAGAGTTGAGTATATGAATAGCTAATTTTTATTCCAAAACTCTTTTAATGATAAACTTCGAATGATTTTAGAGCGCTTGATGTTTCGCAATACATATTTTCTTAAAAAGTGTCTGCTACACTTCCTTCGGAGCTAATTTAGAGTGCTCCCAACTGAATTCGTTTGGAACGATCCGAACTTTTCCTGCTGGGCTTGTTAAGATAATTTTTTTAAATAATGAAATGTAAAAGACTGATAACGAGATTTCTCGTTTCTCTGAAAATTACCTGTGGTAGACATTCTAACTATTTTCAATTTGGATGAAACTTTCATAGTTTGTATGGAATACAAAAAGAGCTCACCCATATTTTTTTTTGTTTTCCTCTACCACGTACCCCACCCCCGCTAGGGGGGTTCAAAATTTCGTGATTTTACAATGAACCGTGATTTTCAAAAATTCACATCTCTAGAACGGAACAACCGATTTTTCTGATTCAAATGCCGAATGAAGTTCAATTTATATTTTTCATAAAAAAATATAGCAGTACAGAACGAAAAATTTTTTGTTAATAGTATTTATTTAAAAAAAAAAAAAAATATCTATTTAGGACTTGTAGTACTTTTTTTCTATTTTCATTTTGAAGCTAGGATCAATTTTGCAATTTTTCTTTTAAATAGACAGATAAGGCTTCTAGCTAAAAAATAAAGTAAGGAAAAAAGTCTTAGAAGTCCTCAATAGTAAAAATACTATTTTTTTGATTATTTGACTATTATTAACAAATTTTTTGTTCGTTCGGTATGGTTGGGTTCAAGATGATCGGTTTAGAGGCCGGTCTTGTAAGATAGCTCATTCTTCAGGAACAACACTTCTACTAATTTCTCGTTGTGCTCGTCCAGAGTTCTACCATATATACAAAAACTCTGGTTCCTTGCATGCCCGTAAGGACGTTGTTTATCATACGTTGAAACACGTAGCTGGTGCTCCTTTTAACCCAAAAGTCATTCGAATGTTTTCAAAATAACCCAGAGAGGTGTAAAAAGCTGTTTTCGCGCGATCTTTAGGATGTACCCTTAATTTGGTGAAAACCACTGGCGAGATTTAGATCTGTATTCGCCCAGTTAATCGAGAATTTCAGATATGTGCGGAAGAGGGTATGTTTTATCGTTCAGTTTCCTGAAGTCGACAACGATTCGCCACCCTTTTACATCATTTGAGTCTGACTTTTTCGGAACAACAATAAGAGGAAAATTCCAAGGACTATTTGAAGGTTGTATGATTTCATCATCAAACATTTGTGGAATTTGTTTGTCCACTTCTGGAGTTTGGAAATTCAGGTAGACGATAAGGCTTAATATGAATTGAAGTAGAGTCTGGAGTATTTATTTCATGAGAAATAGAACTTGTGCACGGTAATACGTCATCTCTAAGAAAGAATATATCATTAAACTCCTTGCATATTTCCAAGATTTTCGCTCGTTAAGGAAACGGAATATGATTTAAGTGAAGCTGGCTTTCCAACAATGGGATTCTGGCATTCAAAGTCTTAGTATTTTCCTTCAAGCTTAAGACGTCGAAATTAGATAATTCCTCGAATTCCACATATCAAACGTTTGGACTCTCCTCACATAGACTAGAGTTTAAAACGGGAACGTAAGAAATGTTGTCAATAAGGTTGGAAATTGCATTACGAGTATAGGTACAATCTATTTTCCAACTGTTTTGTTTTGCTTACACATGGTATATTGATATTAGTTTTAATTTTTGCAATAATTTCTGACTTAGGAGGAATCTTAATTTTCTTTATTGAGTGTTCAACATTAAATTCGGGGCTCCTACAGAAAACGTATAGTTTGGAAGAGCTAAAGACCAATCTTGCCCTAAATTTCTCAAGGAAGTCCTTGCCGATTATACCATCATTTTTTATACGAAATTTATGAGGAACAATATGAAAATTATCAAATCACTTCCGAATTTTATCTTGCACCAACAGTATGTTGGTATGAAGACATTCTTCACCTTTGAGTTTCTCTATCTTTAGGACGCATATATCACTCCCGCTATCAATCAGAAAATTACACTTGTTAGACTTAGTGGATAACACATCAAAATTAATCGAATTATTTATTTTTATCGATTGTGGATCAATGTGATACACTTTCGGCAAGGATTCCCTTAGGATGCCTACGTTGGGTTCCAAAGAATGCTTGAAAATACGTGGTTTCAGAGATCGATCTGAGCGGCAAGAGCTCGGAGAAAGGGAATTCCGAATCAAGAACAGTTCAGAATTATCTAACTTGGAAACCTTTTGCTCAAAATTGGGCAAATGATGACACTCACTAACACAATTCTTCGATGATTTAGGAACTTTATATCTCAAGGTAGAAGTCAAGAACGAATTAGCAGTACTGAATTAAGACTACAAAATTTAGAATCACACGGTTTGGAATTATGATTTTCACTACACAATTTAGGAATATGTTTTTTTATTATCGTGATACGATATGGAGTTATGAGATAATATGGTTCGGCGAGGTTTAGCAATAGCATACATACCATGAGAAATGTCACAACCGAATGTCATTGAGCATCACAACTAGGTATTACTCTACAATATTCATCCACAATCACGCCAAAATCTTTTAAATTACAATTTTCATAATTCTTACGTTATTCGTAATGTTATTTTTTCCAGAAAATTTTAATCTGACAAATTGCACGGATATGAGCTACTATTGCATTCTCATCGCGTCAAAAGTTGTTCCATTATGAACTCGTTTTTCACTGATTGCCGTGCACTTTTCTTAAAATATCAATGGAAATCGACATTAAAGTTACAACGATAATAAGAGTGAAAAGCATCTGATTGTATTTAATCTTCTCTTTATTTTTTACTGTTCAAAAATATTTCTTCAATACGTTTTATAAGTTTAGGTAAATACAATTTTCTTAGCTAACCATCACATTCAAAATATTCGTAGACTGAGTTCAACTTTTCCCGACACACGAATTAAGTGAAATAATTTGTGTACTTATATGCGGTAAAGTAAATGGTGCATTTTCTAGAAATTCTAAGTCTCTCATACTCCGTAATAGCATTGATGGCAGAAAGTAGTTTCTATAATCAATGGTAATACGGCTTGGTGCTCAGGTAGCCATCACGACAGTGCGTTTGTATTAGTGACACTTAACGTGACTTATAATTTAAGCAATCAATGATCTTAAAGTCATTCATTCAAAAACCGTAAATGGACGTGTTTTTATTTGATGTCATTGTCAAAAAATTCACAGTGTTCAGGCTTTAAAATATAAAAGATTTTTAGAAAATTTCCAATTTTAGAAAAAAAAAAAAAATGATAAAATCATCGATCTTAATTGGATTCGGGATTCTTTTTGCGACTTGTAAGATTTCGATACAAATTCAATTAATTTAAATTTAAATTATTTAATAATTTTTCAGCGTACGCTTTAGAATGTTATAGATGTTCGTCAGTTGTGTCGAGATATTGCAAAAAGAACGGATTCAATCCTAGATTTTCGAAAGTCGAAATTTGCAGTGAGAATCAAGTTTGTAGAAAATTGGAAGTATTAACTGGTGTGAAGAGTATTCATAAAATCTTTTTTTGTAGAAATTTATCTCAATTACATTACTTCTTATAATTTCCTGTTTTCCAGAAAATATGTTTTCATATACAATGCGACATTGCAGCGTTGAAAATTGCACTCATTTAAGTGATTGGCGCAATGAGTTTTGTTCGTTTTGTGACACAGATTTATGCAATAATGTAAATATTTTATCGAAGCCATGTTTTTCTTATTTATTTGTGTTGATCGTTTCGTTTCAAATTTAAAATATTTTTTTATCTTGACCACATTTGTAGACGCATAGGCGTAAATTACTATGATTATATCATATACGTCTCTAATGTATTATAAGTTTAAAAAGTTAAGTAATATTACAAATAATTAAATCCAGATATCTACTAGTAAATTTTTTACACCTAAATGTATTATTTGATATCGTATGGATATCTGGAGGGTAGAAATTATCTGTGGTAATATTCAAAAAGCGAAACTTAAATTTCAGGATTTTCTTATTTGTCTTAATATCCTATCTAGCTATGTAGGTATAATAGACATTATAGAACGGAAATAAGAAATTGTGGTAATTATTAGGCCTGGATAATTTGACATGTATTTACTAATTGAAATTTAAAGATTTTAGTGGCTTATACAAAAATGTACGTACAATATTTCCACGAATGATTTAAACATAGAATAAATGTAAAATTATTTATTTGTTTTCATATAAGCTGACATTTCTAACACAATCATTTTTGTATACTTATTTTAAGTGTTATGATTAGAACATAAATTCTGTTGCATCGGCTACCTAAGATTGATTAGTATATTTATAAAAAGTAAATAAATTAAGTAAAAAATCAGTTTTTAATTGAAAAATTAATTATGTACTTTGCATTTATTTCATTCCTTTCATCTTTTCACTTGTTTACTGATGAATTTTTAGGTTTGTTGTTTTTATTACGTAGTTAAAATTTCCACACGTTTTCTTGGGGAGTGAGCGCAAAGGATTCTTACTCATTTTTGTCTGTATAACATACAAAATAAAAATCGGAGTTAAAAATAATAATTCTTGATTTTTGTTGGATTCAATTTGAGGCCAGTTGGACATTTCGGGAGATAAAATAAGACGATATTAAAATCTGGTGTACAGTATTCGTCCGTGTTATGGAAGCTGGAAGATTATGCATACCCTCCAATCCGATAGTAATGTACAAGTGTTCTATGATTTTTAAAAGATTAGTTCAAGTATATTTCCCCTGTTATGTAGGGTCTCCGGCGGGATATTTTCTACTTTAGATCCTTTACATTTGGCCAGCGCGATCGAATTGCGATAATTATTTTTATCTTGGATTGAATACGCTTAGTAGTTATCCTCAAATGTTCTTCCGGACATTCTAAAAACTTCATGGCATTGTTCTGTCGGCAATTTTATTAAAAATTATTTAAAACTGTTCCATTATGTTATTATAAAATATTTTTAATAATACAAGAGAAGTCAATGGAATGTAAAGTTACAATTATATCTTTGAAATTTTTTGAAACAAGAAGATGTCTTCTCTAATTTTCGTTTTTATATCATCTTCAGACTCTTCAGTAGAAGGATAACATTGTATGATATTCATGTTTCGTAGTCTAGTGGTAACTAACTAATGAAACTGAATCGCCTTTTTTAATATGTATTTTTCCAAGGACATTCCTATATTGTTGCTTCATTGGATCTTTATCAGAGTAGGTACAAGAAGAATTTTTCATCTGGGTAAATAAGTTCTCTCACATCATGCCATTTATATAGTTTTCACTCGAGTTCCATAATTTAAAAATCAAATTCGGGTCGCTGATTGCAATATTACGGTCATCAACATTGGATCAGTCCATCTAGGCAGAATGAGGATCGCATACCTTGTGTTCTTTAGATATTGATATATCTCCTCCACAGGTGTGTCGTCTTCTGTGAGCATATTGGCGTGGAAGTATATAGATGTATATGTACTACATAGGTATGGACAGGGTGGGCCATAAGTCACTGAACATTGTATTTTTGATATACTTTTTTTTATTGAAAATGAATAATTTTGATTACAAAAGATAGTTTTAATCATGAAGAGTTTTCTAAAAAATAAAATTTTAAAAATAATATTTTTTCGATGCCTGCCATCAGCCTCATCGCAAGCTGCTGCTCTTTGCTGTACCTGGTCCATAACTGAAGCCAAAACTGGTTGATCAATCGCAATAATTTCATTTATTATGTTGTCTTTTTGTTGTTGCAGTCCTTCCGGTTTCTTTGCGTATACACTATCTTTCAAATATCCCCACAAAAAGAAATCTGGTGGTTTTAAGTCGGGTGATCCTGATGGCCAATTAACATCTCCAAATCGTAAAACGATACGGTTACCAAAAACCGTTCGCAGCAAATTCATTGTTTCCCTTGCAGTATAGGACGTATAGCTCCGGCTTGTTGAAACCACATTTCTTGAGTGTTATCAAGTTCAGGAACCAAAAAATTTTCTAACACAGCCCTGTAACGCTCACCATTTACAGTCAATGCATTGCCATCTTCGTCTTGGAAGAAGTACAGACCATAAATCTTGTCTGCTGATATTCCCCACCATACTGTCCTCGTGCTTCAAGCGGTCTTCCACTCTCCGAGATAAGTCACAAACAGAACCCGATAACTGAAATCGAACGACTAGATTGCGTACTTGATTTCGTGAAGATGCATTTCTGGTGTTAACAAATTTCGAAATTTTCTTTGGGTTTGATTTATTGAATTTTGACTTGCAAAATAAAACTCAACAATTTTTACTAGTTCCTCAATTGCATACATGGCTAATGAATCTCCCAAACGTTGTTTCTAATACCGAAAAATAAAAAGAGATAAAATATAAAATACAATGTTCAGTGACTTATGGCCCACGCTGTATATACGCCGTGGAAATTCTGGCACAGCTCTTCGAGCTGAAGTTAAGGCAATCCTGAAAGCGGGAATAATTTTAAGAAGATTGTCATCACTTTGAACCGTAAAGCCTTGATTAAACCAAATGTATACGATGAAGTATGTATACTTGTTCAACTTCATTCAACTACTTTCGAAATAGCAACAATAAATCCATTTGTAATTTATCTAATAGGCCTAAAAGACCGGGAGGATTTGTCTATAGTTTTAATTTTGTTGCATTGAAGGTCCGTTAAGATTTAAAAAATTCAGCGCTATAAAAAATTAAAAAATTTTACGTGTCATCTCAGGAAATATTATGGCTGTGTTCAACTTTTGGCTAGAGCCGGCTATAGCTGGCAATAGCCAGAATGAGATCGTTCAGTTGTTAGCTATAGCCAATTTTGAGCCAAAAATAAGAGCTATAAATGACGAAAAATCATATCTGTATATGTTAGCTCAATCTTAGATCATGATCTAAGAGCTCAATTGTCCGAATTTATTGTTCAACTCTTGGCTGTAGCCGGCTATAGCCAAATTGGTTAGTGCTCTGAAGGTGAAGCCAAATTAGCTTGACGTTTGTTTGTTTAGTTTTTGATGTCAAGTAACCAAAAAAATGTCTGAATTTTATTACTGTGTGGACAACAAAGGTGAAATTTAATAAGCTTAAAGCGAAATATATTAAAAAAAAAAAAAGACAATAAAAGTCCAGGCTGCAGTGGTGCATCGCGGTTTGATTTTGAATATTTCTTGTGCCGTTCGATTTCTTAATTCAATTCATTCTTTTATTATAGTTGCAATTGCAACTAATTTACTTTTATTACTCGACATAATTCTTACAATGAAATTGAAACAATTTATGGAATGACGCAAGTTTGGCATTTACTCACACAAAGAAGAGCCCTAGCTGCAGCCACTCTGACTACAGCCAGCTATAGCCGGCTCTAGCCAAAAGTTGAACACAGCCTATATATACACACACACACACCCTTGATTATGTAGGTACATAAACTACGGTAGTAGTCATCGCTTTTAATTGGCTTCACTGACATATATTTTTTATGAATGACGTTTTCGATTTTATTTTTATTTTTATTTCTTACATAAGTGTTATTAAAGTTTTATAACTACTAAACAAAATGGTAAATAAATGGGGATTACCTAGTCTGTTTGGAATTTGTTTAGTATTATTAGTTCTACTCGCACCATTTAGAAAATTTGGAGGTAAGCAAAATGATAATAAGACAAAAGTTTTATAAAATTTAGGTAAACTTTGTCTGCATAGTTTTAAATTGTAAAAAAAAAAGTGTTAGATTTATACGCAATAGTAAATGCGTGTTTGTGATAAATTTAATCTTGCTTAATGTTAAAAGCAAAAAATTTAATATACATAGATTGCTAAGCTTTATAATGTGTGAAAATCGAAAATGAGGAAGAAACTAATTAATTTAAAATCTTAATTATAGCTGATGCCAGATTAACGTGTTGGGCTTGTGATTCTAAGGTTTCCCTGCATTGTCCGCAGACAGAGTTTGACACTAATCGTGGAGTGACAAAAATTTGCGAAGATAAGGAAAGATGTGGAAAAGAAATCTTTAAAAGTCAGTATACTTCTGGATATTATAACTTTTTGATTCTCTACGGATCTTTTTCGTTGCTGTATCTTAATTTTGAGTTGAGACTGTATTTTTTGGTATGAACGAAATCGCCATAAACTATTGCTACTATTCAAGCAAATCTAACGACTTTTGCTATCGAATTGAACTAAAGTTTGCATAGAAGTCGCTGCGTGTAGAGGCAAAAGTCAACATCTCATTTTGTCTAAAACTGAGCATGTGCGTGACAAGGTCGTACGATTTGCATGAACGTGCGTAACAAATTTAAAAAATAAAGGTAGGCCAGAAAAATTTGTTTCGTGTCTTCTAAGTTAATTCTTTTCTGAAACTTGGTGTTAACACTGCCACCGAATCTGCCATTCTCGTGCTCTTTTATTCCCTATTGGTTGGGTGTGGGGGAGGAGTCGCAGAATAGAATTCACTATTATAATAATAAGACCTTTTCTCAAATAAAAAAATTCCCAATAGAATTATTGCTGAGACATAATACAACAATTGCTGTTCATAGCTGGCGCTATATTTGCCGCTGCTGCTGCTAAATGCTTACTTTTCTCTAGTATACTCAGTCAGGCCGGCCCATTATGCAATTAGTCTCAACCTTAAGCACATTGGTATAGTTTACACTATTATTTAGAGCTACTAGAGTTTCAATTTGTACACTAATTTTGAGTTTGAATGAATTACTTCTAATTTAAAATAAGTTTCCATTTCAATCTCAGAGAAGTTCAAAGAGAGAACCACCCAATGGAATAATAATCGCGATTGCAAGGCATAATTCTATCTTTAGATTTTGTATTTGGGATTACATAGAAAACTCCTTGTTCTGTTTGTTTATAAAACTTATACATATATTTGCAATAATCAAAATTTTCTTATCCAATAATTTTTCATATATACAGGAAAGGAAGAAAATGTGGTTCGAAGAGGATGTTATGTACACTGTCAATATCTAAATGCCACAATATTTTGCGAAACATGCACATCTCATCTCTGTAATAATGCAAACATTACAGCAAGTCCAGCGATTGTTATTTCAATTTTATCAGCATTTCTTGTAAACGTTGCTAAGTTTTCTTAGGATTTTCTTTTTGGTGAAAATAAAAATTGTAGTTTTTTCATGATTTCTTTTTAACAAAGTTTATATGTATGTATTTACATTAAATTACTACATACAATAGAAAAAGATAAGGGAGGTTCATTATAGCAAGTCTGACATGACAGTGATTAAACTGAATGTTACACTTCACATTACAAATGCAACATTATTATTTCGAATTTATGCACTTTTAATACCTCTTAAATATATGTAAAATATTCACTTACCATAGTTCAACACAATACTTTTGTCGGGAACAGTTGACAAATTTGTTTTTTGTTTTATTTGCATATTCTGCGTTTATTTACTGCAAATTAATTTTACTTAATTTTGTGGTGAATGAAAAGGATAGATCGAAATGAACTATGATGAAAACAAAGTACGACAAAATTGTGGTGAAATGTTAAAATATGTGACAAAAATCCTAGAGTGCCTTTTAAAAATTCAAACAAAAACTATTAATTTTTCTCATATACACTGAAGATAAATACCGGTCCACTCACCTGTATAGGGGAACTGGATAAAAATAAACAGGCGATCTACGTTTTGAGCTCAGACTAATGACATGTCTGAATCAGCCATGGCTTAATGGTTCAATACGCCATTTCAAGAATTTGAAAACTAAAGCATGGAAGAGATTTTGTTTTTCGAGGAGCGACGATGACTATCTGGTTTACTCGTATCATCGCGGAAGGTTCATGGCTGCTTCTGAGGCTTCTTATAAGTTATACATATCCAAATTGAAGACTTCTTTGCTCGATAGACCTAAACAGTTCTGGTCCTTTGTTAATTCTAAACGCAAGTCTGATGGATTCCCCTCATCCTTATCTTTTGGTGATGCGGAGAGTGCTGATTCGACAATTATTGCCAATCTGTTTGCCGATTTTTTTGAATCTGCCTTTAGTGATTCCAACAGTGATATTAGTTGTAGCGATTTTACTCACTTGACGATGCTTCCTTCGACTTCTTTTGAGTTAAAGGATCTTGTTTTTGACGATGCCATAATTTCGAAACATATTTCGAATTTGGCAGATAGCTTTTTGCCTGACCCTGATGGCATCCCATCTTCTTTGTTGAAGAAATGCAGCATTCCGCTTATCCCCATCTTATCTCACCTATTTAAGTTGTCCTGTCGATCAGGCGTCTTTCCTAAGTTATGGAAACACTCCTTAATTTTTCCACATCATAAAAAAGGGGAACAGAATTGACATATCTAATTATAGACCAGTTGCTCATCTTTCAGCTATTCCTAAAATATTTGAGGCTATTGTCTGTGATACTCTCTATTTCCACTCAAACCGTTCATAGGTAATTTCCAGCATGGTTTTACTAAGGGGAAGTCTACAACTACCAACCTATTGGAGTTTTGTAATCATTGTATGTGTGCCATTAATACAGGAAAACAAGTTGACTGCATCTATACTGACTTTAGTAAAGCATTCGACATGATTATCCACAAGATACTTTTACATAAGCTTACTTTGCTGGGTTTCCCTTGTCGGTTTCTTCTATGGTTAAACTCCTATCTGTCTAATCGTACCCAGCAAGTCTCTTTTCGTGGTATTCTATCCAGGAACATCCTTAATACTTCTGGAGTGCCCCAGGTTAGCCATCTTGGTCCTCTTTTGTTTGTCATTTATATTAATGACTTGCACTTGTTACTACCTCATACCAAAATTCTTTGTTATGCTGACGATGTCAAGCTTTTCCGAACTATCTCGAATGCCGATGACTATGCTCTAATTAATTCTGACTTGAACACCTTCTACTCTTGGTGTTCTAAGAATTTTCTTTCTTTGAATATTGATAAGTGTTTTGTTTTGTCTTATTATCGTAAGCGTAGTCCTTTGTATCTGAATTACTTCATCAATGGAAGTTTATTGTCCAGACTTCACAGCACCAAGGATCTGGGAGTTATTTTTGATTCCGGGCTCTCATTTGAAAACTATATTTCAAATATTGTCAATAGGGCTAACACTGGTTTGGGCTTTGTTAAGAGGTGGTCCCGGGAATTTAATGACCCTTTTGTAACCAAGACCCTCTATTTCGCTTTTGTTAGGCCGATCTTGGAGTATGCCAGTCCTGTTTGGGCACCATTTTATTCTGTCCATATTAATCGGATTGAAGTAGTTCAACGCAGATTTATTAAATTCGCTCTTCGTGGCCTTCCCTGGAACGATCCTTAAGCCTTGCCTCCTTATGCTGATCGACTCAAGTTGCTCTCTATCAACACCCTTGAGAAGAGGCGTGATATTTCTAGGATCCTTTTTATTTTTGATTGCTTGCATGGTACAATTAATTCCCCTGAGCTTCTTGGGCTCCTAAATTTCTCTGCTCCTTGTCGTTCCTTGAGAAACCATGACTTTTTTTGTTTGCCATTTTGTGACACAAATTACAGTTTTAATGAGCCTATTACGTCGATGTCTCGTCTGTTTAATGCTCATTGGCACGTACTGGACCTACATCTAACTAAAGCCCAAGTAAAGCGTCTCTTGAATGGTCAGCTTACCTAATGTAGCTTTTTTCTTTTTTCTCTTCTTTTTCGTTTCTCTTTTTCTGTTCAATTTTATTTATAGTCTGTATTTTTGTATTATGTTCTCTTTAATCTAATGCTTTTTCTCTTTTTTTTTTCTTTTTTTTTTTTAAATATTAGCCTATTTTTAATTTATTTAAATGGGATTATTCTATGTTGTACATTTTCTTTTTGTTTTAATTTTGTAGTAATCAGCTATTTGATGAAATTTGTAGAAATAAATAAATGTTATATAGATAGGTATGTAGTCTGATGGGGCAAAATGTAGATCGAATATATTTATACAGCGATCCCATACCAAACCGAACCCTTTTGGCTGACTTTTAAGCCAACCGATTTTGATGAAATTCATAGGAATAATAAAGAATGTAAGAATATTCCACATCATTTTTTGTTTTGCCGCTTGATCATTGTGTGATAAACGAATCGAGAATTGCAGTTCGGTTCTCCTAATCGATTCCGTTGGTTAAGCCTATAGATAGGCATGATCTTGCATCTGGAGGGCAAAACTGTTATATATGTCAGTGGGCAAATCCTACGAGTAAGTAAGTTAGTTACTTACTCGTTGGGCAAATCTTAGAATATTGAGAATATTCTCTATATTCTAAGGAGCAAATTATCAAACTGTCATCATTTCAATTTTCACAAAATGTCAAAATAGATCTAAGAATATTTGGTTCAAATTTTAAAGTTTTTGTTCTGCAAATGCATGACAATGTGATGATTTTTTATCCATTAGCTTGTACATATGTATGTAACTGTTAATGTGTTAACTGTTAATATGCACTTCAACAAGTAATCTCCTGCAATCCGGATCTTAGATTATATAGCAAAAAGGATAGGCTATGAAGAAGAAAAACTTGAGCATTTTTCATCATGTAGTAGAATCGCATCGATGGGTTTGTTTAGTTATGGAAGTCGTAAAGTACGATATTTTCAGAGCGGGCATATAAAGGGTTTTCCAATAAGAGGTGTTATTTTAATTAGCCCGCTATTTCGGTAGATGTCACTTTTGGAGCTGTCATTTTTTGACATTTGACAAGCAGAATCTACGCCATTAATAAAAATGGAACGATACACGATTCAACAACGCATTGAAATTATTAAAATTCACTATAAAAATGGTGAAAATGTGGCAGAGACGGTTCGTAAAACTCGAACACTTGAAGCACCTTGTCGGACCGCAATGCAGAAATTCGTAGAAAAATTCGAACTGTCGGGACAAGTTATTGATGTTAAGAATTAAACACGTGCACGTCACTCAAGAACAGTCGAGAATATTGCTGCTGTAGCCGAAAGTGTTGAAGAAAACTCAGGTTTGTCTATTCCTCGTCGTTCTTTGGAATTAGGCATTCCACAAACGTCATTACACCGTATTTTGTATAAAGATGTGGGTCTTAAGGCTTATAAAGTTCAGTTAACACAAGAACTCAAGCCGGCCGATCATCAACAACGTCGAGTCTTTCCTGATTGGGTCCTTGAAATGCATGAAAATGATCCGGAATTCCATCGAAAACTCATCTTGAGTGATGAGGCCCATTTCCACCTCGATGGTTTCGTCAACAAGCAAAATTGTCGCATCTGGGGCTCGGAAAACCCAAGAGTTATTGTTGAAAAGCCTCTCTATCCTCAACGTGTGACTGTTTGGTGCGGTTTATGGTCCCGCGGGGTCATTGGATCTTACTTTTTCGAAAATGAGGCTGGAGCAACAGTTACGGTGAATGGATTGCGCTATCGACAGATGATTAATGATTTTTTATGGCCGGAATTGGATGGTATTGATCTGGACAACGTTTACTTTCAACAAAACGGCGCTATGTGCCATACAAGCAACGAAACCATTGATCTTTTACGGGAAAAGTTTCCTGACCGTGTTATCTCTCGAAGAGGTGATCACAATTGGCCACCGAGATCTTGTGACTTAACACCTTGCGACTTCTTCCTTTGAAGCCACGTGAAAGAGAAGGTCTACGCCAACAGCCCAGCGTCGATTCAAGACCTCAAAGATGGAATTCGTGAGGCTATCGAGGACATAGGGCAGCCACTTTGCGATTTGGTTATGGAAAATTTCATGAAAAGGATATGGTCCTGTAGGCGTGGTCGTGGTGGTCATTTGGCTGATGTTATTTTCCATTATTAATGGCATACCTTCTTCTTTATAATGAAATAAGTTTTGATCATTTATCTCAAAAAATGGCATTTTTCTTTGAATATTAAATTAACACCTCTTATTGGAAAACCCTGTATGTAATTTAGTGGTTGAAACTTAATTAAGCATTAGAGAAATTCAATAGAAGAAATCCCATTATATCACAAAATGTTCATATTAATTATTAAATTTATGATTTTATAATTTAAATTTTTAAAAAAAATTCTGTACTCCCAATGCGTGCATTTGTCACATATTTGGCATGCGTCTGATTTGAGGAGGTGTGTGAGCTACAAAGAGGAATATATTTCATTCGCCAAAGTTTGTAATGCGCCCTGCGTCTCTGGAAGAGACAAAGGATCTGAAACGTATCTGAGTTACGTCTACTCAGCCGTTTCATTTATTTCCACATTTTGACCTTTATTTTTAATGATCTTGATGAAATCAAACTCAAATTGTCAAACTTTACGATTTTAAAGCAGAGATTCCAACTCTTTACCCAGTTGGTTAAACTGAAAACTATTTTCGACTCGTCGACTTACGTGAAACCAAATTTGAACTTCTGGCAGTAGACCTTAGAATATAGAAAATACAGGAAGTGTTGATATACCTCTAAAAGTCGTGTGCATGATCGTGACTATTTCTAAATAAAGTAAAGACTGTAAGTAATTACCTGTTCATATTAAAGTGATAAATTCTCAAGTGATGTTCCGTGAAAAATTACCACAACAATCAATACCAATCTACGAAGTGGGAAATTTGTTTTTCAAGCAAGTATAGTTATGAAATATTATTTTATGTATACTTTACAATAAAAAATGAAATATTGAAAAATCCTTTGGCTAGCTCCGTTTCACCGAGATTTGTTTACGTTTGTTACAGCTGAGAAATTCCTGTTATTCTTGGCGTAAGTGACGGCGACTAAGAGCATTTTCGGTGGGAGCAAGCGCAATAGTTTCAACCATATACTCCCGCTCTCTATATTGATTTTATTATACGCCTGTAGCCTGTAGCTTTCACTACAGCGGCAACAGATACTAACACAACCACAATTTGACTACGCTAAAATTGGGTTTCACACATTGTTTTCATAAAACGTCGATGTCGATTGCGGATATCGAATTTAGTGAACTAACCCGGTCGTGGTCGCCTCTATTCTTAACCTAACCTAACCTAACCAAAAATGATCCAAATCCAATCCAAACATTTTTGTATAGGGCTGCCATAGAAACACTTAAAAAATTTTTTTTACTTGAATTAGAAGAAATAAGTGTAAACATTATAAAAATTTGTATGAACCCAGATAACGCAGAACATGTACTGACCATCTTCTCGATATGCTCCACAGGATATGAGAACATGTTATCTGACTGCACGAATTAATATCAAAATACATATTCTTTCTGAAATTTTGTACAAGGACTTTAAACAAAAAAAGTAAAATTAAGTTTGAAAATGAGACAAATCGGGCAACTCCTTCGTGAATTTGCCATACAAAAATTTCGTTTTCCACTATATATTTGGTACATGGTGCATTTATAGTAATAAACAAATAAAATTTCAAAAATGGACTAAATCGGGCAAACCCTTCTTGGTGTTGCCATATAAAAATTTATGTTTTTTACATATACTGTGAAACATCAGTCCTAGACATTTTTATTGTACTAAAAACTTCTTCAGAATACGAAATCCTATAAAATTGGTTATAATCATTGTCCGACGAACCGTTCTAGAAATATATGCGAAAAACCATTTCAAAAATCAAAATTCCATAGATCGGTGACAATACGAAATTTTATACGGGCATTCATCTAGGGTATCATAAGAATTGTCTTAGACCAATTCTAGCTTTTTTTTACTTATTTTAGAACATGTTTCATTTTGTTATCTGGGAAAGCGTTCATACCCTTTTCTACTTTAAAGTTGCCTCTAAATTGTTTGTAACAAAGAGACAATAAGGTCGAAAAATTCATGTACATCAAGGTTTATGATGTGTAAGAAATGTTCAATTCTAAGATTCCTCCTAATCATAATTACGTGCTCTATCGATACACGAGAATAACTGAGATTTTGAATAAATATGTCTGACAGATGTTTAAAAAGATAAACATTATTTGAACATTGCCAGAACCCAGCTCAGAGTAATACTTTAAATCGATAAAGATAGAAGATATGAAAGTGGATTTTTTTTTAATTTACTATAGTGAACAAACGTTAAGCTGTACACAAATGTTTAGTATATTAAAATAAATTCCGTAATGGAATAATAATTCATTTCAGCAAAATATGTGCTGGCTAATTGACAAAAAATGCTGAATTCCGGAAGGAAAAATTTCGTTACGATTTTTTTCAAATCAAAATGCAAAATGAGGTATGCCAATTGATATAGTATACACTTCAAGACCTTCAATCATCATGTCTATATTGGATAGTATTAAATTATATAAAAAAAAAGATATATAAATCAATAATACGATTCCACCCCCCCATGCTCCCATATTTCCATCTCTAGTAATCATTGAAATTTTTATTGACATTTATATTAAATTGTGAATTTAATATTTACATTTATTGCAACAAAAATTTAAGTTGCACAAGAATAAGACCTGTTTTTTTTTTATTTTTATCATAAATAATATATATTTTATAATGAACTAAATTATTTAGTTCATTAAAAATTATAAAACAGTTTTAGAGCATTAAATAATGAAATGAAGGGAATTTTGCAAATTGATTTGGTTCTACTTATCAGTATCGTCTCGGTGGTCGTTGGAGATAATGGTAAGATATACATAATGTTAAAATAAATTGATACGTCGAGGTTGGCTAACTCTTTCTTATGAAAATGAAATAAATGGACTTTTTCCAAATTCAGATTTGAAAAAATCAAACCGAATCAAAGCAGCAACATTAAACCAATACAGAATCGCTTCTGAATACTTTTCGGGAACAATGTTTTCAAAAAAATCGCTTTTAAAATCTAAAATAAGCATATAGATTTCATTTATTAGTGATTCTATGATAAGGCTTTGGTGATACAGTGGGCTTGTACCCTACCCATTGCATCACCTAAATGTGTTGATGCTCTCGCAAGCAGATAAATTTAATATAATCCATATCGAGCCGTCAAAAGACATATTTGATTACAGAAATAAATAACAGTATGACTGAAATAAATATTCTTGACGTAGATACTCTGGAATTTACGTTTAATCTATTGGTCAATTTATTGTTAAGTAGAGTTGCTATAAAGGCCAGTTATTCGATTTCTATCTGTAATCAATTAATGGTATCAAATATGTTTTGTTTTTTATCAAAAATTTTATTTCTCAGCTAACGACAAGCCACGAAAAGAGAGACCGCGTAGATGCTTTAGTTGTAAATATATGGAAAATAATATTGATAAAAATTGCAATAATCCAAGGTACTTGTTTGTGACAACTATAACGTGTACATCTGCAAATTCGTTATGCAGGTCTATAAAATATATAGGTAAGTTTCAGCACTAAATATCAAATATAATTTATAACAATAATACACACACACACACGCAAGTTCTAGGATAAAAAAGGATTTCTTTCGATGTGACTTCTTATAATATCACTAATCTATACGGTGGAAATGTCATATATATGTATATATATTGGCTGAGAGTTCTGTCTTGATGAGTCCGGTATAAACATTCTTCTGCTTCCGTTTCTTAGTTATGATCTCTCAGCCGATTCAATAGTTCCTGCGGCTGCTCACTATAATATATTTTATCCGCGTTTTTATAAATCATTCTTACTATGAAAATTTTTATTTCCTTTTTAATGATAAAGACAATCTTGGCTTCCTTCCTACAGAACTTCCACCCATACCGCATTTTCGTTTATAACTCATTTCTATAAGTTTATTAAAAAGTAATTATGCCGGTTCCTAAGATTTTATGATGAAATTATATAATTAAAAACATAGAATGTTATGTATTACAGTTTTCTTATTATATTTAATGTACGAATGCCAAATATTACACATTTAATATGATTTATAATGATTAAACACTCTGGCATTGTTTTTTTTTCTCCTACCTGACTCCTCTTGGGAGCATATAGGGATTCCATTCCGTCCCTTACACTCGACTGTTATCCGAGGCTTTGCTTAATTTTTTTTAAATCATTTCCAGCAGTATATTTATTTTAAGATTTAAATTTATTGAAGGCAGTAACTTGTTATTAATTTTTTTCGCTTTTTAGACGGAGATAATATTGTCTATGAGCGCGGATGCGGTGATAAATGTTCGAAGAGTATTGATGACAAAAAAATTAGAAGTGAATTCTGCGACCTTTGTAAGAGAGATTTGTGCAATCTAGTGGCATTTTCAGGACAATACAAGCTATCGTCACGTATTCCCTTCATTTCAACACTTTTACTGGCGATTATATTAATTAAAATTTTCGTATGAAAATGTTTTATATAGATAATATGTAATTTTAATATACATGCTTGTAAAATTTGATTAAAGTAATATAATTTTTTTAATTTACTATTCGGAATGACAACGGAGAAATCATGATGTCTATTTAGACAAATTAATCCTGGAGGGTGATTCTGATCTCTTTGTCGACTATTTAGTCGTGAATTTTGACATATTTTGTCGATTTTTTTCTTTTAACACAGTTCATTTTGTGTCTTCACTATTATATACCACAAATGAACTATAATGAATTTTCAATGAACAAACGTCAAAAAACACGACTAAATAATCGACAAATTAGTCAACTGCTCCCAGAGGTTGTGATCTGATTATTACAGAATTTCTCATCTGGAGTATTGGATGTAAGGTGACTTGTGCAATTGCATATCTTTTCGGCATTGTACTGTACAAGCACTGTAGCTATAGTATTTAGTATATCCTTTAGATTTCATCTAGGGTATAATAAAAAGAAATGGGGACAGAATTTCACTACGTCCTCGTCGTTGGCCTCGGATAGCACTAAAGATGAAAATGAACAATTATCAAATAAACGAAATTTTCGAAGAAAAGTTTGTCGATGAAGTGTTTTCGAAGAAAAGTAAGAATACCTGGGGTGGAATTCTGTGAGGTGATGGTTGATAATCACTGTGGTGATTATTAACAATTAAAAAAGCTAGAATTGGTCTAAGACCAATTCTTATGATACCGTAGATGAATGCCCGTATAAAATTTCGTATGGTCCCCGAACTATACAAGTTTGATTTTTGTAGTGGTTTTTCACATATATTTCTAGAACGGTTCGTCGGACAATGATTATAACCAATTTTATAGGATTTCATATTCTGAAGTTTTTGGTACAATAAAAATGTCTTGGACTGATCGTTTTCACAGTATACGTTAAAATCCTAAATTTTTATATGGCAACACCAAAAAGGGGTTTCCCGATTTATTCCATTTTTGAAATTTTATTTTTTATTACTTTAAAAACATCATAAACCAAATTCCAGCTCTCTATGCCGACCACTGACATATATATATATGTCAGTGATGCCGACGAGTTCCCAGGCAGTGTACAAATATTTAGTGGAAACCGAAATTTTTGTATGGCAACCCCAGGAAGGAGCTGCCCGATTTGACTCATTTTCGAACTTAATTTTACTTTTTTAAAGTCAATGTACAAAATTTCAGCTCTCTAAGTACACGCGTTCTTATGTAATCGTGAGCACGGACGGACGGACGGACGAACATGCAAAAACCAAATTACTTTTAATTTTATGCGTGGGTGTCCAATCCATTTGTCTCTACTAGCATTATTTCTGTGCGTTACAAACGGAATGACAAACATAGTGTACCCTTTAGATTTCGTCTAGGGTATAAAAACGATCACCGAAAAGATTGGCTTCCCTGAAGGTGATCATTTTTGTTATCACCGTTTTGTCAAATGCAAGCAACTTCGCTGTTATTGTCTGTTTTAATAATTATCAAATTCAAATGTCAGCTTCTTTTTTACCTCAAGAATAATGTTTCCCAATGTTGTATTTTATTATAGCATGTTATTAGATAATTGGTGTGTTGTGATAATTTCACTATCTCTTTTCCACTCAGCTACAGTTTTTCTTGGAGGACCGCATACATTCAATTTAGTTCTTATTTCCTTCCATAATGACAACAACGATTGCTTAGCATTTGCGGTATTTAATTTGTTGCGTGCAAGGTCGCGATGTTGCTTAAAGAAATCTTAGCTGTGTAGATTGTGTCCTAAGTTTTTTATTAATAAATTTGTGTAATTTTTTTAACGCAAATACTTAAATTTTTCTTAAATATCTCTACGTTTTCTATAATAAAATGACAAAATGATACCACCTTTTATAGTCACCGCAAAAATATCAACTTCAAATGACATTTGTTCTAATTGTCGTCTTACGGAAAGATAATATTTGTGAAATGATTGATGATTATCAAAAATCACCTTACAGAATTCCAGCCCAGTTTCCACATATATAGTGAAAAACCAAAGTTTTGTATTGCAACCCTACGAAGGAGTTACCCGATTGATCCCAATTTGGACTTAGTTCTCCTGTTTTTTTTTTAAAAAAGGCCGTGTACAAAATTTCAGCACGTAAGGCAGTGTCCAAATATATAATGAAAAACTAAAGTTTTGTATTGCAATATCAAGAAGGTGTTGCCCGATTTAGTTCATTTTTGAATTTTTATTTGCAATTTTTTTGAAATCACCGTATACAAAATTTCAGCTTTCATTGAAATCCGTTAGGCGGTTTCAAAGATTAAGGCATTTTCACATTAAAAACAAGAATCGAAGAAATGTAAACCGAAAAACTCAATTTATTCCACTTTAAAACAAGATTTTAGCTCCAATGATTAATAAAATCATGGGAAATAGGATAAACTAATAAATTTATAAATATATGTATGAAAAGAGCGACAGCTAAAAAAATGTCTCGATTAGGTGGAAATCAGCCTGCAGGCGGACTAAGTGAATGGGTACCATAAGGCTACTAGCCTAGTTTTAGAAAATCTTAAGATATATTGCTTAGTATATTTCCTAAATTCAGTTTTTTATTACAATTTTTTATATTAAAAACTGATCAACAATGCTTTTCCAATTATCTAAGCAAATATAGATATTTGATTTCTGTCAACAATTTTGGCACACATTACAAATTTTATGGAACTTTTTTTTTATAATTTTAAAAGAAATAGTCAGCGATATTACTGTAGTAAACTTTTCGAAACACCGCAGAAAAATACAATTTTCTGAATCTTCCCATACAAAATACAAATTATTGGCACAAAATAATGTCAAAAAAAATTTTACAGGTCTTAGTTCTGTAGACCGTGTTAGAAACGCTTCGTTGATATCGCGATTCCACACCAATTTACAATGTTGGAACACTTGAAATCGATGCGGAGATTGTGATGTCACATATTGCCGGAAGCAACACGAGCATAATTTTGTCGTCCGAAATTCGTCTATCATTATTACGTGGCAAGGTTGGTGTTTGCGTTTTAAAGCTTCCAGCAGTGACTTTTGTGGCAATCTTACATATCCCTTGATACATGGTCCGATTTGTCAGTTTCCATAGCCCACCAGAGATTTTCCAGTTGTTCCAGCATTGATGTCATCGGCCAGTTTATCAACAGTTCGACGAGTTTTCATTTTTTTCTCCAATTTCAGCTTACTCACTTGTCTACGAGCGTACAGTTGTTGCATTACAATGAAATTCCGCAACATGAATCTCGTGAAATTCATGTAGTCACAATTTTTGCTAGAATAATTCAGCGCTTCCGCATTGAATTCGAGAGCAACGCGGCCCACGTTTGAGACGATGTTTCCTTTCATGTTGTCTAGTTCGATGCCGAAATCTGCTATTCTTTAGTAGACTGTTGGTAAAGTACCCGTCGTAATTTAACTCCACCATACCTTACATGTATCGAAGGCCAAGAACAATTTCGCATATTTTCGAATATCTGCCTTGCAAAAGATCTGATTTTACAGTTTCCAATTCTAACGTATTCGCAGTAGAATTTCTTTTCGGTCTCCGTTGGTTGCCATTTAAGTACGCATCTTAAAGGAGCCAATCATAGTGCAATATCTAGTACTATCTTTTCTAATAATTTAATGTCGTCTGGATTAGACTTAGCCTAATATCTGGTACCTATAGAAGTATATATGGTTGTGAGTGACGTTTTGTCAACTTCTGAATACATCCATGGTATTTTTAAATTTTATTAATTTTTCTCATGGATTTTGGAGAGATAAGCTTTTAAATAGAAAGAATTATTTTATTACATTTGATCTTTACCGGTGGAGATAGCTGTTATAGTTGCATAACTGTAAAGAGATAACTAAGTGTTATAACAAAGGACCATACTGCTGGTCCTTTGTTATAATTTTTGATAGGGACTGAAGTCCAGCGAAAACTTTGTTGTGGAGAATTATTTACTGTAACCACATCGAAAAGAATTTTAACCTACTGCCAAATGTACTAAGAATTTTTCTAATTTTCTTTTTTCAGATAATGTTAAAATCTAGTTCGAAAATTTTACCCAATGCATCTATGTAAACTATACATAAAAAAAAAAATCAGGAATTTACATAATGGCTAATGGCTACAGAAGTAAAGGAGCGGATTTTTTGTGTATTTTTCCACCAAGCAGGTAGATAAATACAATTTTATTTTTATATATTCTCAAATAAATACATACTCTTTTCACAGATATATATATATATATTGTACTTACAAGTGGAAGAAAAATTTAAGCCAGATTATACTTGAGGTAGGTAACTAACATACTACTATACTTATGTTATTTTTTTTATAATATACATAATATGAATATTTTTTATAAATTATTTACTTTGACATTTAACTTTTAATGTTAATATTTCGGTATTAGTATATATTTGTATAAATACATAAATTATATAATATGAAACATCTACTATCGAAAATTAATATTAGGAAATAATTTTATTCTTTAGAGTAACTCACATAATACAAACGGTGATTACAAGCGAAAAATTAGTATCTATTAAGTGTAAAAAATAAGTCCACAAATTTAAAGAACTCCATATATAACTTTTTGAGCGAGCCTATTATTTATTTGTTTCTCTGACTTCAGTAAAAAATTTACATTTAACAATTTTAATTTGAACTTTTGCATTAAGAATTTGCGGAAAATATTATTATATGCAATGTGCAGCTAATTTTAACATTATATTATAGTATGTAGGTAATATCATCTAGATATATAAGTATATTTTGAAGAAATATTCAAAAATATGTTTATTATAATATTTTACTTATTTACAAAGAAAGAATCTTAACTAAAGCTATAGGTGCCATTAAAAGAATGACAAATGGTGTGAAAACGGATGCTCCATTGCATCCATCACCCGTACATGTTTGACAGTAAATAATTTTATTTGTGGTAGAAGTTGCTGGGGAGTTAGGTCCATCTACGCATTCCTGTTGAGTGGGATTTCCATATGTTTTCTCTGCATGACATCTTCTCTCGATTATTTCTTTGCCATCGACTAAAATTAAAGTTTTTTTTTTTTAATGGCAATAATGTCTTGTACATTATTGGAAAATTATATTATTATTTTGCTCACCTTCCATTACTAATTTCTTACAAACATTTCGATAATTTGGATCTTCATCTTTCTGGCATTCCTTTAAATAGATTGTCTTAAATGTTTCATTTAATTTATTCCCTTGAAATGGATCCTTGCAGAATTCGGTATGTTCATTAGTAGACGAGCACATCCAGCACTTGAGAGCATTCACTAATAATATGATGAAAGAGAAATATTTTTTTTTATTGATTGGCTCTTATATTAAAGTAAATAGCAAAAGGGAAAAGGACGGTAGCTAAACTAAGAGTTTGACTTTTTAAGTCAATCGGGACAATTAAACAATTAAAACGTAATGAAATAAACGACACAAAATTCTCAAAAGAGACTAAAAAACGGATACAAGAATTTTGAAAAGAAGGTAAATGATAGACAAAAAATTTAAAAGCCCTTACTTTGACGATGGGCAAGTGGCAGTTCCAAGAAGTTACAAATTTCCAAAACAATTTAATGAAAAATGATTACCTAAAGCGAACGAATTTTCAACACAAAAATTTTGCAATTTATTACCGAGATCGAAACCGAATTAAAAATAAGAAATCGAACGAACGAAACAATTTACTCGATAGCGTTATAGAGTCCCGCGCGAGCAGCCTGTAGTATCACAGACCTCTACAAATTCCCTTCATCATCCCTCTAGCTGAGAATCTCTAACGGAGCGCTTCTTCTTCCCACAGCACTTGCAACGGTTCCAACGCGTGGAAAAGCCTCTTGGACTAGTGTTTCAAATGCTGTGGCCTGTTATCACCGGCAAAAGACAAGAGCGCTGTCCTGCACCGACTATAGTGGTTGCCATGTGCAGTTGAATGTGTCTACGTTCGTTGCCAGATATTCAAGGCCTAAACGTCTCTTCAATCTATCAACGAAGTTGCGCTTAAGTGGTTGTGCGTGGTGTGGTAGGTCAGTGTTGTGATTCCCATCTTTGGCTGTCATGTAGTACAGGTGAATTGTAAGATTTGGCCACTGTCAGCACGAAGCTAACCAAACATTTTACCCGACTACAAACCTTTGGTTCCCATGGAAACGATGTTCTAGTAATGCCGAAATTCGGGTGGATCAACTGACACATATCGCGCACGAGTTCCATTAGATTTTGCAAAGCTGGGTAAGTGATGAACCTGTGAAACAGGGTCCGTCACCACCACAAACTGGGCGGATTCTTTGAACTTGCCGGTGTCAATATGCGACAGTTGATTAGAATGCATAAGACTGTGATGCAACAATTTGAATTCTACATCAGCATCTTTGTAATTAGAAGGATAACTGTAGACTACTCTGCAAGTTATCCCTCCCATTACGCCCATATTCACCCCGAGGTATGTTCGTATGTTCTTATAGCCATAGGCACCTCACGGAGTACACGTGTTGTAAGTGTGCTGAAAGGTGTGTGAGGTGGGTGGTCTGCTCAGAACGAAAGCATCTTCCAACTTAGTGCCAGGGTCACTGGTCCCAAGTTGACGAAATATCTCCCGCGCAGAAGCAGCCAGGTTGTGTAGCTGTGGAGTGTTAGAGTTTATTCGACAGTTTCCAGAGATATCAATAATATCTCCGAGACTGTCAGTGTCAATTCAGGATTGAACCTGATTGGAATTGACGCGAATTGTGCGTACCGTAGAGCATTCCACTTAGGTGGAATGCTGGCCTGATTCTGTCC
The DNA here is from genome assembly GCA_963930735.1 of Dioctria linearis. Taxonomy (NCBI): domain Eukaryota; kingdom Metazoa; phylum Arthropoda; class Insecta; order Diptera; family Asilidae; genus Dioctria; species Dioctria linearis. The sequence continues at coordinate 17,237,893 of OZ005744.1, forward strand.
CAGATCTGAGTCGTTGAGATTCGATCCTGTTGCCAGTCACGAGGATAGGGTGGTCGAAAAGAGAGCAGATAGTAATACTCACCTATGCCGATCCCTTCCAGTACATTCACCCACAGTTGAGAAATCAAGGTGTCTCTCTGACAAAATACTTTTTGGAATGCACGCACTTGGAGACACCTTGATTTCACAACCAAGTTAGTGAGACCCAATCCACCTATCTTGACTGCAGACAGAACGTGCTTTCAGCAACCCATCGTCTTCCGCACCAAATTGCATCTATCGCTTTTGCTTGAAGAAGACCTACAAAGCCTTAATCAAACGTCTCAGAATTTAGCAGATGAACGATGGACGAGGTAATCAAATAGTTTATCACGACTGACCTTCCCATTAAGGATAATGGAAATAGTCGACTACGTCATGAGCTTACAGCTCTAGAGAGTTTCTCCAGAGCAATGCGGCTGTTATTTGATTTACTCTCGCGTCCGTTATATACACCTAAATACTTCAGGCAAGTATTAGTCTATTGGATGTTCAGTGGAGTATCTGTACCATCTCTCCGCCTTCCACACCACAAGCCTTGACTCTTACTAAGCTTCATCTCTTGTCACGAAAATAGAAAAGTCATTCGCATATGCCAACATAAAAGGTCTCACATTGGCATATGGCAGACGAAATGAATATTCTCTGAGCATTCGACGAAGATTTACCAGTTACGGTTCCAACGACGAGAGATCATAAAGCATACCTGACAATATGCCTCGCGAGCAGTCAAGAGATACTCGTGCGAGACGATATCAAAAGCCTTTTGTTGTTCTAATGCCATTTGTGTAACTGTCTGTTCATGGTAGGCAAACAAATGTTTGGCTACCGCGATGTTGTCGTAGATACTACGACCATATACACAATACCACTATTCCGGGTGTATTACCGAAGCAATAACTGAGCGAAGTATCGCGCCTAATGCTTTGCAGACGATTTTGTAGTTCACATTGCATAGGGTTACTGGCCTCCAATTCCCCAGTTCCTCTGTAAATCTCCTTTCTTTGGAATCAAGCGTATAACAGACCTCCTCCAACTAGAAGGAAAGTCTGAATATGTCTCAACCGCCGAATGGAAGACTTCCAAAAGGTGAGGAATTAATAGATTCCTGAAACGTATAAAGAGTTCTGGAGTCAAGTCGACATAACCAGGTGAAGTGTGTCGCTTTAGATCCTTTGTCGCAGCGATCATATCCTCCAATGTGATCACTGCATCCAGGAGCTCTTTACGATCTTCAGAGAAATTAGGAATATACTCAAGAAATTTATGAGTTGTCAAGGGTGTTGTCGATTCAGAATAGAGACTACTGTAGTAGTCTCGAATACATTCTGATAGCTGTTGTCCGTTGAAGATTTGTCCAGATTCATTAACTATCGATTCGACTTCACAACTTCACAAGAAGCAGTACACCGTCTAGTTGCCTGGAAGAAGTACTCGGTTGGAGATTCGCCTTCCGTAAGCCAGCGTGATTGGCTGCTCAGCACAAATTTGAAGCTTTTTGTTTTGTAGGTTTGTGCTGCCAAACGTTCCTTTATTCTGTTCAAATAAAGAATCAACTCCGGTTGAGTTGGGAGAAGAGCTCCCACTCGAAATAGTTCGGTCGACAAGCTGAAAGCTTGATACCCACTTCGGTTGAAATTTGTTTCGACAAAGGATCGAATTTGGAGCTTTCCCACCATTCACTAAGAAAAGAAAGTCAGCTTTCCTCTCTTGCCAATCGTGCCAGAACTCAATGAACGCATTGATGAAAGAGAAATATTAATAATAATAATAATTATAATAATTTATATAGCATAATAGGATATGATTCAACAAGATTTGTTGCACTTGTTGCGTTCTTAAAGAAAGATTTCTTTATTTATCTAATAGAAAATTTAATCTTTTTTTTTAATTGAGCTTTTAACATCAATTCTGCCATTTTAGTTTGAAATATTTATAATAAAATTTATGACTACCAGGTTTATTCTATATTAGCGCTGCATTAAGAATATTTATTCTTATATTTATTCCATATATGCATATCCCTCTCAGCAGGGTTGAATTTAGGAATTTTGACCTGTTTTAAAAAAGACAACGATTTTTTTATACACGTTTTCGATCTATCGAAAATACTGTAGTGTGCTATTAGTAATTTTTTACTTAGCTGCACATATCCGTGAAAATCTTTGCCTTATGAGCTAAATAAGCTTTTTAAGCAATTTTCTAAAAAAAAAAAAAAAGTGTAAACAACGTGCGTAATGAGGGTTGCATTTTGGATTCAGAGGCACTGAAGGCTTTAAGTTTCTTAAATGCGCTATGAAAAAGTAATTTTAATGAAAAATTTAAATTTAAACTGAAATACAATTTCGATATTTGGTCTATGTTGCTGTAGGGGGTGAAGAGAAAGTTCTAACCATTATCTATCACCAATTATGGAATGTATCGTTGATAAATCATAGGGTGAAGAAAAAATCTGTAACTCTTCCTCCTCTAAGTATGAAAGCTGACGACTTCATCTGTTTTCAGGAGAAAAAAGAGTTATGCTTTTCTAACCATGGCAGTAACATTAACGTTTTGAAAACAGTTCATCTAATTAGAGTGGAATGGAGTCATCTCCAATGGAAATTAATCGAACTGCGCGCCGGCTTCCCTTATAGGCGGTTGAACTTTAACTATGGTTAGCCGTTAATTTCTAACTAACTGAAGAAGCTACTAGCAATTGCCTATTTGAATGTACATACATAGGTACCTACCCAATTATTTTCTGTTAGTAGATAAACTATGTCACAAAAATAGATTATCAAACTTTTTGTTCGGCATTAACGAAGTCATGTGCGATTGATTGTATAATAAAAATTGAAATTCCATTAAAATTTTTCAGAACTGTTTAATGACTTATCACTTTTGTATATCTATACATATGTGCATATATTTATGGATAATTTCAAAAGTAAACAAGACTTGTAGATTAGCTTTTTATTTATAGATAATATGCATGTATATATGTGTTTACAAAGAATTATCTCTTGAAAACACTTTCTCCTGATTTCATAAAGCTTTTTTCTCTATATAGTTTTGCCTCCCATGAAAACATCTTAGAACTTTCTATATACCTACCTACATACATATGTATACAATATATGTAAGAAATTTCACACCTTATCATGTAAACCCGATAGTCATTAAAAGCAAGGACTCTACTCCCTCGTGTGCGTATACAAGAAAATCTGTTTACAAATACGCAAAACTTATGTACGCAAATAATGCTGACTCATAATCTACCAAATAATGTATATAATCAAAAAATAATATTTTTTTTGTTTTTAGATATAGAGAAAAATCATCAAAAAAATGGGTGGCGACGAAACTGTGGACCTAAGCGCAATATTTCTATCGGAATAACTGCGTGCCTGGTTACGCAATCAACTATCCAATTATCCTTAATTAGAATGAAACATACAATAGTGCGACCTCTTTCAAAACCAAAACAAAAACAACAATCCTTAATTATGTATGTAATGTAACTGTAATACGAATTTTTGTCCACTGTCGTCTATAGAAGATTTTATGTATTTGTAAATACTTTGTTTGCCTGTAGGCAGTTTTAGCATGCCTAAACTAACTCTTGTTAGTATGTATAATTACTCTCGAATGGTATGGAAAGGGACTAAAAAAACCTACCGACATTTATATAATAAAAACTAAGGTAAAATTTGAGGTAATAAAAACTGCTATTCACTTCCAAAAAATATTTGCACGAAAACTCTTTTTAAGTTTCACTCTTGTGGGGGAGAATCATGGAATCAATATTCGTATGGTAGAAGGTGACATCATCAGTTCGCGCCTTTTCGTTTTAATGAATCGATAGGACAACAAATAGTTTTGTTGTAATATTATATTGATATGTAGTACCATAGTACGTAGTAGAGGTATACTAGCGTTTACTCCTTAGAAGTGAGGAGTATGCAGCTAATTGAGCAGTCATTGGAAATTTCATAAAATTCTGCATACAATGAACTCTTGACAGTGACGACGTACATCCTGTACTTTTTCAAATACAGGATATTTTGTGAAAACCTAGAATATTTTTCTTAATCACCCTGTGACTCCGAAACGGTTGATATATCCCCCCCCCCCTCTACCCTGCCATGCAATTTTGTATATCTAGCTGAGTATTACCACCTTCCGCTCTATGGACCACCATGGAAGAAACATCCTGTAGATGCTAAGCAATTTTAATTTGGATGGGGGTCATGGTTGTCAGTTAATTCCTATAACTCACCAAACAAAATATATGAATAAATTCCGGAAAACAACACTGAAATCAATCTTCTAAAAACATTCTGTGCTAGCTAATTCCTACTAAAATTTTAATATAATTCAATATAAAAGTGAACTCAAATCAAATCAGATAAGCAACAATGCAATGTTTCGGTAAATAAAACGAATATGGTGTCAAGTAAGACACATATGCAGAAAAAGAAAAACATTTCGAAATTTTATACTGAATGTTTACAACAGCAGTGAAATATGGCACTCATCATCAACTGTGATACCTGCAATCAGAATTTATTACAAAATTTTCCATTTGAATGTAAACAGTTGTCAGTCGTTTTCATAAATCAAACCATAATAAAATACAATCATATAAATATATATATATATATATGGATTATAAGGATTGGTAATAATCACACTCAAATTTTGAAAATGTGAAACTATAAAGGCGTGAACCGGTTTAATATAGTTCTCACAAATATATTTGAAAATTTGCATACTGTGCATCCTGACCTTGTGTATATGTTATCTATACAAAACAATGACTTTATTTATGGTCTAACATACCTACATACATATGTATATATCTAATTGCCGTGAATGTAAATTCAACGTAAAAGAAATGTTTGAAAAAAAAAAACAATAATTACGTAAACGACACGCAATTGAACCACAAACATGCATCATATGAAAATTGAAATTATTAATAATTGGAGAAAGATCATAACCACGTCAATAGTCGAATTGGCGAAGCTTGAGAATTTGCTTTGAATTGCGCTCAAACTTGGAGTGTTGTAAAATTTAAAATAAGATTTACAAAAAAAAAAAAATCAAATGAGCCTGCTATACACTACACTCATGTTGCTGTTGCCTAATATTAGAATATAGCGGCTGTAGTAAGGCAATATTAGTTAGCGGATTTGTTGTCGACCACTTTATAATAGTGTAAACACTATCTAAAGAGCAGTATTATAACAGAATCAGAAATATTCAGAATTTCATGGTCAATAGGTTATAAAGTAAAAATTAATTCCGCCAATATAATGGAAGTAAATGAACAATTACCTTGAATAATAGAGAAGACCACGATTGCTGTTATAATAAATACACTTTTTGCCATTTTTTTGTTTTTCTTTTAAAAAGTAGATAATTACTGAACAATTGTAATATATATTTTTTTTAAATAATATAAACGTGCACTTTTTAATTATAAAAGAAAATAATAATCACAGATTCAACAATTGAATGTATAATAGACGCACTGATGAGTATACTCTGAGTAAAATACACGTTCAGCAGACTCGGATACTTCGGTTAAAGTTAGTTAGGTATAAAACTCTTCTTCTTGCAAACAAAGACTGACCGGCGACAAGCGGAAGCTTAAAAAAGCTTAAAGTTCATGAAAGTTTTAGATGACATTGCCAAATGAACCGACTTTTAAATATATAATTTTTTAGTTCGGAGAATATGTATAAGAGCTTTTTCGGAAACAGCAAGAAAATATTATAAAACTTGCTGTAAAATAAAATTGTGTTAATTTACATTCTTTTTTTTATTTTTATAAAAGCCAAATATTTTATTATTTCATTTATTGGCATATCATTGTTATGCGTACGATATCATTGTATTGATAAACGCACATAAATTATGCGTGTATCTGAAAAAAAATCATGCATTATACATAGATGGCAGTGTTGGGCAAAATGTAATCTGATTAACGATTAAAACAATTACAATTAACCATGTAATCGGTAATCAGATTAATGTAATCTATTTCCATAATTACATAATGTTGTAATCGATTAACGTGTAGTAGTGTGATTGCAAGTTAATTTGATTACACATTAATCGATTACATATTAATTTAACTTCATGTTAATTTAGTTTCAATGCAATGTGATTGCATTGTTGAGAATAAGGCTTCTAAATTTTATGAATTTCATTCCCAAATGGAGTATTGTGTAAATATTGATGGAAGTTAGTTACGTACACATTACTTCGTGGCCGTGTGATGAAAAAAAAAAAACTAAGTATAACTAACTAGTTACTACTAAGAAAAGACTTAACTAGCTACACTAGCTACTAAAAACTTCTTTATTTAGTTATTAGCTACCTTTGAATATTTTATAGTTACTTAGAGTAACATACGTTCAAAATAATCTTAATCAAGTAGCAACTTACTTTTGTAGTTTGATAATTCATCAACAAGAAAACTGTTGCTAAATCTTCAGGTATATATGTACACAACTATATATAAAAACGTATCGCCCGCCGGTAGCCGGCATATGTGGTTACATGTTGGATCATGTAGATAAGTGAAGTACCGTTAAATGGGGTGAATTGGTTCACCTATCTCATTTTAATATCTTTGCTTAAGTTTTGAAAATAATTGCAAAAAGTAGGTACTTACACTGGCTTTTAATTTTTTACAACTATTTTCAGAATAATTTAAGTAAAGATATTAAAAAATATAGGCGATCCGATTCACTCCCCAATTCACCCCATTTGACTTTATAAAGTAATCTGTTGCAATGTAATTAGATTACAAAATAATCGAATTATATTGTAACAGATTACACATTTGATAGATTACATATTCTTTCATATGTAATCTGATTGAAATGTAATCAAATACAATTTAATTAGATTACTTGGTAATTTGACTAAACTGTAATGGAATTATTAATTAAAGTACACTGGAATCAGACAATGCCGAATCCACTTAGGGGGTGATTTTTTATTATTTCGTAAAATGCAATAGTTTTTATAGAATACTTAGCCCAAACGTTAAAGAAAAGCAAAATAAATCTGCAGATTGGGAAAGTCTTAATCAGTATTCTAGAGAATTTGATTGGTCGGTCTGTTTTGCTTCAAGGGATGTTGATGAATGCACATTTGAATTCAGTACAATTCTATGTCTTGGGCATGCGTCAATCCATTCGATATTTACACAGCAGATCTTAACAACAGCAAACCAAGCAATAAAAGCGAAATAGTCTGCTTTTCGCACATATCAATTGCATCCATATCCGGCGTTGAAACACTATCCAAAGAGAAAAATTTCTTTTTGACCAGAATGTTAGAATCTTGGCAAGACGCAAAGGCAGCAAAGGTTTCTGGTCCCTGGGCAAAACCATTAGGAACAACTTAAGCAGTATCTCTATACCTTCACTACTTTACAATGAAGTGATTGTTGAATAAAAGTAATATTTAGACTGTTAGATTCACTTCAAAACTCCTTTTCCACCAACTTTACATCTCCCTTGTAGATGTGTACAAGGACCAATACACATCCATACGAGAGATATGTTCAAGGTCCTTAAGAAGATCAATGTCTCCATAGCTGCAGGTCGTGATAGTTTCAAGCCCCCGTTAAATAAAACCTGTGCCTCATTCTTGGCTAAAGCTCTGCAAAAACTATTCTTCTTGTCTTATTCAACAGGAATATTTCCAATTGCTTGGAAACTATCTCACGTTCAGCCTATTCCCAAGAAAGAAAAGGGTAGCCATCCATCAGATTATCGATCAATTACAATCACTTCGATTCTTTAAAAGGTTTTTGAATCGATCATTAGCTCCAAATTAATGAAGTATCTAGAAACTAATCAAACCATCAACGATCGGCAATATTGCTTTTCTTTTTCTGACTTTTCTTATGGAACGTTGAGGCCGTAGTCTTCTCAATTTTGCTGAGTTCAAATTCGTTGCCCTAGATATTTCAAAGGCCTATCATAGTGTCTGGAATTCAGCCCTTTTAGCCAAACTTAAAACACTTGGCCTCTCTCGTCCTCTTCTATTTTGAATGTATATTAGATGTCCTTACATCTCAATGTCATCCAATAATTGCCGGGGTGCCTAAGGGCTCTGTTATCTCTCCATTTCTCTTCTCAATTTTCATTAATGATCTGCTTTCCCTTACTTTCAATCCCATCGATTGTTTTGCCGAAGACAGTACCCTTGGTTTCACTTACCCCTTTGACATCCTTGGGAACTGCAGAGGAAATTTCATATCTATCAAAAACTAGATTGCATGATTAGATCCGTGAATAACCACCGTGAGCTTGGAGCAAACCGAATCGCATCGAATTCAATACATCTAAGCTAGAAAGCTGTCCCATCTCTTTAAAACAGGATCATAATTTTTCCACTCCCGTTTCTTTTGATGGAGCACTGCTTGAAAATAAACCGTCTTTATGCATTCTTGATATTAATATTGGCAGTTAGTTAAGCTGAACAGATCACAACTTCTCTGTTGCCAAAGAAACATCGAAATATCTTGGATTTCTGAAAAGGTGTAAGAAATATTTCAGCCCATCAATTCTAGCGCTCCTAGAATGGAATACAATCTACATATGTAGGCAGGGGTTGGTCGTACAGCCGTAGCTTCGTTGGATATTGTCAAAAAGAGAGCCTTCAGCTCATTGGCGATGTAGCAAAAACTTGCCATATGGACTTACATGAGCACCGCCGCATTGTTGGTTGCCTTTCATTCCTATATTTCTACAGGTTCTTATGAAATATCTAGTCTGATTCCTGTATGTAATACTCGCAATGCAAGCCGCGCACATCCTTTTACCCTTCAAAATACTTTCGGTTGTGTGCGAACGTGGAACAGTCTCCAATCTCCTGTCTTTTCTCCGGCATGCAATCTGGGAAAGTTTAAGGGTGACATACATCAGCACCTTCGCCACCCTCCTCACTTTCCTTAATTCCTTTCTTTATCAGCTTCTTGCCATGCTGTGTCTAGCATCATAGTTCATAGGATATCTCCTGACCTTGGCTTAAGAATATAAAAAAAAACAAAAGAAGTCACACTTTCTTAACTTGCCGATGAAGTTATATACGTACAAGGTATGTATTGCATCTGTTCTGTGACTGTTATTGTAAATAAATGTAAGTTTTTAATTCCTGTATTTATATAATTTTACAATTTATGATGATTGGTGAATTTGAATAAAATACGCTTCCTTAGTTTTACTAAATAAAATGGATGATTGGGAAGTTTTACACTTCCACCATTTACAATCCAAAACAAAATGAATAATTTAACTTCTTCTTTGACTTTTCGGAGTGGCAAAGAGCCTTGAGCAGCTTTCTTCATTGTGAGTAGTAGCCACTTGCTAATCTGTTTGACTCGTATCTTTTAAATGATAAATTTTGTGCATTTGATATTTGCGAGAGGTGGCGAGTGTCTTCAAACTTTTGTTCAGTTTTCAGCATATACCATTGTTGCCCCCCCCCCAATCCTTGATCCGCCACTGGAATAACCATGCTGCTAGCTATGCAAATGATTGAAATGAGTCATATTGGAGAAACTCGTGAACAATAATCGCTATCGTCCTTTTGGCGCACACAACAAGATCGGCAAGGTTAAATAAACATAGCATAGCAAGCCATACATAAATTACAGTGGAACGTTTAAGAGGGGGAGATAGGAAGCTTTTTTGCGAGGAAAGTTGGAATTTGCTCGAGCGTATTCGCAATAAATGGAAAAATTTCCTTTTCCTCTTAACTCAATTTTTCCTATAGTTAAAAAATCTAAATCTAACAGAATTTCACAGACATTCATTATACAACTGCAACTGATCATATTGATGCCCATAGCATAATATTTGTATCTATATATACATATAGCATAGCTAGGTACTAATAGAACTAAAATATAGCTACTTAGAAAAATTAATGAATTATACTTGTTGCAAATATTTTGCACCTAACAGTTGCAAAAAAAAAGGCAGGCTAAATAAATTGCTTCTGGGGTATCTTCATCCTCTGTAAATTTATTTTATTTTTTCTCATATCAAATAAGGCTAAAGAGGTCATATGTAAACAAAAACCATTTTAAGATTCGTCCACGCAAACCGGAAATGATTTGATTGATGGATGGCTTCAAAGGAAGATTAATTGACCGGCATGACCCCAGTACTTTGTGCAATTAATCGCCCCCAACTAACTATACTATGAGGGCCGTCAGATTTAACAAAGAATTAAAAAATCAACAAAACCCATTTTATTAAAATTGCTTAATTATAACAATTCTGTGTACAGATGTGCATTTATATATGTATATGTAGTTGTTCTATGGATATTACCTAATTTAATGTAATTAACTTATTTCGAAGTAAAAATAGTTCTGGTTCGGTTCTGATTTGTTCAAAATTAAGATGAATTACTTTCTTGATTGAATCACTTTCTTTCTTGGGAGACCTTTTTCTTTTTTCTTTCTTTTAATTTACATATTTGATTGCAAAGTGCGAGTGTATTATAAATTTTGTTGTATACTTAATTTATATTTTGTATCTTTGTAAATGCAATTCTTTGTTTTTTTTTATGAAAATTTTTTGCATAGCAAATTTATTGTAAATCTACTCACTAGCGCTCTGAATATGTATAACTATAGCTGCTTTTTTTTTTACTGCAAGAATCCATGATGTAATTTATTATTGTTCTTACTCTACGATTTAAATACACTTTAATTAATATTAATACTTAATTATTATTAATCTCAAATTTTAAGGAGATAATAGTTTTAATAAAATTGCAGGTATCATAACAAGTGTTGCAATAGGTAGAAAACCATTTGCTCCATTGCAACCATCTGTTGTACATGTTCTGCAATATAAAGTCTTTATGTATGATGGTGTTGCATCACTTTCGCATTTATCTGCGGAATCCGTGTAGTCTTCCCAGAAGCATGATCTCGATACGACTCTCTTTCCATAAACTGAAAAAAAAAAAATAGAAAAATGTTTTAAATCTTATATAAAAGTAATCTTTATTGTATGCAATATTATGTAAGATTCTCGTCACATAATATTAATAGTATTTAGAATAAATTTATCAACCGTTTTTTAATTGTGGCTAATTATAAATATACTAAAAATGAGCGACTGAAACTAGGAAAAAATTGTGTTTAGAAAGGGCTATCTTTGGTTCTAATTTCTTCGTTCTTTTTTACCAGCACCAATTTAGTAACTATATCACAGTAAAATATTTACTGCGGTTGTCAGATCTTATTATGGTGACCAAGGATATGAGTTTTTCTTTCTTAAAAAAGAATAAAACTGAAACAAGTTTTCTCCTCAATTTATTACCGAATCTCTCATATTTATTTTTCATAAAATTATAATACAAAAGAGATACAATTTTCAAACTTTAAATGTTCCTGTACGTCCCCAATCTGCAACGGCTTACAAAGTTGAGTATTCTAATTATAGTTTGAAATTCTAATTAAATAATGAAAGTTTTATAAATCTGTATATTAAGTAGAGGGAGTCCGTCGGCGTTGCCCGGCGATAATATAGATACGGTGAGGGTGGGGTTGGGTTGGTTAGAGATGCATAATATCTAAGCAATTATCTGACTCGATCGCGCGATTCCGCACTCTAGGGTTTCACTCTATTTCTGGATGCGTGTATGAGTGTGCGTGCATACATTCATATGTGGGTGAGAGTGTAGCTCTCTATGTCGACGCGTTTTCAGGCAGTGCCCAAATATATAGGTCAACGCGAAATTTTTGTATGGCAACCCTATGAAGGAGTTCCCCGATTGGTCCCATTTTATAACTGTATTTGCAATTTTTATGAAAACGCCGTATACAAAATATGAGCTCTCCACCTCCACACCTTCTCAGGCAGCTACCAAGTAAATAGTGAAACCCAAAGTTTTGTATGGTAAAACCAAAAAGGCGTCGTCCGATTTGGCGCATTTCGAACTTGTATTTGCAATTTTCATGAAAACGCTGTGTACAAAATTTGAGCTCTCTACGCCGACGCGTTCTCAGACAGTTTCCAAATATATAGTGAAATATCAAAGTTTTGTATGGTAACATCAAAAAGGTGTTGCCCGATTGAGACCATTTTTGTCATTTTATTTACTATTGCCGTGAAAACACCACGTATCAATTTTTAGTTCCCCACGTCGACGGCTTCTCAGGCAGTGGCCAAATATATGGTGAAAAACGAAATTTGTGTATGGCAACCCTACGAAGGAGTTACCCGATTTGTCCCATTTTTGAACTAAATTTACATTATTTTTAAAACGCCGTGTATAAAATTTGAGCTAACGGGCACACGTTTTCCCAGGCAGTTTCCACATATATAGTGAAAAACTAAAGTTTTGTATGGCAACACCAAGAAAGGGTTGCCCGATTTGGTCCATTTTCTCCACGTCGACCCATTCTCAGACAGCTTCCAGTGGAAACCGAAATTTTTTATGGCAACATCAAGAAGGTGTTGCCCAATTTAGTCCATTTTTAGATTTTATTTACTATTGCTATCAGTACACCACATAAAAAATTTCAGCTTTTACGCGTAATCGTTGTCAGGCAGTGTCCAAATATAATATACTAAAAAAGGAAATATTTGCGTGGCCACCCTACGAAAGAGTTGCCGATTTTGTCTATTTTTGAACTTATATTTGCAATTTTTATGAAAACGCCGTGTACAAAATTTCAGTTTTCTACATCCACACGTACTCAGGCAACTTTTTAGATCTCGACAATAGCGCCATCTATCGTATCCAAAAGTATCCTATCTTTCAAGCCGGAGCAAACCAAACATATTTACAAATTTTTTATATTGTAAGATATTGGAAAAAGTGATTGATTAAATATTTAAGAAGCTAAATTTCATATTTATAAAAATTATAAGAAACAACACATACTTCCAAAAACATAAATTACCCGTCAAGATGAAGGTGAGCTTTGTTGTTTAATTAGATTTATAAAAAAAAAAAATAACGTGACAGCATAAACGATAAACAAATTATTCAGATTTATATCTTAAATTCTACACTGTCTCGACTGATTTACAATTTGTTGTAATAATTAGCATTTGCTGAAAGTTATATTAGTTAAAAAAAAAATACAATCAGGGTCAATACAATACATATGTACATGCATACTAACAATTCAATCTAGACCGAGTATAGTAAAGACCATAAATCGTAACATTAGTCAATGAAATGTAGCCCATAATGATTATTGTAAATATAGCAATAGCTCTCAGTTCTAATATCTCCCTTGAGAATCAAATCCATTCTAAAGTGAAAACTTATAACAGAAATTATCCTATCTACTAAAAATAACATACATATGTACATACATCTGTAGTAGCATGGAATTCACTATGATGATGACAAGATTCCGAAAATACTCATTATTTTTCTTAGTAGGTAGATTCTAACTAGACCTTGTAGCTCGTTAACTATTGAAATAACTCAGCAACGTTAGAATTGTTGAAGATTGAAATTGATTAATGAAATGAAAATATTCTAAGTGTGTCTATTAATTAAGCTTACAACACTTGATATTTTAATTAATTCTGCAAGTTAGTCCGTAATAGTTATACCAATGAGACCAATTTGAGGAATTATGGTAATTCCCATGTAGAATAATTGTTTGTTAACATAACTAAATTAATATTGCAAATGGGCTCTTCAAATGCATAATATTTTTTGGGTAAATTTTCTAAATTTTATGTTATTGAAAATGATAGTATTATCTTATATTGCTAGTAGTTAACTTTGATAAACTGAGAAATAGGCCGTTCCACAACGGCTCGCAAAATTAAACCCCTTTTGCGAGGAGTCATGACTGCGTTATATGTTGCCATCAACGCAGTCATTCATTGTTATCATTGGGTGGTTCTACTGAAGTTTGGATGCAATGGGGCGCCCAGGAGATGCGCCAGGCCAAATTTCAAAATGTTCAGGTCGGCGTTGACGTCTCGGTTCTACGTGGTACCTCATTTTGGGCAAAACTGGTATCTTTGTGGAGACATCAACGTCCTCACCGAGTCGGAACAATTGGCGCACAATTTCGTTGTTCCTTAAGTGCCCGCAACAATTTCGGATTTAGGGTTCGTATGTAACCCCGCATTGGCGAATTCGCGGCTGTTTTTGTCGAACCAATGCACATTAAAGTTTTCGGACTATTTTCGGTGATTCCTTTCACCAAGCGGTGCGCTGCTTTCTCTGTGTAAATGTAATGCTTGAACCGTAAGCGTGAAACTTTGCTCTGCCCATACACCACTTGGCATTGTGAAAATCATTTCAGGCATTCTTTGGTGTACGCCATATAATCTTGTTGCATTAGGGGCACTGTGTATTAAGTTGTAAACATATCTAGTACAATCATTGAATGCAACTGTCAATTTTCGACGGCAAATTGAGCCTAACTTGGGAAAAACTATTGTGCCATACATAAAATGGGGAAGAATCAAACTACGTACCAGTTTCAAACGCATATCTGTAGACAATAAATACCCACAGACTCTCAACTGCCATAAGGAGCCATATACTTTGCCTAAAATATTGGTAACGCGGCTGGATTAAGTAAACTCTGTGTTCAGGACTAAATTTTTTACAGAGCTAGAGAATGTGGTAAGATAAAGTTATTTAAAATAACTCGCGGTAGCTCTAATGCCTCGAGGTGATTTCTATAGATCGGCATACACACAGACTTGCTAGGATTCAGTTGCAGCTTGTTGGCTATCGACCAGTCATAAATTCTCGTTAAATCTTCATTTACACGAGCAACATAATCTTCTTATAACCCAATTGGTCTGCTCAGGTAAATTTGCACGTCATCAGCATATACCTAGATGAATGTTCACATTCTTAATCACCGCAGGCAAATCATTGATATAGAACTGAATAAGAGAGGACCTAAGATTGATCCTTGGGGTATTCCACAGTATGAGTTCCGGAAGTTCGATATAGAGTCTTAAACTTTTACTGCTTGTTGTCTACAGGTAAGAAAACCTTTGATCAGCTTGACAGCTGAAGAGGAAAAATTGAAGCAATTCGAGAGTTTATAAAGGAGCAATCTGTGATCTACTGAGTCAAAAACCTTACTAAAATCCAATAAGGCAAGAATAGTTAAATCGTCTAGATCTAAGGATTCAATAATATCCGTAGAAACCTTCAGAAGGGCAGTTTTGCAGCTGTGTCCACTTCAAAAGCCTGACTGGAAAGATGATAGAAGCTGATGCTGGTCAACATATTTGGTGATCTGATTGTACATTACTTTTTCAAAGACTTTGCTGAAGTAACATAACAAGCTGATAGGCCTATAATCATTAATTCCATTAGGACGAGGTTTTTTTAGGAACAGGAACAATGAGGGTTTTTTTTCCATAATGACGGAAATTTAGAAGTTGCAAGACAATAATTATAAATATGTACTAGAATATCAGAAATAGCTGGGGAAATCATTTTGATGAATCTCGGGGGGAGCAGATCATGCGCAGTGGATTTTACAGTAGACATTGCAAAGAGAACATCAGTATCATCAATGCAATTAAACGCAAAACCCTCGAAACGATTATCACCCACCACTAGATGACTATTTGGGACTATAGGGGTAGAAGATGCAAAAAACTCACCTAGGGTCTCAGCATCAATATTGCATTGTTTATCTCCCAGCAACATCCAATGAGCGGATGTTGCTCCAAAGTTTTTTAATTGGAAGATCAGGATTTAATTTAGTGCTCTAGAAAGCCTTTTTGGCAGATCGAAGTTTAAAAGTCACGAGGTTTCGAACTTTCTTGTAGCGATTATGAATTAGAGAGTTGTGCGTGGCTTTATACTGACGCAGTAGTAGATCCCTTTCAGCGATAATCGAATGTATCTCCCTGGTTAACCACGGACAGCGCTGTGATGAAACTTTTCGCCATCGCAATGGTACATGCCGGTTAAAAATCTGTAGAAGTAGAATGCTTAGAGTATTAACTTTATCGTCAACCGACTCCATTGACAAAATATCCAGCCTAGGCAAATTAATACAGTCTGCATACAGCAGGTCCATATCAATGTTCTTATAATCTCTATAGGAAAATGATTCAAAGCCAGCAGAGTGTCGCAGTCCAAAGGAATACGTTATGTATATAGAAAGACATGATTAAAGTTACTCGTGGGGCATATTTGGCTATGAAATTATACCTTGTCAACATTGGTAACAGCGACATAATCCAACTGCGATGTGTTATAGTGGAATGTTTTCGATTTGATTTTGATTCGGCTAACGTTTTTGTCTTCGTTTGGTACTGGCACAACGCCAACGATTAACCGACAACCAGGATCTAATCCAACTTATAATAGTCGGACTCAATTTTTTCCTGGATATCGCATATCGCATATTGGTCTTCGGGCGTTTTATCTGTGATTGCGAAGGTGCTATTGTCACTTCCTTTTTCATCGAAAAGGTAAGCGCTACGCCATCCAAACAAACAGACCCATCTAATACTACAATTATTGGTCTTCGGGCGTTTTATCGGTGATTGCGAAGGTGCTATTGTCACTTCCTTTTTCATCGAAAAGGTAAGCGCTACGACATCCAAACAAACAGACCCATCTAATACTTGAAATATCTGAAGTTAATGCTGCTTCTAATTTATATTATACATAGACATAATATGAAAGAAGCCCAAATCTCATTAGGATCCGCCACAGAAAATGCGAAGCCCATGGGCAGGATGTATTGAATTTATATGGCTGCTGGCTGAACCTCATACCACTATTCCTAGGAATAGAGGAAACGGATGTAGAAGTCTGTGCTGCATGCAGGACTTTTCTAGGGAGGAACCGTTGCAAAAGTAATACTACGCTGAGTACTCTCAGTTAGTTAGGTATTAAGTCCATTATATATTTATTATCTTCTAATGAACTCAAAAATAATGTGGCAACTGCCCCGATCTTAAAAAAAAATGCTAATTGTCGAAGAGTTTTTTTTTACTGTACATAAAGAAATAAGTTAGAAATTGTATTTGATTACATAATATTTCATACAAATCAGTGTTAATTTGGGGGGGGAGTATGTACCAACAAAGGAACTGAATCACTGCAGAATTAGACGAAGGTAAAAAAGTCTTAATGGGTATATGTATATAGTATAAGAAAAATTCATTAGTCTCAAAATACGTTTAGAAGCAGGTGCTACCTTTTACGGCTTCTACACAAGCATATATACATATGTAATTTTACTTACAAACGATGGAGCTAAAATACATTTCAAGTAGGTGTGAATTACAGAATAAGCCACAACCAGTTTTGTCTTTCTTACACATTGTTTATTTCTGTGATGATGTTTATTACGCGTATTACTACATATATGACCCCCGATTATAGGTCAGTTGTGTTATACTCATAAAAAGCAATTCCGCTTATTGTCTTGGACTTGACGTGAATTATGGTATATGAGATCACTTTGTTTTTTGAGAAAAACACTGAATCAATTTATTTGTCGTACTTTAATCACACCTCATAACTTTAGGTGAATGATATGAAAATAGATTCTGTTACTTAATACCCTAGACAGACGGGATATATTAATGATCATTCATTTGTAATTAAATTTTTGAAAAATCTAATTAACCAAAATTTATTGTGCAATTCACACAGCAAATTTTTAATAATTAAAATTCAAAAATAAAGTGATTTTTGAAAATTCTAATTACGGACAAATGTTCATTGATTTTTCTTTAAATTATTACATATTATAATTACGCTCTTCCTGCGGATATTGTTAAAATTCACACGCTTTCGTGTTGTTATGATAAAAAGAATTATGCGCATAGATTAAAACTAATAAAAACTATGACAAATAGCAAAAGCCTTATAAAAGTTCACACGACATAAACAATGTATGCGTCTTAATATATAGCAAAATATAATAACATAAAACAGGTTTGGTATAAAATCCAAAACTAATCATTGCAAATTTATGAATTTGAATTTGAATAGTTTCATAAACCGAATGATGTCATAGACAGGATTCTGACCTATTATTGCCGTTTGTTTAACTGATTGGAAGCCGTAATCTTTTATCAATCATTTCTTACCGGTTTTTTTTATCTTGTCCACATGCGCCGAAAATTGTTTTGATTATGCATGTAGCATCTGAAATGCATTTAGTAGTCCCAACCGATGGAAATTCATTTTACAATTAAAAACACAATTCGTGCTAGGCGTTTTCATAATATTTCAAATCTCATTTGCTTTCAGTTTTGTCATTTGAAATGATCTCAGTTAGCTTTTAATATTGAATAAAAATTAAGTATTTTTTCGATCTGTCATTTTGCAAGTTGCTGCAAAATTCAATTCAAATTCACTTTTTTCGGGCATTTCAAAGACACCTGTTTCCAACACCTCGTATTGACGTGTCTAAGGTTCTTAAGGGACTCAATCTTCCAAAAACCTAGAAACTAGCCCATGTTCAGGCATTATCCAAAAAAGATATGATAATGATCCATTCAAATATCAATCAATTATCATTACCACGCCCGCGCGGTATTCCATCATTTTATCTCAGTCTGACAGCAGGTGTACCTAAGGAATCTGTTTTAGGACCGCTTTTGTAACGTTTAGTTATTAATGAATTTCTAGTCGCTTATATTTCAAATTACTTAGTTCATAAATGTATGCTGATAACGTAACATTTTTTGTCCGCCACATCTATCTATGTGTGTGGAGGATTGCATCTGTAAAATAAATGGTAATAGTTTATCTTAACTATCAATAAATCAAAGTTTTTACCATTATATCGACATTTGACTAGGTCTTCCACCTATTTTTATTAATAAACGGTGCTAAAACTTTAAGCCTATTTTTCAAAATAACTTGCTGTGCGAATACATTAAAAAAATCTTAGGTATGGTAGACTTTATCGTCTGTGGTTATATTCTAGCATCTTGGCCACTATCAGAAACATTTTACGAGAATTTCGGACTTATATAATCACATCCGGTTGAGTCCGATTTTGTTTCACCAAAACCCATTAGAATATTATGAACTTTTTACTATGATATCATTTCTAGATAGTAATATTGAAAAGATTCAAATAACAATAAATTTCTAATAGGGAACTAAATAAATACTTTCGAAAGGTGAAAATGAAAGGAAAAACATAGCAGAAAATAATAGCATGACTAATATAATAACTAAAGTCGTAAAAGAAATTTCTAATTTCCGTATGTAATTACTGACGGCGGCATGTAAATTTGCATTACTAATTTGTTTTTAATAATTGCATCCATGCATACAAATGACTAGGTACTCGTGAAAAAAATTTTAATCTATGTGTAGTTAGTAATATATTCATGTACATCAGCGTACATCCTACATATTTATATTATGTAACAAAAGTAATGTCTCTGCTTGTTTACTATGGGTGCGGTTCAGTAATTTCAGCTCGTGACCTAATTTGAGTTTTTAATTGCTACTATTGTTTCGCAGTTGATGGGTTCTTATCTAAACACCGTAGCTAGCAGTCACATGTAACTTTACATATCGACTTAACACGAAGAAACTTTTTTAAGCTGTTCATTTTGTACACAATTAATTGTTGTTGGTCGGCTTGGGAAGTTTTTTACATTTAGTTTTTGTCAAGATTTCATGATTTCTAATTCACATTTATATTAGTTTTTAATTTGCGAGTAAACATGGTAATGGTATTGCCATTAGGTCAACATTTAATTTGTCGTCGTAAATGTCGTGTCGGCATCATTGTATTTCGACCATAATGACGACATCTGCCCTAGTGATGGCCAATATTTGGAAGAATATCGATACTACGATATTCGTAGTTGGTTAGTGAGAGTGTTTTGAGCATGGCAATTGCTTAAAAAGAATTTTTTTTTCTCTACGAAATGTAGCTAGTAAAATATCGATATACCGATATTTACAATATAAAACTATCTGTACGAATTACCTCTATCGTAAGGGGATAACTATCGATATATCGAATATCGCAGCAAGATCACATGTACTATGTTTCCATGAGCCAGAGTTGAGTTATACCCTAGACACACGGAACATATCAATGATCATTGGCGGAGCAATGATCATTGCATAGCTCGTGTGTTATTGCATCATTGGCGCAATGATATCATTCGTTTCATCATTGCACCAATTATGCTTCCACAAGCTCATTCGTTTGAAATTATTCATTACTTATCGTTTTTTTTTGTCGATAAGTGCGCTTTCAGTGGTGGGACACTGAAAGTTATTGGAAAAATCAGCTGATTTTCCAGACATCACTGTCAAATGTCATTTGTGAAATTGTACATTTCGAATATTTTCTAAAACGAATTATTGAAAAAAATGTCTCACATTATATATTTAATACAAGGAAGGCTCGAATCTATTTTTCACAAATTACTTCACAATTCGCAGTTTTTAATTTACAAAATTGAGAGCTGTCATCTGTCAAATAAAATTACCGTCAAGATGTCGTGTGCTTGCCTTACTAAGCAATGATCATTCGATCAATTACGTAATTGGATCAATGGTCATTCTAGCGCGTCGTGTGCCTAGGGTATTAGGATTGAGTTGGTGTTAAGTTTTGCTGGCTGAGTTAACTGGATGCTGTTTCCATGAACGGCTTAAGTTGAGTTAAAGGATGAAGTATTTCATACAATTGAAGAACTGCTACATGTAATTGCTCCGATATATCCATTATTTCACTTTTTCTTAATAATTCAAGCTTTTCCATCACTATTTCTTTTTATAAATAAATCTTAAGATTAGACGCGTTCATTTGGTCTTGCTCAAACCCTACACGCGTCTGCCGCGGAAAAAGATTCCCATATTTATATCGACTGAGTTCTATAATCCAAGGATTATATATGTATGTACATAGATGCGATTGTTTAAGCTTCTTTACCTAAAAATATTAATTTTTAGATATTTTTAATTGTTTTAAATTCCGTGAATTTGACTTTTGATAATTTCCAATTTTTTCAGGAAATATATGTTTGGCAGCGAGCCTATTGAATGGGGCTACCTACAACAATATCATGGAATGAAGATCATGTATCAAGATAAGTGCAATTGAATTTATTTATTATTTAAGTATTCCTTCGTTTAATTTATTAGCACTAAACGTACTTTTCACAAAAAGAATACAATATTTATACCACCTTTTAACAACGCCTCTGAATTTGTTGTTGCACGAGGCTTTCGAATTAATTTTTTTAAATATTGCATATCATTTTCGACAGTATATGGTGACACTGACAACGAATCTATCGGCCCATACATTTTACAGCATTCTGATAAATGAAAAATACTATAAACACTGTAAAAGTCAGTCACCGTTTTTTAACGAAGTTGTGTTAACTCTGTTAAAAACATCTTCAAGCTTATGAAAGAAAATTCGTCATTCTGAACATCTGTGTGCACGTCATGCATATTATTAATTATGATCTATTTTTATGCACAGTAAATAATCAGTATATGTTTACATGAATTCTTGAGTACTTGACTTGAAATCCACTTGGAATTCAAGTAGGGTTTTTGCTTGAATTAATTCCAATTACTTGACTTGAAATTTTCTTGAAATTTACTTGAAGTGACATTTTTACCTTTGACAACTCTGCATTAAGTTCAATACATAGGTGCGAATTTTTAGACAAATATCTTGAGAAAAGTGCTAAAGATCCTTGCCTGAATTATCAACAATAATCTTCTTCTTGTTATTCTTTGCTGTTTTCATATCTCGGACAAATGAAAAATTTTCAACTACTGAAGTAGCGTTTACATGAATTTTTTCAAGTAAATCGAACAAAATTTTGTAATTTACTTGACTCAAGTATATTTGAAGTCAATGCGCATTTACATGATATTTTGATCACTTGATCTCTACTTGAAGTATACTTCAAGTATTCATGTAAACGTACTGAATGAAATCTTGTCACCACCCAAAGCGCTGATCTAATTAATTTTGTGTAAATCTTAAAAGAATAAGCAAATTAATGTGAATTATCTTAAAATTTCGGATGATAAATATTCAACGCCTGGATTGGGTCTAGTGGAAACACTTTTGTAAATATTTGCAATATTTCTCTATTGAGAGTTCTTAGATATAAATATTTGGTCCAGTCAGACTTATCTTAAGTACATTGCCAGGTAGAATAGTGCCTCCATCTAGTGATGGAGGTGGTGTACTGCTCATGAAACAGGCACATTGAATTATATTCAAAATCGTGAAAACTTAGTCAAGGATGCCGGATTAATAAACGTTAAGGAAATGTCACGTAAAAGTTGAGTGCATTTGAAATTCATTAGTTTGCACACAGTGAACGCAGTTTCCGCATTTGCCGCAATAAAATTGGTCAACTTTCAAATTTTACGCGGCGAGTACCGGATTGAAAATTTTGACAACTGGAAACGTTTGTATTGGATGAAATTTGCAATGTAAAATTAATTATTGAGCTGTGGAATAATTCAAATGTTACTCTTATTAATCACACAAGTTTTAACAATATAAAAATATCCACAAGCACAATATTGAAAATATGAAAATTGCATTGAATTGTCATTAAACGCAGTTGCGGTAATTTCGCTTTGGGCAGCACTTCATTTTCTGCGTTTGTGACAGTTAGCTGCGGAGTACTGCGTAAACTCTGCGTTTCATTCTGTTCCAGCGATAATATGGCAATTTGATAATTCTATACTGTATGCGACTATAGGCGCTTTCGGCAAGCACATTCTCAGTGAGACAAGTGAGATATTCTCAGTTGGCTCACTGAGACTGCACTTTCGGTGAACTATCTTATTTCCATATTGAGCTACAAAATTCGAACGCAACCACTGAGCAACTGAGACAAGTGAAACTGAATTTTCTTGTCTCAGATGACTCAGTTTCGTTATTTTGTGATTTTAATTACTAATTAAGTTTTAGTGAGCTATTTGAATAAACTAACATCACTTTCCTCAATTTATTACTATCCAATTCTATGGTCAAAATTATTTAAATGTCAAAATTGGCAAATCAGTTGATTGGTTTGTACTGAGACAACTGAGACGGTTGCTCAAAGTTTTGTCTCAGTTGTCTCACTGAGACAGTGCTTGCCGAAACCCCCTTATATTCGATACAATTTCATGATAAACTCATCGAAAGTTATATATTACCAAAGTTAGCTGCCGTTTATTTGAGATATCTTCAATTAGGACAATCTAAAACATTGCCTAAGGATGTTTTTGCTGCAGTAAGATCATTCATAAATAATTTTTCACCAGATTCATTTAAAGGAAATCCCTCTTCACTGTTTCTCTTCGTTCTTTTTGTATGTGGTACGTGTAAAGTTCGAATTTATTTATAAAAAGAAATAGTGATAGAAAAGCTTGAGTTATGAATTAAAACTGAAATAATGGATAAATCTGGGTTATTAGAAGTGGCAGTTCTTGTGTTTGGAGCTTACGGAATATATAAACAGACAGTTTAAAATCAATCAAAAGAACTGTCAAAGCGTCTGCCGTGTGTAGAAAATTGCTCTACTTTCGCGTCGAATCCGGCAAGCGCGGCAGCCATATGGGCAACACGAATTTAAACGCGAACTGAAGGAAACTCAAAAAGAAATGATCATGAAGATCTAGGGGCCGCAGTAATGCAGATAACTTTCAAAATCAAACTGATGCCAACAAAATGGGCTATTTTGTTGTTACATTCTCACAATCAAAGCCATTGCAACTAACCGAAGGTTGTGCCATGGATTATAAGTATGTTGTTATGGGTGACTTAAGAAGATCGAAAGCTAACTGAAGCTAACGGAAGAATACCTCTGGAATTCAAAGTAATATTTTCAACGAACCGCCTATGAATTTCGAATAATTTTTTTTAAATATTGCATATAATTTTCGACAGTATATGGTGAAAACGATTCTATCGGCCCATACATTTTACAACATTCTGATAAATGAAAAAGACTATGAACATTGTACCTTAATTGATCATCTTCGTAGAAACCAGAAAAGTTTTGGACGAATTCTTCTAATATTAACTGGGCACAGTCTGTCCTGTGTACGTAACTTCTCGGACATGAAAACAGCCTATATGCGCTGTGTAGTAAATGGAAATGACGGTACTCGGTGGGAGTACATCTTTTAGAACAATCAATTCAGTATACAAAATAAATTGACGAAATTGAAGTCCTTCCTATCTAACAATTTCGTCAATCGTTTTTGGCTTTCATGGAAATTCACAAGGAAGCAATTTTAAAAGCTTCTTTGAAATTTTTAAAATCTTGATTTGTTCTGCTCTCTCCACTTAGTGATTTATATACAATTCTGAGCACCAACTTGTCACATTTTTATGTGGCCATTATTGTGAAGTGTTTTATATTCTTCAGCCAAATCAAGTAAATACTAATGAGCGTACTTAGTTCGCGGTACATCAACACCGTTGACATATGTGAAGGTAAAACTTCATTTTGAAATTCCTTCTTTCCTTCCCTAAAAAACTTCTCGTGTGGGAGGCCCCTAGACTATTTTTTAGTTTACAAGAAAAAAAAAACACTTCGATTTGCAATATATTAAATTATTTTAGAATCAAGTCCATGCTCTGTAGAAAATTAGGACTAGGATCTGATTAATTTTTCCATCGATTGGTATGTATCAAAAACCTCGAGAAATTCTTCCCAAGCCCAAGCCCAAGCCAAATGTTCTATATTGATACTTATAGAAAGAAAGTGCCAGGACATTGACCTTATTTATGTTATTGAGCTTCAACTACTATCCACACAGGAAAATAGTTATCCAGTAATTGTAAGCTTGTCTCCTTACTTTCCCAAAGACTACACTTACTATAAACCTCACTTAGTGTTGAACACTATAACACAATTATGACTCCTCGCCAGAGGAATTTAATTTAGTGTTATTCGCTCGTTAATCTAATGTATATATACAAAAACTATCTATACATTTGATAGTATAGACAGTTTTATGCCGAAACTATCAATACAATCGTGAGGTCAGAATATCGATATTTAAACAACACTATGGTCTGCTCTGATAATAAGGCCGCTCTCAATTAGTGATGAGTAACTCAGATCTGAGTCGAGTCATAGATCATGGATCTCTAAAGTGAGTCAAGTGATCCGGTTCTTACTTTTGGCACCAGACGGTTCTCTGACTCCAAAAGCTGCCAGTGATACGCTTTGGGAGCTTGGAGAAATCTGATGCAATTGTGGAAATTTCGCTCGATGAAAAAAGAGATAATCTATCGAAACATGAGGCTCGTAGCTTAGCCTAATCCATCGTGACTTTTAAATTCATTTGTAGCGTGATCATTTGGTTCGATATTCTAAACAAAATTAATGTCACATCAAAATTATAAAGTCCAGCTTTGAATATAGTTTAATACATTGTAGACAGAACCACAGATTTTCTGAATCAGAATAAATCAGAAGAAAGTTTTTCTAGAATACTGAACGAAGCGAAAGGCTTAGCATCTGAGGTGGAGATATAGCCGATACTTCCCCCTAAAATTACGATCCACGTTCTTTGTAGAAACGTAATGTCGAATACGAAGCTCAAAATGAACATGTAACCAATCGGAAAGAGAGATTCCCAAATTTCTTTATGATATTCATGTTCTCAAGTCTTCAACGAAAGAAGAAATAATGTAGAGCTGCAAAGATTTACATAGAATATTAACAGATGGGAAGATAGCATTAATCTGTGTAACAAAATCATGAATCTGGCTGCGATCTTGCTTGCTGATCAATCCTCAATTGAAGATATCAATTTCATCGTAAAAATGACATTTTGTCGATTGTACCCAATGTTGTTATTGCCTTGCGGATATTGTTAAGTTTATCAGTTTCAGTGGCGTCAGCAGACCGGAGTTTCTTGAAACTGAAAATTATTAAAATTATCTGCGATCGACAATGAGCCAGGAACGCTTAGTGGGTTAGGCTACCATATCTATTGAAAGCGATTGCATCGACTATCAGGAACTAATTGGAGACTTTTCAAAAGTAAAAGCAACAAAAATTCATTTTGAGTAAAGGCTATTTTTGATCAAATGAAAATTATAGCGGTTTGAAGTCAATATAAATATGGTCAAAGTGCCGATATTTGTTGTTTTTTAAAAATTCAGTATTAAAATATTTAATCGGAAAAGGCTGTATTAAAATAAATAATATCAGAAAAGGCGGGTTCTCTTAGCTTGCCTCAGGTGTGCCTCTAGCCCTAGAGGCTAGGACTAGGCCCAGAGCTGCACTCAGAGCCTTGATAGATCTTAGCCTCAGTACATTATAAACTTGCAAAATTTTCAAGATCCCCTCTTAAAAAAAACGCACATTTTGTGTTCCACACAGGTTGTACCAAATAATAGGCATGCATTTAAAGTTTTTTATAAGTATACTTACTTTCTTGAACCAATTTCTTGCATACGGGTCGAGAATTAAGGGAAGATCCAGGAGGACCCACCGGACTTGTACTTGTACAATTCACATAACTCCAATATTTTTGTTGACCGGTGATTATATCTGGATCAAAGGGATCTGCACAAAAAGCACTACTTGTCGAGTCTGATGAACATCTCCAACATTTTAGTACGCCTTGTGCTGAAAAATGAAAAAAAAAATAAATAAGAAACATAATTAATTTTTAGACATAACATTTATAAAAAAAAGTTTATAGAAAAATAGATAATTTCAAATATTTCTCTCTTGGTTTGCTCCTGCTCACACAATCTAATTTGAGATCTTTCAAAAATAGTACTCGTATTTTCAAAAAAAAAAAAAAAACTTAAGCTCGTTGCCTTCATGTAAACGCACTAGTCGGACGGCGCGGCGGCGTTAAAGTGCTCGTATTTAGCCGCCTAAAAATATCTCCTTAACCCTTTGTATGAATTAAATTAATGTCATCAGCACCAGCGCACGCCCATATAAATCTCATTAACGAAGACATTTCAGTCTGATGGCAATTAATTTTAGTATTCTGATTATTTGTAAATTTTTAAAAAATATAAAAAGATACAAAATATTATTGCAATCG
Organism: Dioctria linearis; assembly: GCA_963930735.1. Lineage (NCBI taxonomy): Eukaryota > Metazoa > Arthropoda > Insecta > Diptera > Asilidae > Dioctria > Dioctria linearis. The sequence continues at coordinate 17,264,971 of OZ005744.1, forward strand.
ATATTCTACAATAAAATTTGCCTTGAAATTCTTGTAAGATGTTTTCCTCAAATATAAAAATAGAATATTCCTGACTAAGAATTTTAAATATACATACAATGATATCAGAGGTTTTTTGTTGTTTGATAATTCTTCGCTAAGGAATCTTCTACGAAAAAATTTAAAAATTTGCGCATGATGGTGCCAAAAAATGTTTGCATATTTTTTATAGAAACATTAAATTATCTCCATGAATTAACTTTGAATACGTGTTAAAGCTGCTTAAAGGAATATTGAATATATATATATATATAGGTACATATACATATTTATTATTTTTATACCCTAGATGAAATCTAAAGGGTATACTAAGTTTATCATTCCGTTTGCAACACCTCGAAATAATGATGGTAGAGCAAAATGTATTGGACACCCACGCATAATATATAAAAGTTATTTTGATTTTTGCATGTCCGTCCGTCTGTCCGTCTGTGCGCACAATAACTCGAGACCGCGTATACTTACAGAGCTGAAATTTTGTACACGGACTTAAAAAAAAAGTAAAATTAAGTTCGAAAATAAGTCAAATCGTGCAACTCCTTCATGGGGTTGCCATACAAAACTTCGTTTTCCACTATATATTTGGACACTGCCTGAGAACGCATCGATATAGTGTGCTGAAATTTAGTACATGGTGTTTTCATTGTACTAGCAAATAAAATTTTAAAAATGGACTAAATCGGGCAGCCCGTTCTTGGTGTTGCCATAAAAAACGATCAGTCCAAGACATTTTTATTGTACTAAAAACTTCTTCAGAATACGAAATCCTATAAATTTGGTTATAATCATTTTTTCTGTCCGACGAACTGCTCTAGAAATATATGCGAAAAACCACTTCAAAAATCAAACTTGCATAGATCGGTGACCATACGAAATTTTATACGGGCATTCATCTAGGGTATCATAAGAATTGTCTTAGATCAATTGTAGTTTTTTTACTTGTTATATTTCGTATTTAATTTTTCTTGCCTTGCAAATGCTTAACTATTATAAAATTGTGTATATATTAAGTCTGAAATTGTCGACAACATTTTTATTTGAATGGTTTTTTTAGGCTATTGTTATTCTCCATTGACCATGTTCAAGCTTTGTACAGCAAAAATATAGTGGACAGTTCTGTTTCTTTCGTGTAAAAGCCAAAATTGGGCCCCAGTAATTTTCATGCAATTTTGGTTGTTCAGTGTATCGGACCTTCATTGTTTTGTATAGATACGTGTCTCGCCATACTTATTTTTCTATTATGTTCCCCCATCTACGCTGCTTTATAGTTTTCTTTTAGCTTAAATCTAAGAAATATTCTAAATATTCTGGTTAATTGCCCCCCCCCCCCCACCCCCACTCTACGGTTTTAGTAATGACTTCAAAACTACATTTATCCTACACCAAAGATTCTAATCAATTTATTTTTTCACAAAGTTTATGCCAGCTTCAAAATCATGACAGAAAAATGATATAAAAAACAAAAAAAGCGGCTCGCACACGAAGGGTTCCGTATTAGATATCGTACAAAATTTAACACTAAGTACTTTTTTTTTATTAAAACAATGCCTACTTATGATAATAATAAATGGGAAGAAAACGATCAAAAAACGCCGAAAAAAATGTATGGGGCCCCTTTAATTTTATTTTATTTTCATTATTTGTTGTTATCGATATGTGAAAATTTCAACTGTCTACCTATTACGGTTCATGAGATACAGCTTGGTGGCAGACAGACAGACGGACGGACGGACATCGTAGGCTTACTAATAGGGTTCCCGTTTTTACCCTTTGGATACGGAGACCTAATTATATCGTCATAATAAAATTGGCAACAGTACCTGAATTAGAAAAAAATGATCTTCATGCTCATGTTCATTTCATTTTTTGATGTTTTATTTATTTTTAGAGGGCAGGGAGCAGGAGATTCTATCCCAAGCAGAAGGCCACAGCGGTTCATTGTGCTGTTAGAATCCCTTTTACCAAAACGTTTCTGTCCTCTTAATGAAGCGCATCAGGTCTTGGTGAGAAAGGTTTTTCAGCTCATCTATAGAAAGAAGGGCAGACCCTAGAGTGTCCAGCCTGCTTCGGATGAAGACTGGGACAAATCGTGTTCGGTTGTCTCAGGCAGGACAGACAATCAGAGATGTCAACAACTCCAATAGCGAGCTGTGGCCGGTGATGATGGCAACCACAGTTCTACATTGTTTTCTTCCGAGCCCCATGAGAAAATCCATCAGAGACAAGTAACAGTTCTGTGCACCTGCATGTACACAGGTTCGCTCATCTCTGCTGATGTTTCCTATGAACATCCGCTTTGATGAGAGACCAGATACTCGAGGTGGCAACGCCTACGGTGGGTTCCGGTCTGAGGAACGCAGAATAAGGCCAACCCTAGCTAAAAGGTCAGTCCTTTTATTCCCCATGATTCTCATGTGACCAGGAACCACTGAAGGGACACCTTGTTGTAGATACACAACTTATCCACAGACGACCTGTAATCCCCCAGTAACTTAGATATTATCGAGGGCCACTCAGAGCCATCAAGGCTGAAATCTTTTGTTACAAATTTTGTTTGTTTTTCCAAAATTGATTTGAAGACCCATTCCTTTAATGATGAATCCTATTTTGTAAAATGATTGGATTCCATTATTCACTTCTCTTTTGCTTACAGAAATACAGTTATACAATTCTGTGTGTTTCTCAAGTCACCGTCCAGTGTTATTACTTTTTAAATACACCTTGCATACCTACTTTAATAGATGGGATATGGTTTCTCAGCGACTTGATAAGAGAATCAATCGAAGTATTTGGGAAAATATGCCAGTTTCGTTCACTATATTTGAATGAACTTAGCTTTTTTTCATCTGATCTACCCTATAGATGGGCTATTTCGTCGTACTGACAAACTACTTCGCTTAAGAGATTAGAGTGGCTTGCTAAAGGTCTCCATAGTATTCAAGAACAACTTCAGTGACCAAAGATCTAGTCCCTGTTGACAAACTAATTCGCTTAAGAAATTGGAGTGGTTTGCGAAAGATCAGCATAGTACCTATTCAAAAACACTTAGCGAGCCACAATATATGTAGTCCCTATTGAATAATCGTAACAAGTGAATGGAACGCCATCTTTATCGATCATCTCCACTATATGTCTGCTTCAAGGAATTGACAGAGAAAGTTTTAAGTCGACTCTCTTGACCATAATACATTTGAGAAGCTCTCTAAATATTTCATGAAGATTCTTATGGTACAGAAATCCTTTTTGAAAAAAAAACATATAGTGTGAAATTGTGCATTTCTTAAATATTCCGAATTAATTGCGAAAACAATAAAATGCCTTAATAAAAGTTGGTTCATCACAATATAAATAATAAATAACACCAAAAAGTACATATTGAAGAAAATCGTATTACAAATAAAGAAACAAACTCTACGTTTTATATTACGCATTCCAGTCGTAAGTAAGTACGTATATAAAATCGATGCGTTTAATCGATTTTAATTACCCGATTCGTGAGAAAAACGATAGAAAATTACGCACACGAGTTTACGTTTTAATTATGTCAGTGCACCCCAGATATGGCCAAGACTTAGAAATTGAATTAATTTTTGAATCAGTTCAGTTCGTCGTCAGATGAATAAGTTTATAACTGCTACAGCGAGATTTTCTCAATTATCTTTCATAAATTCATTAAATTCTTTATTTGACATTCTCCTGACAACTGTATTAATGCTCTCCTTATATGGATAACATTTTCATAATTTAATTAAAGAAATCCATAGATAATAAAATAGTTAGAATTTAAAAGCGTTAATAATTGTATGTTTTTTTTTCTTCTTTTAATTAAGTTTAAAAGCAAAGAAAGTTGGAAAAGTAAGCAAAGCTAACAATGTTTTTTGTGTACAAATCCAGAGGACATAATATGTATGTTTTATAATATGACTCGGTACCATCTTTTTTTTTCTTTTTTATTGATTGAAGATTCCTTGGGTATTCTTACTTTATGAAAAAAGCAAACAATGGATAATAATTGTAAGTAGTGAAAAGTACTTTTAATTATTTTATTGTCTCCTTACAAAATAAATTAGCTAAATGGGAAAGTCGCGTGAGAAAAAATTTTGCAATAGATTAATTCATTCTCATTGTAATAAGAAAGTTTTTACCTTTATTATTAATTTTTTTTAATGATGGGAAAGTTAATTAAATGCACTTTTTGTTTTGCCTCTATTCAATTCTAGAAAATTTTTTCTGTTTCGTGCAAGAAAATGATAATTATTATAATTTCACTTGAAAGTACCTAAATGCTTTGCGCAGACTTTTTGAAGGGCACATTTCTTTAAAAAAAAAATATATATATATCAGCATTTTACATAGCGTTGATTTTTTTTAAATATTTATACAATATCCAGACAACGATGATAATCCTCAATTTTGAAGTTGTAAAATTCTGTGCTAGCAGTATGTAGTCAGATCATTTGCTCGTGTTGTACGTAATAAGTATTTTTCGTTACACTCATTATACATAATCAAACTAAAAATAGATCTCCTCATGTTGAGTGTAAATTATACTTAATATTTGGCTGAACTTTTTTTTTTTGTAGGAAAATTCATAAAATAATAAATTTTTAAACTTATAACATATATGAAAAGAAATATGTTTCAGGTCACTAAGTAATACCAGAGACAAATAATATCATGTATATAGATAGATATATTGGCGGCTTACGAACAGATTTGAATTAAGTATCATGCTCGTGGCTTGGGCCTATCGGTTGCACCCGGCTGAGTCAGACAAGTGAAATTTAATTAGTTAGATCACATAGCATTTTCGGTAAATTGTCTCAATTCCTTTTAAATTTCTATATTTTATCTTTTTTATATTTTCACTACCATTGGAACTGAAACTAAAGCCGAGTACTAAGTACGCATAGGCCCGTGCTTGCGCGGCAATACCCGTGAAATCACGGACCATGGGAAACAGCTAGCTTAAATGCTATTGGCGAAAATTTATCCTTAATTTTAGCGATATCAGTACTAAGGTCAACACGCTAAATTTGACTTGTTGATTAGAGGTGGTACCACCAGTAAGAAGTCTCCAATCAATTTAGCTTGAATTTATCGGCCCAGTCCGTTCTTAAGCCAGCTAAAAATATTTCTTTTCAGAATTCTCTGAGAAATGAAATTTCAACTAAAAAAAAAACAATGTTAGAACATCAACATAATGGAGTATGTAAAATAATTCGTTTTTAGTATCTCTCATCCCTGAGTCTCCGCTATCATATTTTAACTGTTAATGAACCGCCCGATAATGGAGATTCACTAAAATTAAAATTTAATTTAGCGTTAATCTCAATACTAGGATTAAGAGAGTAAAATTGCTAGCGCATACATAGCATTGTGTTTTCAAGTTTACAACTAAAAATGAACCTTTTTATGCCCGAGATGAAATCTAAAGGTTTTACTAAGTTTGTCATTCCGTTTGTAACACCTCGAAATAAATAATGATGGTAGAGCAAAATGTATTGGACACCCACGCATAATATTAAAAGTTATTTTGTTTTTTGCATGTCCATCTGTACGATAACTCGAGAACGCGTATACTTAGAGGGCTGAGATTTTGTACACGGACTTTAAAAAAAAAAAGCAAAATTAAGTTCGAAGATGAGACAAATCGGGCAACTCCTTCGTGGGGTTGCCATACAAAAATTTCTTTTTCCGCTATATATTTGGACACTGCCTGAGAACGCGTCGACATAGAGAGCTGAAATTTGGTACATGGTGTTTTCATTGTACTAGCAAAAAAAAATTCAATAATGGACTAAATCGGGCAACTCCTTTTTGGTGTTGCCATATGTAAATTTAAGTTTTTTACATATACTTTGTAAACGATCACTCCTAGACATTTTGATTGTACTAAAAACTTTGTCAGAATACGACATCCCATAAAATTGCTTATAATCATTTTGTCTGTCCGACGAACCGTTCTAGGAATATATACGAAAAACCACTTGGAAAATCAAGCTGGCATAGCTCGGTGACCATACGAAATTTTATACGGGCATTCATCTAGGATATCATAAGAATTGGTCATAGACCTATTCTAGCTTTTTTACTTGTTTGTTTTTTGTTTTGTATTTAGAGATACTGAAATACTAGTTTTGTAATAAGATTGATTAGGCCGATGGTCTTCCAATTAATATACCGACAATATCTCTTCACAACTTAAGTAGTATATCTGAGCTTCCCATATACCTATTAAGTATTTTCCTGAGTATACGACAAAAGTTAACAAACGGTTTATTTCTATTGTGGCTTAGATAATGCTGGCATATATACATACTTATGTCACGTTATGCTTATTGTAGTAAAACTAGGTCTTTTAAATGAAAGCGCCCATAAATCATAATGTGCATAATGCAAACTTTCGTTTAGATTGTTTATAGTATTTATTTATTAACTTTAAGTTCACCCGAAATTTTTGATTGTTGAATACCAGAGAATGGCTTCAACTATCAAAATATTTATGGAAACAGTTTGCCCTTGTACGACCCCGTTTTTTAATAAAATTTTTTTTCAAAATAAATGGCATTATATCAAATTCGTCAAAGTGTAAACGAAATGTAATGATGAATCTTACAATTTTATCTCATGCACATGTGTTAATTCAAGTTATATAAATAAAATGATTCAATATCAATATCGCATAATAATCACAAGTCAAAGCATCTAGAGAAGAAAATAAAAAACAAAGTTGTCACGACATTCAGTGGAATACGTAAATTTCATTACTTCATCAAAATATTTTATCATTTTTAAAATTATTTCTCTCGTAAGCATCAAAACTTTAGGTGTTTTCTAGAAAATTTCAAGACCTGAAATGACCGACAAAATTAGCATTAAAAAAAAAAAACAAAACAAAAAAAACATCAAGAAAAAATTTTAATGTAAAAAGGTATTTTGACTGTGCGGCCAGATAATAGTGATGTAATCGTTGGCGGTTACACAATACAAATGTGGTGTAAACAACAACAAACAAGCATGCCAGCCAGAGCCGCCTAGTGTTCCAATAAAAATTTATTTTACTATTGACCAGAGAAGCCTCTGTTTTGTTCTCGTCGACTAATGCTCACCTCATTCATGCGAAGGACAAGTAGAAAAGTAATGAATGCTTCACAAAACTGGTTTTAGAGTCAAAGATGTGGCGTAGAAAAAAACAACTAATCTGGCTGGTTCAAGAAAGCTTAAAAAATTAATAAAAAAAAATATCTCACTTGAAGCAAATTAAAAGATTGTGTTTAACTTTAACTACGTTGTAGGAGGAGTAAGCTTTGTTAGATATGTACTAGTCAGTAAATTTCTGATTTTTAATCATTTGCTTGTTTTTATTTTTTTTTTATAGCTAAATTGTCCTGTAATAATGTTTATAGTCTTTTTTATTAATAGCAGGAAATGCATGGTCTAAAAAAGATAAACCCAATAGATTGCTGCTTGATTTTTAATTGAAAGAAAATATTTTAAGTTCTTCAAAATAGGATTAGTCATTTATGTATGTACTATATACAGAAAATTTTACATAGACATTCGTTTCTAGTTATTTTGATCGCATCCGTAAGTATAAATGCAATTTACGTAAGATCATTTAATAATGAAATCACTGTTGGATTCATTATACTTATATGGGTGTGCCAATCTAAGACTACGTTTTAAATTTATTAACTATAGATATAGATACTGATGTTGCAGTATAGTAAATATATGTATACATATGTATGTATAATAGACAGGCTATAAAAGTCCATTAGAATACACATTTCATCTAGACTTAATTAAAAGAATATACCTAGGTATTAAGAAATAGAATAACTGTCAGTTTTGCATGGACCTCTCTTAAAGTCTCTCTAAACTAGAAGCTCAATGCACTTATTTCAAGAGAAAAAACAAGATGACGACAATTGATCGATTAATGGATATGAAACGATGACTCATTTCCATACTCGAAATCGACTCGTATGATCTAGGGCCATATTCTTGAATAACGAAGGCAGATTCCGTATACGTTGAGCTGTCAAAAAAACCATTCGAGAAATGAATGTGCATTTGGTATTCTTTAAATCCGTATTCGTTATTTGCGTACGCAAACTATTCGTTATTTAACGAATAGAGTTCAACTATTCGTTATTTAACGAATGGACTTCAACCATTCGCTATTTATCTAATTTATAACTTACTTATTTCGTTAAGCGCTATTACATCGAGTGATTATATCCTCTAGATGAAATCATAGAGATACTGAGTTTATCATTCCGTTTTAATGCACAGAAACTATAATGATAGAGCAAAATGGGTTGAACAGGACATCCACGATATTATATAATTGATTTTTGCATGTCTTTCTGTCTGTCTGTCCGTCGTCAAGGACAACTTGAGAATGCGCTCACTTAGAATGCTGAAATTTTGTTACAAACGGACTTTTTTAAAGAAAGACAAGTAATGTAAATTGAAGTTCGAAATTGGGATGAATCGGGCAACTCCTTTGTGGAATTGACTTAGAGAGCTGAAGTTTGATATATGGTTTTTCCATAGCAATAATAAATAAAATTTCAAAAGGAACTAAATCGGGCAATATCTTATTCGTGTTGTCATGCCTTGGTTGCCTTGGTTTTTCACTATACATTTGGAAACTATTTGAGAACGTGGAGGGTTAAAATTTTCTTAAAAAATGCAAATACAAGCTCGAAAATAGACCGACTCGGGCAACCCTTTCTTGGTGTTGCCATACAAAATTTTGATTTTTCATTTGGACACTGGTTGAGAACTCGGCGACACAGGCAACTGAAATTTTGTACACAGCGTTTACATAAAAATAGTTAAAAGTTTTTTTTAAAAAAATTCATTAAATCGGGCAACGCGTCGACTTCAAAAATTCCAAATGTGTATAAAAATATATATTTATTTAGTATTGAAATATCTTCCTTGTTTCTTCATCTAGTTATGATAATATATTGCTGTGCAAATTACTTTGTAAAATGGTAGTAGTTCGGATTCAATCATTGCGAAATTACACTAACAATTTTCGAGTATGTTAAATTTTAATCTAAGTTTGTATGATTGAATTTAATTCAAACCGAAGATTAATTTTATGCATAAAAAAAGTTTTTAATTTGACTTGAGAATGAATCCACCAATTACCTACATAATAAAAACAGGTATTGTATTAAGCGTGCTCAGATCGAGGTATGCATTCAATTCCAAGTCAAACTAAACCTTTATATGTGAACTGTATAATGTTCCTTAAATCTCGGGCCTTCGAGTACCCGGTTCTTATCCTGGTACCCGGGTTTCACAGGTAAAAGTCGAGTAACCCGGGTACCCGATTCTTTGGAATCGAGTTATTAGGAACGATTCTTTGGCATCGGGTAGTGAGGAAGGAATCTGGTATTGGCAAATTAATATGGAAAATCAAGCAAAGCGCGGTTCGGGTAGCAGAATTAAATTCTTTTATTATGGCTGAATTCACGAATTCAGTTATGTACCGGAGTACTAAAAAATTTAGAACCAATTGTATCCAGATACCCGGATATTCGGAATCGAGAAAGAATCAATTGTATCCGTAACCGTATTGTAACCCGTAATCGAGTACCAAGGCACCCGAGTAAGCTTGGAATCGATTCTACATGAATACGGGTATGTATTGAAATATTTCTTTAACACATTCACATTATCTCAAAACGGTTTGAGACACATACATAGTTATTGTCAACATTTATTTATTTTTATGGAAAATAAAATTTATCGGTTATAATAAAGCAAATCATCGCGTCTAACAAAAACAATAACTACAATATATTTTTTTTTTTCAAAAATATATTGAGAAAGATTTAAGTGACATCTGGATTTAATCAAGCACATACTCATATCGTACGCAATTGAATTAAAAATAGTTAAAAATTTTCAAATCTGACATCATTTTCTATTTTAACTTGAAGGGCAAAGCCCAACCCAATAAAAACGGAAAACAACGCCGCCAAGGGAGGGAAGTAATTTTCTACGCTAACAAAATTCTGGCAAGCAAATTCATTTAAATTGAAAAAAAAACCACAAAATTTTACTATAGAAATTATAATTACCTTTATCCAAATTAATCGCCAAGAATAGGATCGCAGCAAAAAGTAATCCAAATTTAGTCATTATTTTTGTTATAAATAATAACTTTGGGCACTACCGGAATTTAAATTCAAATTTATTTGCGCACAAATAGGTATTATTATATCTATGTATGATGTAACTGCATAGATATACTTTGTCTCACAATGTACCGAACTTATACCAAATTGAAAGCTATTCAATACTCGACCCTCATTAAAATTTCGTCAGCAATGAATTTTCACTTAAGAATTGCTTAATAATAATAAGAGTTTCTCATATGCTCAAACGTATTCACGATCAGCGGATTTATAGCTGGTGTAACGCGCGCAATCGTTTCTTACGAAAAACTAAGACTGTTTTACAGCAGCATTCGCGACTGCTTCCATAGAACTAAAAACGAAAGTCTTCTCTGAATAAAGTGCCAGTTTTGTGGGGGGACCTCATTGTGGAAGCTTTCATTCATAGCTCGTCACCCAGTCGCGGCGTCATCATCAAAGAGTAATTTTCTGAGTATGTTTATTTATATGTAACCTTTGAAGGGTCTCTCTGGAATTGGTGGTTTTTTGTTTGTTTTACAAATATATTCCGTAATTTTTATGCGTTATTTTTATACACTATATGAAATCTAAAGGGTATACTAAGTTTTTCATTCCATTTGTAACGCACAGAAATAATGCTAGTAGCGAAAAATGGATTGGATGGACACTCACGCATAAAATTAAAAGTTATTTTGATTTTGGCATGTCCGTCTGTCCGTCCGTCCGTGAGCACGATAACATGAGAAGGCGTGTACTTAGAGAGCTGATATTTTGTATGCGGACTTAAAAAAAAAGTAAAATTTAGTTCTAAAATCAGACAAATCTGGCAACTCCTTCGTGGGGTTGCCATACAAAAATTTCGTTTTCCACTACATATTTGGACACTGCCTGAGAACGCGCCTGAGCTGAAATTTGATACATAGTGTTTTCATAGTAATGGGAAATACAATTTTAAAAATGGAATAAATCGGGCAACCCATTCTTGATGTTGCCATATAAAAATTTAGATTTTTTACGGATAATATCAAAACGATTAGTCCTAAAAATTTCTATTGTACTACAAACTTCTTCAGAATATGAAGTCATATAAAATTGGTTATAAATATTTTTTCTGTCCGACGAACCGTTCTAGAAATAATGCGGAAAATCACTGCAAAAATCAAAATTGCTCAAATGGGTGACAGTACGAAATTCCATACGGGAATTCATCTAGGGTATAATAAGAATTAACAGTATTCCTAATACTCAGTGAGATTTTTTTACCTACTCGGTGTACCTATGTAAATGCACAAATTTATTGAACTTTCTAACTATCTATCGCGTTATTTGTTATTTTAAAGACAATTTCTCAAATATATGTATATATTATATATGTACATACACGGAAAATATTTTTTAGTCAAATGACCGATAATTTATATAAAATCGATGGTTGATCTTCAGCCTCCTAATTGTATTTGTTAATTTGTCTAATCACAACTTGATCGCTTGCCGACAAAACTATTAAATGCATAACACAATTTTTTTAGATAAATATTTAAAATTCGTCTAAAATCTTTAGTTTTTTTTTTTTTTATTATTATTTAAAGTTGTTCATTTGCCTATTTGTTATGTGGCCATTAATCAGTAAGATTAGTACATAAATTGTTAACAACTGAAAGTAACTTCTGACATAAGAAGCGCTCTAGACCGAGACCATTTTATGGTCCTAGTACTTCTAGATTTCTATAAGGCTTTTGATAGCGTGAATCACCGTATCCTCCTCGATAAACTAGCTAGCTCATTCAATTTTAGCAACTCAGCCGTTTCTTTAATTAACAACTTTCTGAGCGATCGTAAACAGCTAGTCAAAGCCAACGAAGTATTGTCTACTGCACTACCACTAATAAGTGGGGTCCCTCAAGGTTCTATATTGGGTCCTTTGCTCTTCAGTCTGTTTATAAATGACTTGCCTGACATTGTCCAGGATGTGAATATCCATTTATATGCGGACGATGTCCAGTTATATCTCAATAGACCTATTGGGCTCTTAGAAGACTGCATTGATCGAATGAACTGTGATCTCAACAGAATCAATGTCTGGTCGAGGAATAATCAGTTGGTTTTAAATCGTATCAAGTCTCACTGTATTTATTTCTACAATCAAAAATTGAATTCTTCTGATATACCACCTGTAGTTTTAAACAACGTTTCGCTGCCTATGCTGAATAAAGTCACTACTCTTGGTATTATTTTAAATAGCGAAATGAAGTGTTGCGACTACGTTAACAGCATTATCAGAAAAGTTTATGCAGGGCTGCGTAGTCTCTGGCTCTCAGCGAGTATCCTATCTACTGAAAATCGCCTCAGATTAATTAAAACTTTAATTGTACCTCACTTCACTTATGGCAGTGTTATTTTTCCTAAACTGGATAGTTGCTGTGCCCGTAAGATGGAAGTAGCTTTCAACGACTGCATCCGCTTTGTTTATGGACTTCGCAGGTTTGACCATGTCTCGCCATTTAGAGCTCGAGTTCTTGGCTGTCCACTGTTTCCCTACTTGCGTCGACGTGCTCTAGTTTTCTTATATAATCTAATTAATTGTGATCGACCTAGATACTTACGAGAATTTTTCCAGTTCACACTATCACGACGTAATAGGAATATATTGCTTCCACGTTTCTATAAATCTTACATGGAGGGTTCTTATCTTGTCCAAATTGCCCGTCTAACCTAACCTTCCCTTGAATGTCCAAACTGCAGGCACTGTCGGAGTATTTCGGCGGCACATGGAAATACTTGTAGTATAATATTTATTACTCCTTTGCTATTATGAATTATACTCATGATCTCCACAGCAGAATTTACGGTAAATTTTTAAATTTAGCTCTGAAAGGAAACTAAGTTCTTATAGTAGCCCTTATTATATCAAAATTTTTTTTTTTTAACTTGTTTTATAATTTAGAAAAATTGTTTCTGTATATTTCTTTCTTCTGTTACCCTTGAAAACTCGATCTCTAGCACCTTTAAATCTAATGTACGAAAAAAGATTATTAATTCTTGTGTACAGTATTCCTAAATAAATATTTCTATTTCTATTTCTAAATAATTGGTGCATGATCTAAAATTTTGTTGACACTTTGTCTAATATATTTAGCACAGTTGTAGAATATAAATACATCGATAGTTGTGTAGATAAAACAATGAGAAAATTTTAGCTGCATATCATATTAAAGTCGACAAAATATTTAATTTGATCTACATTTTATGTAAATGGTTTTCAAGGAGCTTCTACTGTGCAAAGTGAATGAATGTAAAAAGGATGTATCGGAAGGCGGACAAGCTTAGGGTATATAAATATGTATATATATCTTCAATCATTCCAACGTTATGGTATCACAATTTTTGTTACATCTCCCGAAACATGGAGAGATAAGTTTACAGTAAGTCAGTTTTCGGGAATATTTTATTACTTTCATATATAAAAAAATTGTTGTGTGGCTACTACATATACATATAGATGAAAGATCGCAGCTAATTGTAATCCTCTAAAATATGAGCTATTACTCCCTCTTTTGTGATAACAGTTCAAAAGTGTTCACTATTTAATAAATTCGAATAATTGAAGGAGTTTGAGACAAACCATTATAATGTGTTTAAGATCAACATTGAAAATATCTATTCTAATGACTCATCTTTGTTGTTAGAACCATCGATATATAAGTTTTCAAAAAGGTTGTTGAGACTACTCTTACTTTCCTTTTATGCCATTTTTCGACTGTATGAGCAGGTACAAACACCTTTGGTCTTCGATGGAAAGAAATGAACGCAATTGTCATAAAGATTCTACATTGAAACTGAAGAACCCCCCCCCCCCCCCTCCCACATTCATTCATTAATTTTTTTTTCCAAAAAGGTGAATTATTGATTATATTTATTTATTAGAAAAACAAAACAAAAATAACAAAAGTTGACATATATTAACGTGTTCCTGATCAAATGTAAAGTAAAAGATACAAATAACTCATTTAACTTCTTCTAACAAAAAGCAGGCTTAATTGTTTTATTTACATCATTAATTGTTACTGGCGGGTGTTTTATATTTTCAAGTTTAATAACTTTAAGCTCCGATAAATCCACACATTTTACTATGACACTGTTTAAGTGTTTATCGAATTTTTTATAATTATATTATTGCCTACTATATGACAATTATTATGAGAGGTCCGTAAAATATGTTTTACTAAAATAAACTTAAATATTTCGTTTAATATGATTACATCTTATATTTTTATTATCGAAAGTAATATTTGTAACTGAATGAATATTCTGGAGATCAATTTCCTTTAATTCAAAACACTTTTCAAAGCTCTCGCCAGTTAAATTCCCGAAGTTACCAAGACCGAAAATTATATCATTCTGCAAACCCAACTTTTTCGATCATTTTCGATCACTCTAAAATAAATGCTGCAGAAATACATCTTTTTAATATTAGCTCCTGAGGGGTGCTGCTAGAAATAACTAGCCTGCTTCACTTAGACTTCCAGATCCAGTGGGTCCATTGTGCCCCGTGACCTCATGGGATAACTTTTGAAACCGCTCTAGAACTATCCTGCTTCCCTTACGAATCTCAAGATACATCTGAGCTCTTTGCTTTGCAGCTCCCCCAGATTTGAAAAGAAGCTACTTTCTATACAGCTCTTCACTGTACACTTAACACCTTTGGTTGGAGCGTGGTCACACCAGTAAGCGAGCTTACTATGTTATAGAGAGAAGGGCGCGAGAACTATAATGAGATACATAGCTCATTAGCCAATTGTCCTCAACGCAGAGACAAAGATTAACAAGATTCCCACTGCCCCAAGAGACATGTAGATTAAGATGTTCTTATTGCCGTAGCTTCCCACTCATGACCTTATACTCGTTCGGACCATCGACCTCAGCGACCCTGTCATTCGGTCTGTACCGATTCGGGTTTAGAGTTGGAGGAATACAGCGTTCTGCTGATTTGGCAATCTTAATGAATCTTGTATTGTCTCCTGACTAAGGAATAGCTCCCTAGAGAGTATTCCAAAGTCCCACCGATGAGTAGTGAGGATGATATCAGGGTCATCAACACTAGCCCAAAGGGACCCTTAGGAATTGATGAGTAGTTTAAGCGTAAAAGAATATTACGCACAATGGATCCGAGATATCAGAAGATCGTAAGCATTCATCCATAGGGATTTGTCCACAGTTCACTGTAATATGTTAGCCATTGACCCATTTGGCATGATTCCCAAAGGAGCCATTATCCAGTGGCAGCTTGTTATTACAATGGGTATTGCAAGACCCGGGCATTGCCCCTTTGGTACGTTAAATGATGACAGCTAGCCTCGGAGAGACTGTCAGAGCATTGCACGTCCGGTAGGAACCACGAGGAGGTGGGGTTGCCCTGTTAGCTATGAGTGGCTATTTTCTTATTCAGTTGCATTAAGCCTTTGTCAGAATGTTCCCGAACAATTTACGCTTCATAGCTCATGTAACTATGTCTCTATAACGTCATTGGCCCACTTTTGGATTAACAGCCTGACTCCTGGTTGCCTACTTATAAGAGCACCCTCTACACCTGGAATCCTAGCATAAGTCATCCAAGTCTAAGAGAGTCATAGTTACTCCCGCCTTACCTCTTTTATTTATCAGAGCAGAACACTCGCAAAGTACGTGTTGGACGTATTCGATTTCCTCCTACAGAAATCGTTTTCCGCTATTCCCAGTCTACTAGTATGGTCTCCTATGACCCAATGATTCATAAAGACCCCTACTAAATTCCTGGTATCAATTCTACTACCATTAAGAAGCTCTCCTGTCTTCTGCCTATTATATTTAGGGCATAATTGTCTCGCAATGCGGCATGTTTCCTTGTTGCTCACCGGAGGCTTGCCTTTTAATATAGACGCATCTTTTAAAGCTCCAATCGAGATTCTCATATAAGCTACCGCTGCGGGGCTATCTATTTCAAAGCCATTTCTTTGCCTTACTTATCACCCAGTATAGGGTCATCTTGCGCCTTGTAATCTCACAAGTTAAAATAGCTAACATTTTTCGTTTCGCGTTATCATAGTATGCGAATCAATATTTGAATATTACATGTTTGTGTTTTTATATACCTACATATCTAAAATTATTTAGTCTGTCTACAAACAACTTTTCTCGAAATTTTAATGTCTTCCCGAACGCGATATCTTGATTTTAATCATCATCTTAATCGCCCAATATCATCAATTTATTGACGATTTGCTCTTAGAAAACTCGTTTGGGTACACGCATAAGAAATTCACGTTGACTTTTTGCGTATCAGCAAAGCTTTCATGTATATTTATTCCAAACGCAAATTCGAAATTCGCATCGCATGATGAAATTGAAATACACTTTGAACAAATTCAAGAAATTTTAAGTTTTAAAGTGGTCGCAGTAATGCAGATAGAAGCAATTTCTTGTAGGGATTTTGATTATGGTTCTAGTATTTGTCAATTTGACGGTTACATTTTAAGTGTTAAAATGGTCGCAGTTATGCAGAGAGATTTCCTCCGAAGGTTAAACAAAGAATAGAAGCAATTTGAAGAGCAATAATAAGTGTTATAATGGTCGCAGTAATGCAGTAGGTAGGTTTCAAGTTTTAAAGTGGTCGCAGTTATGCAGACAGATTTCCTCCGAAGGTTAAAGAATAGAAGCAAATTTGAAGAGCATGTAATTGCTCAAGAATCTATTTCTGCAAATGTTGAGAATCAAATACCAAAACACACATTTCGTAAGCGATGAAAAGATTATGGTAGGTAGTTTAATTTCTTATTGGGATTTTGATTATGATTCTAGTTTTTGTGAACTTGACGATTGCAAAATTTCTTATATGCTCCCTCACACGCTTAATATTTTATTTATATACATAATTTTCGACATATATGCATTCATCGCTGTTAGCCTTGTTTTAATTCTTTGAACATTTCCGACTAGAACTCCCAAAGGTTATCGTTGAATCATCAATCATCGTTAGAAGGTGTTTCGAAATCAGCCTAGTCATAAGTATTATGTGGTCATGATATAATATTTCGAGGCTTTTCCCTACTTAATTCTCATCAGATAATTCACATTAGCGGGCATTACTAGATAATATTTACATAGGTAGGTACTTGTGAAAGTCACTGAAGCAATTTATCGTGATCAAGAAAATTTTCGTTTTTAATTTAATTAAATGAAACAGTTTTTGTCAGTTCTGTGTGAAAAGCACTTTGAACATGTTTCATAAGAAATATAAATTTGAAGCTACCTTTAACTTTATGATAAATTCAGAATTTTTTTTTATCTTACTTTCGACGAGCACGAGCGAATTTAATTCTTCTAACTGAGCGTGAAAAGAATAACACTCAATTAAACTCCTCTTTCGAGAAGTCATAACTGTGTTTTAGTGGTCAACACAGTCATACATTATCATAACCGGGTGGTTCTGATGAAGTTAGGGTGCAATGCGCTGCCCTGGAGTTCCGTCACACCAATTTTCAAGATGTTAAAGCAGGAGTTCACGTCTCGGTTCCATATGGTACCACATTTTGGGCAAAACTGGTACCGATGTGGAGACCTCGACGGTCTCACCGGCTCGTAACAATTGGCGCATGAACAATGCACCTTAAGTGCCCGCAACAACTTTTGGTTTGGTGTTCTTACATAGCCACGCATGGACGAATTTGCAGCTGTTTTTGTTGAACCTATACTTATTAGAGCTTTTGGCGTATTCTCGGTTATTTCCTTTACTAAGCGATGCACTGCTCGTTCTGTGCATATGTAATGCTTGAACCGTAAGCGTGCAGCTTTCCGTTGACCATAAACCGCTTGGCGTTGGGAAAACCATTTGAGTCGTTCTCTTGTGTACGCCACATAATCTAATTGCTTCGGGGATTGCGTGGTTGTTATTGCACTTTCGGAAGGGATTTTGTATATTTTGCCAGTAAAACTTTCCGTGCATACATGGACGTGTTATAGTGGAATGATTTGGATTTGATTTCTATTTGAGTAACGAGTTCGGCTTCACCAAGCACATCGCCACAATTATCCTACATTCAGGATCTAATCCAACAGTCAACTTGTAATAGTCAGAGTCAAATTTTTCCTGGATATCTCTCATCGTCTTGTCATCAAGTGCGCTAAGAAGAGTCGTATAAACCAGTTTTAATATACGCACCACGCAAACTCTTGTAAGCCGGATCTAAGACATATTAGGACTTACTGCTCTTCATCAGGTCGTAAAAATAGTCCAAAAATTTTATTGGTGGGAAGTTATCCTCTTCCCATTCTTTATTGAATTTATAGTGAATATAAATTGATATTTCTATGTTAAGTGCAGACACGTCGCACAGCTGGGTAGCTGGTAGCTGGGTATGTAGTGGCAAACGCACTTTTAGTTCTTCATACCACGTCGGGTTAGTACTGTGGTGTAAGACTGGACAGGCGATCTTTGTAACAAGTACATCTTGTCCTTGGACGGCTGTAAATACGGAGATAATCGGCGGGCATTGTTATACACTGCCCTCCCCATAAACCCCGCAAGGGGGTCATGGCGGCGTAGTAGGTTTCGTACGAACCCTTTACCCGCTATTCCCTTTGTCAGGGAAGGGGGTATTTCTGTTGAAATTGGCATGCAATGGCCTGCCCTGGAGCTGGGCCAGGCCAATTTGCAAAATATTTATGCCGGCGTTGACGTCCACGTTTCACGTGATACAACAGTTTCTACATAACTGGTACCGATGTGGAGACCGAGTCGGAGGACAGAGCAATGTGCTTTAAGTGCCCGCAACAACTTCTGGTTTGGGGTTCGGATGTAACCGCGTATTGGCGAATTTGCGGAATTTTCCGTGGAACCAATACATACTAGAGTTTCTTGGCTATCTCTTGAAAAACGATACAAGTTTTTTTTATGCTCTTGTGCGCATGCATCCAAATATTATTGTTGAACACAGTCTCGTATTGCCTGGCATCTAACTAAAAGAGATTATTTCTACGAAACATATCGTAGAGACCACGTTCCATGCGAGAGCCATGTACGCCATGTCAATGTCATATTTGGTCTTGCTGCCCTTTATCAGAGCGTAATAATAGTCTAAAAATTTAATTTTCCCAAAGTCTCTTTCCATGCCTTATTCAATTTGTGATGGATATTTATTTGGACAGTTCCACGGAAAGTGCAGACACCTCCGCAACGTCAGACTGCATTGCCTCGCGCACTCTGTCGTTCGTACAGTTCTGTGCAAATCCCATCTTTACGTTCGAATATATTGCTGTTATTGTTTGTTTCGCTTTCAGTTTGCAGACACTTCCGTTTTGCTGGGGGTCCGGGTTTACTCTCGACACCTTTGCAGGTGAGGACCCGCAAAAAGTGATTTGTAGAGAGTAACCCGAAAATTCTCGTCTTAATGTCGTTTGGCATTTTTAGAGGGGTGTCACCCTAATAAAAAAAAATAAAAATTTTCATTTTGTTCCCACGAGTTACGGAGAAAGACAGTCACCCACGGCAGAGATCCGCATTGCCGCAGGAAGGCTATGTTTAAACCGGCGATCGCCTGGTATCCGGAGTTCGCATACTAGCGACTAAGCTCCCCCTTAGCCACACAGCCCTCGGCGTATGCCACCTTGGCTTGGGGTCCAATTTACTGCCGCTAAGCAGAAGGAATGAACACACCACTGGCAGTTGCTTCAGTAAAACGAGAGTCCAGTTTGGTGTCCTGCGACCCTTACCTTCTTCCCGATCTACTTACTCTCATGCCAGGCACCTATACTTTTAGCCCAACCGAAGCTAGGTTGGCCATCTCGTAGAGGTAGTATAGGCACTTGTACAGAACCACAGATTAACTACTTCTGCTCCCAAAACGGACCTGCATTATTGCGATAAGGCTAGTTAAAACCGGAATTCGCCAGGCATCCGGAGTTCGCATTGGAACTATGCAAAGCGTTCACTGGACCTCGCCCTGGATAACCCAGTATAGCTCCAGTTAGAAGGTTTTTAGCAGTTGCCTCTTTGAGAGGTTGTGGGTGCTGCCGTTGTTCCAAAAGAGATTTGGAATCATCCGCCACCAACCCTATAGTACAATGATCCTGATAAATCATGTACGTTCACTGGACAGTGAGAAGGTTTTTAGCAGTATTAATGAGTGGTAACTGCATGATGCTGCTAAATCATGCAGGCGTCTCTGAATCTCGCCCCGAATATGTCGGTATAGGTTCAGAGACAAGCCCTTTTAGTCGCCTTCTACGACAAGCAGCTACAATTCTTTTACACTCCGCCAACGCCTATGCGGGAAATAAATTGAATAAATGTCCTTCGTGCACGAAGAAGAATGGCTGAAATATGTACTTATCGGCCCATAAAACATTCGATTCGACATTATAAACATATATCCTTTTTTCAAGTAGGTACATACAGGATTTGATAGAAGCCTGGGCATCAAAGTCTCGGCCAGATTTTTTTTTTTAGTTTCATTCCATATACTTGTAAATTTACCATTCTAATGAAGGAGTTTGAAATATTAACTCTAAACAATGAGTATAATTGGATTGATTGTTCTAGCACTAACCAAAAGAAATTATACATATTATGTCTAATCACAAATATTATTTATTGTTTTATATGAAAAAAGAAAAAGAAAGGATATTTAAAATTAAAAGAATCTAAGTGAAGTATTCAAATGTTTTATTTATTCTTATTTCTGAACATTTAGGCATCTTTTGGCAGATCTAATTTGAACAAGAAGTTCAGTGCTTTTCCCACAGCGAACTCATTCGCAGCGCTGTTTGGGTCTGTTTGTCCATCTCTCTCTACAGATACACAAAATGATTCATTAGATGTTGAAGTTGGTTTTATGGAGGAAAGTACGTTGTACATGTCATCAAGAAGGATACTTGTTCGTTTTCCAGTATTTCTGAAAAGCAAAAATTCTTGTTTAAGGTTGCTAGTATAGACCTCGGACTCTTTTGGAGGTTCAGCTGCGTTTTTCAAAATTAAATAAAGTACGTCCTCCATTGTCAAATTATTTTGATTTTCAATTGTTATTAGTTCTTGGTCTTTTGAAGTTTCCGTTGATGAATTATTATATTCTTTTTGGTAAAGTCTTTTTAATAATTGTGTGGCTAAGTCTAAAACTTGTTTAGTAGGTACAAATTTTGGATCTTTAAGCGCTTTGAACAAATTCGTTAAATTTACTCGCTCATCAATTTTCTTCTCCATATTTTCTAATAATTCAAACGCTATTTTACTTTTACAGTTGGACATTTTTTTTTCATACACTCCAATGTAATGACATCTAAATGAAGAGCCGTGTATCATTTCGAGTTAAAATCTCGATTGCCAATTTGGCAGGTTCAAGCGAATTCTGGAGATACTTGAGCTCGGTAAAATCGATGTCATCAAGCATGTATGAACAGTTGAGATCTCTTAAAGCTTCCTCGATATGAATTTGTGTAGTTTCACAAACATATTTGCAAGAGAACTCCAGCGAGTTTGACAACCTAAAACTAACTCAAGGTTGTGGCCTAGTTTAGCTCTGATTTTCTCTTGTAATATTACATTTTTATCGGAAAGCAATTTAAAAACTTGTTCATCTAATTTTCGAAAATATACTTCAGCTGGCTCTAGAGATGATTTTTACAATTATTCCGCCTATTATAACCACCATATAATTCCTTTAGTATTGCTTTTGTTAAATTCAATTCATCTAATTCCAGGGGATCGGATCTTGACTTATTTGTTGGATGCTCTTTTTTACGTAAAGCTTTTCTTTCCAAGTGTTGTTTGACCTCTTCTTGAATTTGTACAAATAAACTGAATTCTTTGGAAATGTATAAGCAACTTGAAATGGAGCAAAACATTCTCCACTTAAATGTAAAGCATCAGAACGCTTACTTATTGCTCTTTAACGAGAAATTGTTAAAAACATTAAATTATGGTGAAAAATAATTTTATTTATTTATTACTTACTCATTCGTGAAATTTGCCTGAACTAAATATTCTAATTGAGCACGTGATCCAAGAAATGCATAATTCCAGAAGAATGATTTCGTTACATTGCCCACACCTTCTTCAATTGTACTGACAAATTCCATTTTTTTTTTTTGTATAATTTAGCAGTTTCTGTATGCGAGGAATTCACAAACCATCTTTCCCAGCCTCCTTTATCTGAAAGTTAATATGGTTTTATTCTGGACGTTGATTGAGACAGCTTCATATCTACTACCATACATAGATGGCACAAGAACTAGATGTCGTATGGCATACTAAACCAGAGTATACAGATTGTGAAATGTGGAATGGACCATAGCATGTCTTAGAGTGTGCCGAAAGTAAATGTTTCAATAATAGCAGTTTTGTATACATTTGATAGACTTCCTCAACACTTACTGATTACACAAAGTCCGTCCTGAACAGCGCATTGCATGCCTTTGCTGCGGCGTCTCTGCCGGCCAGTACCTTTGTATGCCCATAGCTGTTATATGTATATTTCCCCGTCCACTTTTATTTGGACGTAGAGCAGAGGTTTCCAGTTATCATCTGCGTCCATAAATCCCAATCCTGGGCGCATCTATATAACACGAATACGTTATATTACGTTAATATTATAATATGGAACCATGTTGAACGATAATACTTACTATATACATAAAAGCCAGGTGGGATGCTTCTCCTCCCACCCTTTCGGCAAATCTGCCCTGGTCTTTGGTTCCTTCGTCCTCACCTTGGTTTTTAACCCTGACGTGGACGGCTCGCGTGATAATTTTCTCTGTAGAAATAAATAAAAAATTATTAAAAATAATTTATTATCGAATGGTAATCAACTTACTTTGTCTGGCGCAAACGTTTTCACCGTAACAATTTTGTGCGCTTTTTGCGCTTACTGCACCTTTTCCCCTTTTCCCGCACTGTACGCTAGGGAGTACTTATGGGGTGCTGTTTAAATAGAAGTTAATTAATTTTGTTTTTTGCAGCACAACTTTTTGCTTACAGTAAAGTAGAATATAATGGAAAATGGTTATTATTATATAAAGCTAAATAATTAATAAAACTAAAGAAAAAAAAACTTACTACCTAGTTGCTTTATTCCCTGACGATGGTGGTGCTATCAGAGGTGACGATGGTGGTGCTGTGCTTTTTTGTGCAGGTCTTATTTCTTCCTCGTCAGAGGAAGATTGCGATTGGCAATCTTCTTCTTCCATTTTCTGTAATACGTCATACATAAAAAATAAGACTTTAAGCTTCTTCTTGGGCCTCTTCTGGCAGATTCAACCGGAAAATGAAGTTTAGCACAAGTTTAGCACTTTCGCGCTAGCGAACTTTCTATGCCGCTACTCTTGAATCTCCCATTCCAACGAAAACGTTACCCTCTACGATTGCTTCTATCTGGAGCCGGGCATTCGGGCCTTCGACAAAGTACATACATACAGGTGTATCACGGCGCTGGTTTCCCTTAATCTGCATTCCTTTTAAAGTGTCGTAAAATACGTTGGATTCCCCTACACTGGCTTATTAGCGCTCGCGCACCCCCTTCTTTACCTTTCTTAAGGCTTAGTTTCGGAGGCGCGCCTTTCCTGACACACAAGAATACCTTAATTAGATACGGACCCACACTTGCGGAATTTCCCTTGTTAATTTAGAATTCTACTCACCTTACAATCCTATTATTCGAGATTCCGTATGCTCTAGACTACTTATTGTCGCTACTGGACGCTGTTCTTTAGCAGGTGCTCGCCTCCTTAGCCTAAAATACGCTTTAGTTTGAAGAACCATAAATGCTTAGCACTTTGCACCGCCTCTAGCTAAAAATTACCTGGTCCTTAGTTAGTTCCTTTGCCAGGATCCAGGTTTACCCGATTTCTTTATTTTCTAAACAATTTTTTTTTTTAATTATCTTATACCGAGATTCCTTGACTTCGATAATCTTCAGGCAATCGTACTCTTATGTATTGAAATTTAAAATTTTTCTTTTTATCTTTTCTTAGCGTGGCTCTACTTGCTGTGCTACCACGACCTGCTTAATTCTCACAATTCGACCACCGGGATTTCTTCTCGAATGTTCTATAGCCCTCTCGTTACCTATGATACTTGCGTCATCCTATTCCTGTCACTCTTGGCTATCCTGTTGCCAAGTCTTCGATACTGTACCAAACATAAGCTACTGATTTCCCACCCTAGTGTATACTAGATATGGCACGCTGACGTTAGACCACTACAGTCAAGGCCAAAAATTTGGTTGCCAGATTTATACAGTTCATTATTAACTTACAAGTTGGTCTAATCACAGTCTTTGATTTAATTACTTATTGACAACTAGATGAATTCTGACACCGCTCGTTACACAGTAGAAGCGCCGTCGGTTACATGCTCCTCCAATTAGGCGTCAGCTCATTCCGCTCCGTAGAGTCTGTTTGTGTTTCCTTATCCATATCGATATTTCTCTTCGCCTGCGTAATATTAGCAATTCTGACATAAAAAAATAAAATAAGACTTTAAGCTTCTTCTTGGGCCTCTTCTGGCAGATCCAACCGGAAAATGAAGTTTAGCGCTTTCGCGCTAGCGAACTTTCTAGCCGCTATTCTTGAAACTCCCATTCCTACGAAAACGTTACCCTCTACGATTACTTCTATCTGGAGCCGGGCATTCGGGCCTTCGACATAGCCCCTATTTTGAAATTGGACATTGGGCCGCATCTATAAAAAAAAAAATTATTTTATATTATTATGTCGACACTACAGTAGGGGAAGTCAGTGCAAACCTCGTGTTGCACTTCTGCTATAAAAATTGTCCCATCGAACATTTTTTAGTGTTCACTGTTTGATAAAGTGCAATACTGGTGTTGCACTGAACTCCCATCGAAATCAACATTAAATAAAAATAACACTTACTAAACGAAGGAGCGCCGTGTCGGCTACATCCTCCTCCAACTAGGCGTCAGCTCATTCCGCTCCATCGAGTCGGTTTTGGTTGCCTTATCCATATTTCTCTTCGACAGCAATTCTGTATGAAAAATATACAGGGTAAGTTAATGAAATGATTGAGCATCACGAAAATACGTCTATTATGGCTCTGTATGGCTGTGTATTCTAGTATTTTTATCGTATCATTATGGCATTTTTCTTACTCTTACCAACTGGGGGCCACCCGCGAAATTCAAACCCTCAATACTTTGCACTGATTCTTTTATTAATTATTTATAAAGGGTTTCTTTTTAAAAAACGATTATTGTTTGATTTTATACAGATTCAGACAGAGAGAAAAAGAGTAAGTGAAACATCACAAATCAAAAAATTACCAAGGTGAAAAAAGAACATTCGAATCAATCCGTTTTAACAAAAGTGATAAGATCAGCTTTGAATATATTCGTTTATAGCTTTTCCAGAGAAAACCATTATTGTTATTGTTTGGATGGTGGGGACAAATGATCCCAAAATATGGAGTTCTTTTTTCAACAGCTAAATGTGAATTAGGTACAGGCCGACAAAAATAATAATAAAATTCAGATGTTGCCACTGGTGGCAACCCAAAAAGCATCAGTTTCACTCTGAAAATTTACTCGGGTACACTATGAGAGTTCACTCACACAAACAAAGTCTAGTTGTGATTTAATATTATTTAATTAATTTGAAAGTCAACAATTATTATTAAGACCACTCTACTATTATTATACATATTATCCTCAAAATTATTCCGCAAACAAACTGAAGCAACTTTAGAGTATGCCTGCATTACATCGCAATCAGAAAACAAACCATGCCAGTCAATTAGATCAAGTTCTTCATTTATAGCCGCATAATTGGCTTTTTTAAAGTTATAACAATGTAGAGAATCTCGCAAATGAGGATTGCAAAAAGTACTATTATGAGCTATAAAACCAATAACAATTTCGAGTGCACAATGATTAACAGTATCTTCGGAGAAGTTAAAGGATGCAGAGTTAACTGTACTAACTAAGTTTTCACTAACAAAAACTAAATCTAGAAGTCTACCAATCGAGTTCACCACAGTATTAATCTGAAGAAGATCCATTGACAGAAGTCCATTCCACCAGCCAGCGTTCAATATCCTTGAGAACATTAAAAGGAACAAGCATCTTGTCCTCGTCACTCCATAACCAGTGGACATTGCCGGAATTAAAATCACCAAGACCACAAACGTGATCGTTGTCATGAACCATAGTCTCTAGGATTGATCCTATATTCAGGATAGATCTCCACACGCGAGTTTGGCGGGATGTATGAAACGAAGAAAAAAATAGTTACGTTTGAAGTAGATACTCGAACACAGATCTGATCAATGTCATAAGACGAATGAAGTAATGTAATTTCGCGCGACTGGAAGGTAAAGTTAATTGCCAGCAGTACACCCCCACCACGGCTAAGTCCAGATTCAGTAGCACGATCTTTACGATAAACCAAATATGAAGGATTAAAAATTTCTGATGAATGAAACGACGGGTTAAGCCAAGTCTCAACCAACGCGATAACATCATACAAATGTTGAGTGGAACTAACATAAATGTCATACCTTAGTCCGAAGACCGCTCACATTATGAAAATAGCAGGATATAGAAGTGTTAGGCCTTAATGAAGTATTTAATGAATGTTTCTGAGATAGAGGGCAAATACCGGATACGGGATGATCATACTCATGAAGATGGGAGAAACGAATTAAGTGTTCAGATGTACTGGTTGCTGAACATCTAGGTTTTTTGGCATGTATACAAATTTCCGCACAATTATCCCATACGGCCAGACATCATCCTTTAAAAGATCAGGAAATATGTAATCCGGAACACCCAGCTTGAATGTCAAAAATCTCAATGACGACAGATCAATATCCCGTACAGTTAATCTCTTGCAGACCAGGATGTTAGGGTCAATATTAAATTTAGATGATATATATTTGATGATCTTGTCTTCGGTAGTATCATTTGGGTCAAGACGAGATAAGTGAAGCCATTTGAGCTTATTGACAGCAGAGATCCCACGGCTAGAAGAGGTACCAACTATCTTAAGCTGTCGCCTGTTGCTGCTACTAACTCTAACCCCAATCTGGTTGAGATCAGTGGATCACAAATAATCGAAGCGTTATCTGGGTTAAGGCCCAAAGTAATATCATCCTCCATAGGGTCAACAGAGTTATGAATATCGAGTTGTGTACTTACTACTTTGGAATTCATTGTTACCGCTCCAGCAGACGGAGGCTGACACATTAACCCATCTGCAAAAGATTCTTTAGGGCTTCTTACCAAGTTAGTAATATGACACATTATTTTTTATCATTTGCAGACAACACATTTAAATGATTCAGAACTATTTTGATCTCCCGATCTTGGAGAGTCAACTGCTTATTACTTTCCGCAGGCTCACATTTCAACACGTCAAACCTATCTAAAACAGTTTTTTTTTTTTTTTTTTTTTGTAGATATCTCAAAATAAATATAAAAATAATAAAGAAAATAAAGAATTTGTATATAATATGCTCATTGTGAAATAAATTATTTCGGAAAATTGCAGTGCTTCAAATCTAGTGCAAAATCGCCATTCCTTCATTCAATTTTTCAATTATTCCACCAATTTCTTATTACGCGTTGCTTTAATAAATTTGGATACACTGCACTGCATTCTCTTTTTCTTCTTCCTTATCTGAGTCTTCAACTTTAGATGCATACGTTGTTGGTATATTATTTCCACAATTACATGCTCGGTCTACATTCGAGCAGTATCAATATATGGTCCTCCAGATTCAAATAATTTTCGAGCGTAATATCCGCGGCTAAATTCAATTCAATTCAATTCAATTCAATAGTATCAGTTATCCAGCTGGTCGAGTAGTTGGAGGTAAAGATGCTAAACAACTCTTGTTCGGCTTTATTACATTGTGTAAAATCAATGTTTATTATAAGATCCAGGGCTGGTTTCAATGGAGGAGTTTTGGGTGTTACACCCCTCCCATTAGAGCTCAAACGTACCTAGATATTAGCACAAGATAAAAAAGGAAAACTACCTGAACTCAATTCCATACCACAATTTCAATAATGTAAAATAGTTTATAATTGTTATAATATTATTTTAAATAATAAATAATAGGAAATTCGCCGTCCCCAAATCGAAAATTCTGTTTACGGAGTTTCGGCTCTGCATCTCCTCGCCGAAGAGGAGTGGTAAATTTATTTTATTAATAGGTTTGCTGGCAAGTAATGATGGCAAGAAACCTGAATTATATTGTCATTAATTAGGCAATTGCAAAAGGTAGGGATTGAACTGGTGCACGAACTTAAATTGGCCAAAAATGTTGATTAAATTATTACATTTTTATAAAAATTTATAAAAGTTTAAAAATTATCTTCGTATGTTAATGACTTAACGGCTTGGCTTCCCTAAATATTCATAGGGAAAGGTAGTATGTATTGAGGAATACAATTAAGATTTTCTCAATCTTTTCCGTTCAAAATTTCCATGATTTCTTTCAATGTGAGATATAACTGACTTTAAATGCTAATCTTCGAAATTCTGATAATATCAGACAAACGGCAAGAAAATGATATACAACTTATATTTTATTGCTCCTTTAATTACACAGAGGGCACATGGAACTTCCTTCGACTCTTCAACGACTCGCGTTTAAATTAAAAGGCCTTCATCTGCATTTAAAAATATACGGATGCTTTCCACACTTTATATACTATAGCAGACAATTTAATTCACACTCAGACAGTCTATCAGCCATTAGACGTATTTTAATAATTCTGATCCAATGTTATATTGTTTGCTCAGCAATTTCTTCTCTCAGTATTTGAACCAAAATATTGTTACGTGCAATAGAAAGAGACAGCTGGTGACATCTACTGGCAATGGAGAGTAAACGACTTCAGGTTCGGAGAATCGATTATGGAATCGACAGGAAGGTTCAGGAATAAGAATGAATAGAACAGTCAAGAAGCTTTTGGAATAGAACACTCCAGAATAATCCGGAGAGTTTCTAGGTTATAAATATAACAGTTGCCACCGCCAGAAAAGGAGTCTTGTCTTAGACGTTGCAGTGTTAACAAGCGAAAGTGTGTAATTAGATTGCGATAATTGAAAGTACAGTGTTAGCGATAATTAGAGTTGAGTTGATTAAATGAATGTTTTGTGAATTTTATATGATTAGAGTGAAATAAAGAACTTATATATTAATTATTTAATATTGCCTTTTAAATAACGAACCAAAAGCAACGCTCCCAACAATATCTTTATTTTTAATAACTCTGTATGCTAATACAATATTTAGAGTTTTTATTGGCTTTTTAAAGTTTGTGTATAGACGTCTTTTAAATAGGTTTCCAAGCCTATCATAATTAGGGGCTTACATTATGAGGCAAAACACTGTTTTATAAAATATCTGAACAGTTGCTCTGGTTTGCTCATTATTTTAGTATAGCCTCACACTTTCTATTCATAGTACCTACATAATTAACATAGACATCGCAGTAAAGACCTTATACTGGCATCAAGTAGGTACGTATTTACGTCAATTAAGTTGGGATCGCCATTTCATGGTAGAAAAGTTTTGAATACTTCAAAATTTAGGGCTCAATTAGGGCTAATTTAATCCAACTTTATTAAAAGTTAGGACCACCACTACTGAGAATAAGTTAAATAGTATTGTTACAATAGTGTGCACTGCATAATATTTTAGGGCTCAATTAGGGATAATTTAATTTTCCAAAACCCCCTCCCTGAGAAATTCTTGCCACCGGCCCTGACTGGCATTGCTTTGTTTTGAAGTCTTTGCATAAGTTGTTCCTGCGGTTACATAAAAATAGAACTGTTACACAATATTCAAAATGTGGCTTGATGATCGTGTTGTATAGATTAATTGTGCAGGAAAGTGGTAATCTTCTATTTCTTATCCTTCGCATAAAACCAATTTTTTTTAGAAATTTTCTTGCATATATAAACATTATGTGCATCAAATTTCAATTTATCGTCAATTATTACTCCTAAATATTTCATTTGCCTTACATGCTCTATCTCCATACCGTCAATCTTCAATTTAACATCTATATCTATGCTTTTAGTTTTTTCTATGTTTAATTTTAAACGGTTTCCTTTCAGCCATTAATTTACTTGGAATTTTATACAAACTATTGAAAAAGAGGTTTTACATCAGCTTATTATACAAGCTATGGTGGTAACCTTTTCCTAACAGTTTTTCATAGTGCCTATAGTTTCTCTATTAATACAGTGATTTTTGAATTTTCTGCAATTAGTCAAAGTCGAATTGTGGCGTAGAGTTTTTTCATGATTTATCTTTGCATGTTCATTCAGTGATTCGATTGAATCAGCTGACAATTATTTCGCTCGCAAGTTTTATACTTGACAGTTTAATTTAATTCAATTCACTCGCGAGCAATTTATATTTTTTACTCGCACGCGAATAAATCATTCAATATCGAAATTCAAATAAGTACATAAATATAAAATTGAATTATTTTACTAGGCTGGAGATAGCTTTTATTTTAAATTTTGTCTCAAGTACTCGCGTCCAGGTTGCATTCCAAAAAAAAACAAAAAAAAAACAAAGAGAACAGAACTCAAATTAAAACAACAACAAATGCATAAGACAAACATCTTTCTAATGCTCGTTTCCTTGTGAGGAGTCACGGACCGGGTTTTATTGTATCATGTGTAGAGGAAATGGCACACTTTGCAGTACTAATAATAACGGCGACTGCGTGTTTAGAGCTGGCCGTTGTGCTTACTCCGGAACGGGTGAAGGTTTGTCCATTTTTTTAATTTCACTTGGCACAAACAAGCCCTGGCAGCAAGTTTTGTTTTAATAAAAAAGAGGCAAGTTCAGTTGTTAGCGGTAATCTGGAGTGCTTAAAAGTATACTTTTTTTATAAAAAAAAAAAACAGGAAAAGAAAGGTTCATTTAGTCCATACTACTCCAATCTAGTATAGTAAGCAAATGTGTTCTTTTAACTTTCAACTATTTTAACAAGAATTTATTAAAAGTTGGCATAAAAACATCTATTAATCATGGTCTAATAGATAGATTACATCAATTTGAATATTTTTAAGCACACCTCTATTGAGGCTTTTTTGAATTTCATAGCTTATATTAAAATGGCAGGTACAAAAATATAATAATAATAAAAAAGTAACAGAATCACGTATTCAGTGCTTCTAAATTTGGGTAGCGAATAATTTTTCTTTGATTTATTCCCGAGCGAGAAATATTTTTTTACTCTCGATAAATAAAAATCACTCGCGAATGATTCGAATTAAAAATCAGACTGTCGAGGATAAGACTCTCGAGCGAAATAAAACTTGAACTCTTAAATCGATTAAAATAACTAAGCTTCAAAAATAATACTATGTAAATTAGCTTACTGGGACTTCAGATTAATATCTGAAGAAAACTGCTATGCAGCGAAAACTTACACCATTATGCTTGTGTAATAAGCTGATGTAAAATCTCTTTTTCAATAGTTGATATAAAACTCAGTAATCAGATCTTTGATGAAGTTCTTAATAAGGAAAAAGAAAGAATAATAAATGAAAAAGAAAAAGAAAAAAAACGACTATTAGCAGTGATGAAGCTTCTGGACTAGATTTAAGAAAATACATATCAGTAAAAACTATTCGGATACTGAAAATGATTAAAAAACAAGTGAAAAATCTAGAATTGGTCTAAGACCAATTCTTATGATACCCTAGACCTAGATGAATGCACGTATGAAATTTCGTATGGTCACCCGGATTTGTTATTCTGAAGAAGTTTTTAGTACAATAAAAATATCTAGGACTGATCGTTTTCAAAGTATATGTAAAAAACCAAAATTATTATATGGAAACACCAAGAAGGGGTTGCCCGATTTAGCCCATTTTTGAAATTTTATTTGCTATTAGTATGAAAACACAGTGTACCAAATTTCAGCTTTTATGTGTGTTCTCAGGTAGTGTCCAAATATATCGTGGAAAACGAAATTTTTGTATGGCAACCCCACGAAGGAGTTGCCCGATTTGTCTCATTTTCGAACTTAATTTTACTTTTTTTTTTAATGTCCGTGTACAAAATTTCAGCTTTCTAGGTGAACGCGTTCTCGAGTTATCGTGCGCACAGACAGACGGACGGACGGACATGCAAAAATCAAAATAACTTTTAATATTATGCGTGGGTGTCCAATTCATTTTGCTCTACCATCATTATTTCGAGGTGTTACGAACGGAATGACAAACTTAGTATACCCCTATAGAGTTCATCTAGGGTATAATAAATTAACTTAATGTGATCTAGACCGAGTGTCATATTGTGCCCATGTTGATTTGCGTTTAAATATCTGTCATCCATTTACTCCATCTGTTCCATCCAGTAGCCATCCCAATTGTGTCGCAAAAGTATACCGGTTATTCTGAAAAGTCCTCTTTTGTTAATTTTCTTATTTAATAGTACTTAGGTAATTGGTAATAAAGATAATAGGGACACACATATCTTAAGCATTCATGTCGATAAAAGAATGTACGATAATGACTATTTGTAAAAATATTAAGGCAAAAAGATTAACAATCCTTGCATAGGCTATTTATAATCAGCATAGTTAGTTAAGCCCAAGCTGAGAGGTGTCTTTCTTAGATTTCACCTTCATGAAAGAACAAGTACTTCCCGAGGAATTAAAATCCCTCTGTCATTGCTGTAACGTATATACATATTTAAGCAGTTCGTAGCTACCAAGTCTTAATAAATGATAGTATCAGGCAGGAATTAAGTGAAGCATTGAAATTTTTCTTAACTTAATGTGGCCCAACTCCAGCGAAGCCCATTGCACCCAAACTACATCAGAACCACCCGGTTATAAAAATTAATGACTGTGTTGATGAAAACATATAAAATTCAGTTATGACTCCTCGAAAGAGGAGTTTAACTTAGAGAGCCGTTGTGGAACTGCCTAATATTTAGGTTAACTGAATGTTGAATTTAAAATTAAGTAGATTTGTTCAAATGTTGATTAAAGCAAGATCTTAAAGGACGACTACTTTTCAAATTTTCTTTCCTTTAATTCATGAATACATTCTGCAAGCGTTTAAAATTTGTTCGATCAACTCTAAACCAAATTATGTTCGTGTTGCTTCCGCGAATGTGTAACATCGGAATCCCCGTATTGGACAATTACCTAGAAATTTACAAAGTGGAA
The DNA here is from genome assembly GCA_963930735.1 of Dioctria linearis. Classification (NCBI taxonomy): domain Eukaryota; kingdom Metazoa; phylum Arthropoda; class Insecta; order Diptera; family Asilidae; genus Dioctria; species Dioctria linearis. The sequence goes on from OZ005744.1 coordinate 17,298,371, forward strand.
TAATAGTTTAAATTAAGCTTTTGTCACTTTTGTAAACGGTCGATTTTTGTTTGACACGCTATTGATAATGGAAATGAATGGTTTACGTAGTTGAGCGTTTTTTCCTTCAACTTTATTCATGGAAATAAAATCGTATAATTTGTTTAATTTTATATCACATAAATTGCATTATACCCAACGATTTTATGTAGCTATACGTAAATTACTAATGTGGTAATAATGGTGGTAATTTTAAAATAAATATAGGCCCATCAAAATGATCTAACTCAATGTAAATACACTTGATAAACGCAATTATCCTATGTGCGATTTAACTATAAAAATGATGATAAAATACATGAGTAATCGCTTGTTATGTACGTACATAATTGTCTAGAAATAAGAGAATTAATTAATCAGCAAGCAAATTCACTTCTTACTATTGAAATGGAAAATAACAAACGCGACAGACAATGTCATACTGCAAAATAAGCTTAATTTTCCGTGTGATTCAATCGCTTCATCAAAGCAAGTAAACAAGTAACGAACCACATCGGGCGGTTATCTGAAAAACGTTCTATAGTGCCAGAAGCTTTCCTAACTACCAATTTACTAAATTATCTCCGTAAACATACTGAACAGGTAACGTAATTGTTCTCCTACACTAGTTCCTCGTAAGTTTTATTTTTTAATAGTTGTATTTGTAGCATGTATCACTTCTCGCTTGAGTATTATTGACCTTGCCATATGAAATATTTTATTACGAAAGAATTATTAAAACATCTCAGATGATTTAATTTAATTGCGAGATTAATAGTTTTCTATGTATTCCACAATACTGTGACATTTGATGAAGTCAATCTTAATATTTTCATTCCTGACTGATGATTTCATTTATTCGATTTTTACTAAGGGAAAATAAACAAATACAAACTAGATACTTTTTTCAATGATTTTTTACAATTTAATATTATAGAAATATAATTTCATATATACAGGGTGTCCCGTATGTGGTCTGGCACCCGAATGCTACGCATAGGTCATACTTGGACAAACAAAAGATTGTATGGGGGGCGGGGGGAGGAGGAAATCGTAACGGTTTACGAGGTAACAGGACTTTAAGATATTTGGGTATGTATTTATAGATCACCCTGTAGCTTCTGAACGTTACACCATACGATAATGATTTAAACTTTGGTAGATAGATAATCCTTGGGATTAAACAAAAATGAAAAATTACCGGTTCGAAAACTTCTTATCTACAGACTGAAAACAATAACTGGCAAAGGCGTTGTTCTTGCAAACTGTGTCTCTTTTGAGTTATAGTCTCGCCTTCCTTAGAGAACAGGCGTTTGGCTGGCATGGAAGTAGCCACAATGTACAACATTTTTGCTGCAAGACGTGATAAGCCAAGATATATAAGTTGGTAACGCTGCCACCATTCCAAAGCATTAATATGAAGCGGCGCCAAAAGAGCACTTAAATAAAGGGCTTCTCTTGTTTTTCCAAACACTAGGCGGATGTGATTAGCCCATAAATTGAGCCTTGTTGAACCTGAAAAAGAATTTGCAGGCAGACGTTTTCTTAACTAAAATAATAAACAAACCTGTATCGATGTCCTATGGTCTAATATCGTTCCATTGAGTCAGTGACAGCAGTGTGATGTATTTACGTTAAGAGAGTGCCCTTTGGTGGATTTGAGCCTTGAGTGCAATTGTTAGCTCAGGCCCACCAATGAATCGGAAGCTGGTACTCGTTGTACGACTACAGCGGATATCTACGATATCAGTGTGTACCAAAGTCGTGAGTGCTCAGCACACACTAGTTGTCTGGAAGTAGTCAGATGGGGGCGGTGGAGATTAATTGCTTTGAGTGTGTGCTTGAGCCGCGAGGCCTTGTCTCACTCACACTAGATGTCTTGAAGTAGAATGTCCTATTGAATGTGGCTTAGAGTGTAGCTCGGGTACACTAGATATATTGATGCAGACGTCCTCACATGACTGAGGACCGGAGCACAGTTACAGGCACAACAGCCAACCAAGTAGACCCTAAATTGAGGTAGGACTATGAGAGTCTCTAAGCGGTTTCAATGGTCAGTTTGAATTCCAGAGACAACCCAGAACGTCCTTGTTGTGTCACCAGAATGTTGGAAATTGTGTCTCCAGTGCACGTAAATGGGCTGAAAATTCAGTAATGAATTTATAAAAGAAAAAGAATATGCGGTTTGTCCTATCGCACGAATGCTTCTTGAAGAACACCAATATGGCTTCAGGCAAGATAGTGTCACTACCAGCCTTGTCGAGTGCTTCTAGCCGCTGTTGATGAAACTGTAACACCTGTTTGTAGCGTAAATGGCCAGCTGACCTTATGTCAAATTGGTCAAGGCGCAATGATTAGTTCTACCGTTGAGGCGGGCTGAACCAGTTCTACAATCTTTGTGGATAGTCAGTTACAGGCCGAACTATAGTTGAAGCTGTTCATATTGTTACGTGCAATAGAAAGAGACAACTGGTGACATCTACTGGCAATAAACAACTTCAGGTTAGGAGAGTAAACGACTTCAGGTTCGGAGAATCGATTATAGAATCGACAGGAAGGTTCAGGAATAAGAATGAATAGAACAGTCAAGAAGCTTTTGGAATAGAACACTCCAGAATAATCCGGAGAGTTTCTAGGGTATAAATATAACAGTTGTCATCGCCAGAGAAGAGTCTTGTTTTAGACGTTGCAGTGTTAAGAAGCGAAAGTAATAAAGAAGCGATAGTGTGTAATTAGATTGCGATAATTAGAGTTGAGTTGATTAAATAAATGTTTGTGAACTTTATATGATTTAAGTGTAATAAAGAACTTATATATTAATTATTTAATATTGTGTTTTAAATAACGAACCAAAGGCCACGCTCGCAACAATATCTAATGCAGATGCGATGAGTTGATGTCTTCACAAATATTCTTTCTCGTCCAGAATTAGTTGCGGTATTGTCGTAATACAACTCGAGTCGGGCTGTCCTAAAAGGAAGCACCTAAAAAGAAATGAAACGGGGCCGCTATTTGATCGGGCATGAACATAAGCCTTCTGTAAAATTGTGCGAGATTAAAAGTCGCTTGCTGCTGAAAGTTTTAATCTTGATTCTTTTAATGATGTTTCCTTTATGTTTAAGAGTTCTTAAAACATTATAATATTCCTTTAGGACCAAACAAACTTAATCGGTGTACATCGGACATAAAAAAAAACTAAAGTGCGGAATCTTAAATCTGACATCAGAATGATTTTCTTTATTTTTTTATCTTAATATCGAGGCCTACTATCTCGCATCCTTTTTAGTTCGCAAAGTGGCTTTTCGTTGTACATAGTGCAAACCTTAAAAATGTGGTGTGGTTCTCTAAGTTAGTTCGCAACGCGTCGTCAAGCCACCACACTCGGATTGTTTCCTCCCAACTATTTAAAAGAATTCTGATTGGTTCCAGAACGATGTTTTCTGCTTCCAGAACAAATCATTCTAAGAACTAATGATGATGAATTGTAACGATGCTTTGAAAATGAAATGAACAATCACTTCACTACTTCTCTTTCCATTAAAAAAAAAATTTATTGAAATACTTGTTTCTTTTTTCAATTCTAGATAATTTTTTTTGGAATTTTATGTGCTTTTTACGCATGCATTTATTCCTTTCCGGAAAGAAACATGTAATTTCCTACATCGAAAGGATAACATCGATGTAAGTCGATTTTTTAGTGCGTCGACATCGATGTAAAAATATCGAAAATCGAGAGACCAAACATCGATGTTTTGAAAACATCAATGAACTTCGCCCAGCACATTAATCCAGTTCATTGCACTGCTCCTATACAAAAGAACGCACACAACCAATCAACTTTATTTTTAAAACAATTAGTAGCTTCCACACAAATATGTCAAAAACTTTATTTGGGATCTATGAAAGGTGAAGGATAAACGCAGATAATTTTATCTAAAAAACCTTAATTAAAAAGAAAAAATATTAATTTGAGTAGGATTCAGAAAAGGAAAGCGAGGTCTAAATAAAGAGACCAACGCATTTTTTAGTGATTTTAGCGACCCCTTTTGACGAATAGAACTATATTCAGCTGTGCAGTGCAAAATTGTACTACACATTCTCGAGTGGAGCGAGATCAATTTGCTGCATTATCAAAGTCATGTCATCATGTCAGTCAATTCCAATTGATATGAGATAGCCGGTCTGATCAGACGTGAAGTGAATGGAGTCATGAAGTGCATTAATTTTAATCGCAGTTTTATTTCTCAACTAAAGTGAGTTTAGTATAATTTTTCTATAATTTTATCATAATCATCAGAGAAAAGTATTAAAATTTACGGAAATAATTCCCTAATTGGACATTGGTTTGTATAAAAGAATTTCATAGTTTTTGAGGTTATTGTAAATTATTTTTGACACACAAACCCAAATTCCCTGTTTTTTGTTAGAATCTTTTTATTTATAATTAAAAAAAAAACGGTTTGGAGTGCAGTTATATACAAAAATGATTATTGTTCATTTTAATTGCTACTTGACAATTAGATTTATACATTTGGATTGCATTAATTTGGACAAAAGGATATCAATGATATGATTACATGTCACTGCTTGTTGTGTGAATATTAGAATATGAGAATATGTAGAACTTAGGAACAAGAAGTGAAATTTTCTATAAAATTTACCACAATTCTACATGAAATAGGATGTCGCAATGTATAATATGTGAAAATCTCTATATCATACGTAAGGTCTGTTTAATGAATAATTCAATTATTGCTCTAGGTTACTTTGGAGTGAACCTTCAGAACCTTCACAAGTCTCTTCTAAAGTGAATGAAGTGATTTAGGTGCAAGATTTTTCTGTTCTGATTTTTTGGAAAATTTAGCTAGAATATCTACTTAATTGATTCTTGACTAAAATTTGTCTGAACAACTTTTTGCATTTTTGCAGTAAAAAAAGAATACAATTGCAGGTATCCTGGTGTGATTCAGAAATATACCAAATCTCAGATAATTTCATAAAAATTGATCATAATTCTTAGGTTGCTCCCACTTAATGTCTTTTTTTTTCATTTTCATCTATTATGTATCTGCCTAGGTATCTATCTACACTAATTAAGAATTAAATTTCAATGTTTATTTCGTTCAGGTGCCTGAAATTTCAGTTCAGATCTAAAATCACTCTTCTATATGTCATCCTTCATTTTATTCTATCTAGATATATAACACGTTCTTTACACAAACAACTTTTACTTAGTTATATATTTCTAAGGTGGAGGGATGTAGAGTATAAAACTAACTGTTGGCACATACATGAACAGTATAATTCAAGTTCAAAAGTTTCTTTATTACGTAACCTTTAAGTCTAATCTTAAGCCTGTTTGCCAGTTTTTCTTTTAACATTGAAACATAGGTAAACATGATTAAATGTTGCCTTAATATGATAGAATTTGCTATTTTGTTCTTGATACCTATGCTCTAAAGCTTGCTTGGTTTTGGATTTCCTTGCATTTACGGCTTACCTATAGGACTGAGCTTGACTTAAATCTATGCTTTGAACTACTTAGTTTTAATGACTATTTTAAATTCATGTTTTTTCTTTTTCTTTCTTTTAATAGTAAAAAAATTAGCGCTAATTCCCAATCTGTAGTTCAAGAGAAATTCACGATATCCTTAACCTATTCCAGTATTGAATACATGTACAAAAACTTACTTTAATGGGCATTAAAAATCGTCTCTTTGGCAGTTCATATATATATATAAAAAAGGTTAGTATTCGAGTTCAAAACTCTGAGCCTATATGTTCTCTTGAAATTCAGTCTTGCTCATTGACTGTATATCCTTATTTTCCGTTGTGTGTCACAGTCTTGTCGTTAGCCCGTTAGTTTGTAAGCAGTGCTTTAGTGTGGCAAGAAGTGCATCTGTGTTTTCTCTAAAGTACCGGAGAAGTTCTGTTGGTTTTGTAGTTTGGTCTCGTTCGTCTAGTATTCTAGGAAGGTGACCGTAAGAGGCGCATTTGGACAGACGGTGCATGTTGGGCACTCTTGCCTATTGAAGAGGTGTTGCTTTATGGCCAGGAATTGCCCCAGCCTGACCTTGTCATCTCAATCATGACTCGTCTTGGGAGATCGAGCGTGTCCGGTCGTGCTATATTTGTGTGGTAGCTCGCCAGTCGCTTGTAGTTAAAGATGAGGGCTCCTCGCTCGCGGCTGTAGGTTAAGCCAGGCGGTCCGCTGCTTCGTTTTCTGATATGCCTACATATACTTTCCCCACTCAGGCGTACACAACACATGTCCACGAACAGTAGGTATTCGCGATTCAATTGTTTAAGTTATTCTACCCATTTGTTAAACTTAAGCCTAATTACCTACTCTGTTGCGTGGAATGAAATTTTCACAAATCTCTAAAACTTATATTTCAGTATATTTAAATGTAAAGTGAAAAATTAGCTATTTTTAATGTATGGTCACGACGAGCGAGCAATTGCTACATACAACAAAATGTAAATTTCACTCAACAAGAAACCCATAGACATTTTGTAAAGGATTTAAGTAGTATTCATAGTTTAGATTTAATTAGGCGCGTTCACTGCCACTTTGGTAGCGTAGTCGTAATGTAGTTCTGTCAAATCGACTACGATCGACTATCCTCCTGAACGTAGTCGAATGTAGTCGACTATTTGGTCGTTTCAGGCGTAGTCGTTTACTGTCAAAATTTGGCGGAGTGAACGCTCGGCAGTGACTCGTAGTCGACAAAAAAAGTCACTATTTTGGTCGCAGTGAACGCCCATTGATAAGCGCATTTTCCTTATCAGAATTTATTTAATATCCATCTCCTTTCCATATCTGCTTTTATTTTAGTCACTCAAAATATCTATTACAAGCAATGTCAACGAAAAGTAAAAAATTTGAAGTGTTAGTTACTCATCCGGAATTTCCAAAGGCAGCTTTAAATATTCTACAAGAAAAATGTGAAGTTAAAATATGCTGTGAAGTGCCATCAGATCGCTCAGAAATTTTAGCCAAATCTAAAGGAGTTGATGGAATCGTTTGGGCAACCCATGATAAGCTCGATGCAAAAGTTCTAGATGCTGCAGGCTCCAATTTAAAGGCAATTTCAACAATGTCAGCAGGTCTTGATCATGTTGATATACCTGAATTAAAGCGTAGAGATATAAAATTAGGTCATACACCGGGCGTACTGGATGAAGCTGTTGCAGATGTTGCTATTGGACTTATGATAGCTGCAGCTAGACGTTTTCATGAGGGAAGGAAAAAAATTGAAACGTACGAAATTAATGATTATAGTGAGGAAATTTTTGATTGTTTTTTTTTTATTTTTAGATCTACATGGGAAAATTGGCATATTCAATGGATGCTAGGACAAGAAATTGCATGTTCAACAGTCGGTTTTGTGGGTTTTGGTGGTATTGCACAAGCCATAGCAAGACGTCTTAAAGGATTCAATGTTGGTAAAATAATTTATTACAATCGCAGAGGTGGCTCATCTCAGGATTGTGAGCATAACGCTGTCTATGTAAAATTTGAAGATTTATTGAAACAAAGCGATTTTGTCTTTATTGCTTGCCCATTAACGTCTGAAACAAATGAAATGTTTAATGAGGAGGTTTTCAATCAAATGAAATCCAACTGTGTTTTGATCAATATTGCCAGAGGACGTAAGTTGTTGTCATCAATATTTTGGTTTTAGATTATATTTCAAATTTGATTTTATTTTATAGAAATTGTGAAACAAAAGGATTTATATAATGCTCTTAAAAATGGAAAAATTTTCTCTGCTGGTCTGGATGTTATGACCCCAGAGCCCTTACCTAAAAATGATCCACTCTTGTCTCTTCCTAATTGTGGTATGTATTATTTAGATTGACTGTTGAGTAGAGTAATAGCTCTTTCTCAACTAAATTATCCTTATTTTCAGTTATGATCCCACATTTAGGTTCAGCAACAGATAAAACTTGTGAGCAAATGGGTATTGTTGCAGCACAAAATGTTATAAAAGGAATGATGAACGTTGAAATGATTTCACCGGCTTACTGAAAAGATCATAAATATTTCATATAATATTTTATAGCATCTTTCAAATATTTATTCAAGTTTTTGAAAGATTATATTTACATAAATACTGTGTTTATATTATTATCTCATCTGTCAACACATAACGCAGTACATACTGATTCAAAGTGGGACTCAATTGCATCGTGCTGATAATAACAAGTGCGTTACAAAATATCTGTAGAGTTTTACACCTGCTCCAAAATATTTGTGGAAAATGGGACAAGCGTTCTTAACATAGATGAGGCGTAACGGCTACTAAATACTGCATCGTTTATCAAAATGATTTTCTTTTCTAAAGTCAGGAGCAAGGAAGTTAATTACATAAATAACGAGGCCGGATAGATTTAATACCATATATCATTCTAGAATGCATTATTAATCATTAAGCAATCTTCATTTCAACATTGATTATTTCATGTAGGATCTCGCGAATATGATATCGCATCGGACTATATTAGGTTGGCGGGTTGTCGGACCAATATTCGCCACTCTAACCTGATCTCAGCATATTGAGATAATTTGATATTATTATTACTAACGCAAATCGAGGAAATTTCCAATGATGCAATTGCAGTATGACAGAAAGAAAATAGAGGGCTGTGATTTAAGGAATATGAAGGGAATAGCATATCGATGTATGTATACGAATCCAGGGATTCCATGTGAATGTGTTTTGAAATGGTGTTGCGGTTTGCATCTACAATACTAGATTATTCCTCCACAGGAATAGCTGATGAACTGTCTGGGTCAATTGCATTGTACCACTGACATTTATATAAATGGACTGACTGATCTCCTGTTTCATGTGGCACCAGATTTGATTTCAGAAAGTATACTCTCACTGGTGCCATTTGCTATCATGCTTATTTGGTTCAACGAGCAGGTCATTTATATATATATCAGTGCATTGTATTCATTGACTTCTTAAACGCATCATTCCTTGTACTAGCCTGCTTGATGGAGACTATTTATCCAGGAAGTGAAGAACTATTGAAGTAGTTCATATGCGACGCAATATAGAATTTCAGATTTCAACTCCTATATAGTTCAGTTTGTCCGTCCGATTCGTTAGGACCTAAATACATCAAAAAGGAGGAAATAAATGCTCACTCAGAAGTTCCTAATGAAGATAGTTTCATCATAGCATCATTTATCAAAAAAAAATTAAGGGCGGAGATATCTCTTGTCAGCAATAACAGAACTAAAGCGATTTCTGCTTATGAAACGATACTATTTTCACCCTTTTTCCTATGAGAAGGCTCTTAATTTGAGATATAACAAAATATCTTCCACGGAACTAAAATTAATAATGGATAAGCGCTAGAGAAAAATATTCAAACGAAATTTAATATCAACAAGAACAACAATGCGCAAGTCATTTGTTTACGATGAAACCAAGTTGCTTAGCTACTTAATCGGGAATGTAAACAAATAATCTTTCCTTTTCCACTACACAATTGATACTCAATTTTAGTTGTTTTGTTGAAATTCAAGAAAAGAATAACAAACATTTAATTTCAAGATGAAATTTAAATTTTTCATAAATAAAGAAGCCAATCATAAAACTCCGATATCTTGCTTGGATTGGAGCAGCAACGAAGAGATCTATTCTGTCAGGCAAGTATATACCTACAGTTTTCTTTTAGATGCTGAACTTATTTCAATATATCTTCTTGATTATAATTATTATTTTATATATTATATATATAAGCCAATAAATAATATTTACACATTATTTTTTTTTCTCTACAGTGATGAACACCAAATTTATAAATGGAATATACCATCAAGAGAATCTGTAGAAATAGCAAAGTTACCAGATGAATTCATACCAACAGATCTTCATTGGTTGCTAGGGAAAAGTAGTGGAGGTAAAGGCAATGATTCGCTTCTTATTTCAAGCAATGATGGACGATTTATAATCTTAAATAAAAGTGCCCGGGTGGAACGTAATATATCGGCACATTCAATGGCAATTACTTCGGGTAGATGGAGTCCAGATGGTGCAGGATTACTTACAGGTATTTATATAGTTTTATTATAAAATACACATACATATCTTAAAAATCTTAAACTCTATTTGTTGTATAATTGCAGCCAGTGAAGATGGAATTATAAAGATATGGTCTCGTTCTGGTATGCTAAGATCTACTGTTGTACAAAGTGATGAATCGATTAGATGTGCTCGATGGTCGGCAAATTCTACGGCTATAATATTTTGTCAAGGAGGATTTATTTCTATAAAACCACTTGCTGCTAATAGCAAAATTACAAAGGTAAAATTCCATATGGATTCGATACATTTTCAATACTAACCTAATAAAAAACTGTTCTTTATGTTTTTAGTGGAGAGCTCATGATGGATTGGTTTTGTGTCTAAGTTGGTCACCAGATAATTTATTAATTGCATCAGGTGGAGAAGATTTTCGTTATAAAATTTGGGATGTACAGGGAGCAAATATCTATACAAGTTCTGCTGATGAACATGCAATTACATCTGTTGAATTTTGTTCTGGACATGATCTTTTGGCTGTTGGAGGATTTAATATGCTTAAGCTATGTAGTAAATCAGGGGTAAGTTAAATATATAGATATTACCGTAGGAATGCAACACAGCGAAAACTTAGTGTTCAAAGTCACGGAAAAAGTCTGCCTTTTTATGAACTTTAATTGTGAGGTTAGGCCAAGCTCTATGTCCTTCTAAGATTCGCCAAGGCCATAATTTCAGATAAGTGACCAGGTCGTTTGGGTCGGCAAATTTAATCGCTTCATTTCTGATGACAGACATCATACATACAATTATTTCAAGCTGACCCCCTACAGTTTCCTGGCGGTCAGCAAAATTTGATTACATGCTCCTCAGCTCGTTTTGCATCGGAGAATGCATAACCAATAAAATGATCACTGCGTTTGTCGAACCCAGAGACTATTAGGGAATCGCAGAAAAAAACCCCGTAATATCACAACCTCTGCTGTTAACTCGTCAAATTGTTATAGGTGCTATCATTGAATTTACTTCGGATAGCATAGCTGCTGTCTCTACCCGCTCTATTAATTTATCAAAGTTTTCGGGTAGTCAACATGTGCCTACGGGCACAGATTTAGGACTCTCATGAATGTAATTAAGTTATCCGTGATCCTTCATGATTGCGTTATTATTTTTTTAGTCCATCTTGAGTCTATGAGATTGTCACAAAGCAGGTTAATTGCATTTTCACAAATTTCAATAAAACTTTCGACAGAATTAAGCACAAAATTTTCATTCACAAGGTGCTTGTTTTAAGATTTCCAATTAGAAGTTGAACTCTTCCTTATATGGTCGTATGCAGTAGCTCAAGTTTCACTGAGCTCTTTCGGACGAAATAATTAACACTTTCGGTGCACCTCCTGGCAGCTTTCTGGTCTCCCATATGTTTTTTTGTTTTTGCTAGATCCATTTTCTAGTTCAATTTCCTGTCTCTGTTTTTTTTTAACTTTTTCGTGGTCTATATTAATCGCATCAAAGCCGTCAAGTGAGATTTGTCCGATTTGCTCTTGATAATCTCCACTGTACTTACTTCAGTATAAAAACAGAGTGAACTCATATCCTTAAAAAATTCTGGAACAAACAACTTCAGAATCGTGTTTGCTTTCGACTGCATAAAAGTTGTGATAAATTCATCAGAGTTTTTAAATACTTCAAAAATAAACGTTCCCGTGAGTTACTTGAAAAATCCTGATTTCGTTTTCGATTCTTAACACTGAAATTCTATAAATAACTAGCATTTATTAGTTTGGCTGCACACATGTGTGACATGCCTTTTGTCTTTTTAGAAATTTTCATAAAATATTTGTTTTTATATTTCAGTGGCCATATAGCGTTTCACGATTCAGTTCACCTGCAATTGGTTCAATCTATGGTATATCATGGGCACCGGATGGAGTTCAAGCTGTATGTGGGAGTTCAAGCGGAAATATCGTCTTCAGTCACATAATAGAAAAGCAATTAATTTCCCGGAACCTAAAAGCTACAACATTAGGACGAAAAACAATCCTACTCCAAGATATCCTACAGGCAACAACCGATACTCTAGATTTTCCGGATCGAATAATTAACTTTGCTCTTGGATATGGACATTTAATTGTGGCGACAGCAAATCAAGTTCATATTTTCAATGAAAACTACATAAATACTCCGATCATAGTAGATGGAAGGGCAGATGCTAGGATAATTGAAATTGGGAAAAAGTAGGAGAAAAATTTTTCAATTTGAATATAATATAAATAATTAATGAATTTCTATTCTTTACAGATTCTTCTTAATTGTTGATAATTCATCTATTTGGATTTATACTTATACGGGTCGCCTACATCTGAATCCACGTTTTCCTGGATCTCAGGCTCAAGTCTCAAGCCTTTCGGATAAATGTATCTCATTAGGGCTTGATACTCTTGTAATTCGGGACTTGTCTGATCCGAAAGGTTTTTATCTAAAGAGATTTATTAACAACAATATAATAAGATATTCGTTTTTTCTTATAGTTGTATACGTTTTCGACTTATTGCCTGGTGCAACACGTCAAACTGATGCTCGGCAAGTACATTTCAAAACTGCAATAACAGAGATAGCACTAACACGATCAGGAAATTCCGAAGATCAATATTTCGTTGTTATTGATATAAATCGTGAACTTTGTATATCGTCTGCTCGAAATGAAGCTGAAAGTGGTGGCACACATAAAATTGGTACACAAGTTCTGGCAGTTATGTGGGCTAGTGAATCGAATATATTGGTGGGACTACATGATGCATGCTACAGCATTTGGTATTGTCCTGGAGAAGGTAGCTCTGATCCCACTTTGGTTGCCCTCACAACAGTTACAATTGACTCAACGTAGGTGTTTGTTTAGATATTTATTAAAAGCAAATTATTTATTTTTATACATTTTAAATAAAAGAGAGTTTGGACGAAATATCACGTTGGAATCGTTTGAAGGATCCATCATAACATTCCGAAGTTCAGGAGCTGCATTCACAGTTTCTATTAACATCTACTGTGAAATTATGCACAAAACTCTTATGGAAGTTCAATGGGAGAAGGCTTTAAAAATTTGTCGTTTAGCTCAAAATACAATTCTGTGGGCAACATTAGCTGCGATAGCTACGAAGAAGAATCAACTTGAAATTAGTGAAGAAGCTTACGCAGCAGCTCTACAAATTGATAAAGTCAATTATATTCAGTATATAAAGGTAAATGGAAATAAATTAAAGACAATTTTTATTTTTCTTAATTTAATTTTCTTTTAGAGTTTGCCACATTCAAGTCCGGAACAAATTGCTGAAAACTCTTTGATGTTGGGTCGCCTTATGGAGGCTGAGACAATATTATTGCATAATAAAAAATTCAAAGAAGCTATCGCACTCTGCATTCGTATGCATAATTGGACAAGAGCTCTTGATATTGCAATGAAAAATCAAATTGAATTAGATCTAGTCTTACGAGAGAGGAAAAAATATTTGGAAGCTATAGGAAAAGATGAGAAACATGAACTCTTCTTAAAAGCGGCTACAACATAGAATTATAGATACGTTCTGAATGTTTTATTTTTAACTTATTATTTTTTCTTGAAAATTTGTTGTTAAACTATACGAAATTATCTATTCTTAAAATTCTCAATAGGGTAGTGGAATACAATACTAAATTACAAAAACTTACTGACTGATTACATAAATTTTAGGTTAAAAGTAAGTTAACAAAGAGGATCTTACATTTTGTCCTCTAGTAGGAATGCTAGCTGAGAATGCTTTCTCAAAGTCTAGTCTAGAGACAATGTATTCCGTAGGTCCCGTATACATTCCCCAGAACAGATCTTCAGTATTCTGCTCTGACCAGCTGTGGCTGCTACAGCGGCTGCTACCCCTGCTGCCCTGCTGCGGCTGCTGCCCTGCTGCTGCTGCTGCCCTGCTGCTGCTGCTGCCCTGCTGCTGCTACAGCTGCTGCTGCTGCGGCTGCTGCTACAGCTGCTGCTGCTGCTGCTGCTGCCCTGCGGCTGCGGCTGCTACAGCGGCTGCGGCTGCTACAGCGGCTGCTGCCCTGCTGCGGCTGCGGCTGCGGCTGCTGCTGCCCTGCTGCCCTGCTGCGGCTGCTGCCCTGCTGCAGCTGCTGCCCTGTTGCGGCTGCTGCCCTGCTGCAACTGCTGCCCTGCTGCAGCTGCTGCGGCTCTGCCCTGCTGCAGCTGCTGCCCTGCCGCAGCTGCTGCCCTGCCGCAGCTGCTGCCCTGCCGCAGCTGCTGCCCTGCTGCGGCTGCTGCCCTGCCGCAGCTGCTGCGGCTGCTGCCCTGCTGTGGCTGCTGCGGCTGCCCTGCTGTGGCTGCTGCGCTGCCCTGCTGTGGCTGCTGCGGCTGCCCTGCTGTGGCTGCTGCGGCTGCCCTGCTGTGGCTGCTCCAGCGGCTGCTCCAGCGGCTGCTGCCCTGCTGCGGCTGCTCCAGCGGCTGCTGCCCTGCTGCGGCTGCTCAGCGGCTGCTGCCCTGCGGCGGCTGCTGCCCTGCTGCGGCTGCTCCAGCGGCTGCTGCCCTGCTGCGGCTGCTCCAGCGGCTGCTGCCCTGCTGCGGCTGCTCCAGCGGCTGCTGCCCTGCTGCGGCTGCTGCCCTGCTGCGGCTGCTCCAGCGGCTGCTGCCCTGCTGCGGCTGCTCCAGCGGCTGCTGCCCTGCTGCGGCTGCTCCAGCGGCTGCTGCCCTGCTGCGGCTGCTCCAGCGGCTGATGACCTGCTGCGGCTGCTGCCCTGCTGCGGCTGCTGCCCTGCTGCGGCTGCTGCCCTGCTGCGGCTGCTCCAGCGGCTGCTGCCCTGCTGCGGCTGCTCCAGCGGCTGCTGCCCTGCTGCGGCTGCTCCAGCGGCTGCTGCCCTGCTGCGGCTGCTGCCCTGCCGCAGCTGCTGCCCTGCCGCAGCTGCTGCGGCTGCTGCCCTGCTGTGGCTGCTGCCCTGCTGTGGCTGCTGCGCTGCCCTGCTGTGGCTGCTGCGGCTGCCCTGCTGTGGCTGCTGCGGCTGCCCTGCTGTGGCTGCTCCAGCGGCTGCTCCAGCGGCTGCTCCAGCGGCTGCTGCCCTGCTGCGGCTGCTCCAGCGGCTGCTCAGCGGCTGCTGCCCTGCGGCGGCTGCTGCCCTGCTGCGGCTGCTCCAGCGGCTGCTGCCCTGCTGCGGCTGCTCCAGCGGCTGCTGCCCTGCTGCGGCTGCTCCAGCGGCTGCTGCCCTGCTGCGGCTGCTCCAGCGGCTGCTGCCCTGCTGCGGCTGCTCCAGCGGCTGCTGCCCTGCTGCGGCTGCTCCAGCGGCTGCTGCCCTGCTGCGGCTGCTCCAGCGGCTGCTGCCCTGCTGCGGCTGCTCCAGCGGCTGCTGCCCTGCTGCGGCTGCTCCAGCGGCTGATGACCTGCTGCGGCTGCTGCCCTGCTGCGGCTGCTGCGGCTGCTCCAGCGGCTGCTGCCCTGCTGCGGCTGCTGCCCTGCTGCGGCTGCTGCCCTGCTGCGGCTGCTCCAGCGGCTGCTGCCCTGCTGCGGCTGCTCCAGCGGCTGCTGCCCTGCTGCGGCTGCTTCAGCGGCTGCTGCCCTGCTGCGGCTGCTCCAGCGGCTGCTGCCCTGCTGCGGCTGCTCCAGCGGCTGCTGCCCTGCTGCGGCTGCTCCAGCGGCTGCTCCAGCGGCTGCTGCCCTGCTGCGGCTGCTACGGCGGCTGCTGCTGCTGCGGCTGCGGCTGCTGCGGCTGCTACACTGCTGCGGCTGCTACCCCTGCAGCAGCTGCTGCGGCTGCTACAGCGGCTGCTGCCCTGCTGCGGCTGCTACAGCGGCTGCTGCCCTGCTGCGGCTGCTACAGCGGCTGCTGCGGCTGCTACCCCTGCTGCGGCTTCTACAGCGGCTGCTGCCCTGCTGCGGCTGCTACAGCTGCTGCGGCTGCTACAGCTGCTGCGGCTGCTACAGCTGCTGCGGCTGCTACAGCTGCTGCGGCTGCTACAGCTGCTGCGGCTGCTACAGCTGCTGCGGCTGCTGCCCTGCTGCGGCTGCTGCCCTGCTGCTGCGGCTGCTACGGCTGCTGCCCTGCTGCGGCTGCTACGGCTGCTACAGCGGCTGCTGCCCTGCTGCGGCTGCTACAGCAGCTGCTGCCCTGCTGCGGCTGCTACAGCAGCTGCTGCCCTGCTGCGGCTGCTACAGCAGCTGCTGCCCTGCTGCGGCTGCTACAGCAGCTGCTGCCCTGCTGCGGCTGCTACAGCAGCTGCTGCCCTGCTGCGGCTGCTACAGCAGCTGCTGCCCTGCTGCGGCTGCTACAGCAGCTGCTGCCCTGCTGCGGCTGCTACAGCAGCTGCTGCCCTGCTGCGGCTGCTACAGCAGCTGCTGCCCTGCTGCGGCTGCTACAGCAGCTGCTGCCCTGCTGCGGCTGCTACAGCAGCTGCTGCCCTGCTGCGGCTGCTACAGCAGCTGCTGCCCTGCTGCGGCTGCTACAGCAGCTGCTGCCCTGCTGCGGCTGCTACAGCAGCTGCTGCCCTGCTGCGGCTGCTACAGCAGCTGCTGCCCTGCTGCGGCTGCTACAGCAGCTGCTGCCCTGCTGCGGCTGCTACAGCAGCTGCTGCCCTGCTGCGGCTGCTACAGCAGCTGCTGCCCTGCTGCGGCTGCTACAGCAGCTGCTGCCCTGCTGCGGCTGCTACAGCAGCTGCTGCCCTGCTGCGGCTGCTACAGCAGCTGCTGCCCTGCTGCGGCTGCTACAGCAGCTGCTGCCCTGCTGCGGCTGCTACAGCAGCTGCTGCCCTGCTGCGGCTGCTACAGCAGCTGCTGCCCTGCTGCTACAGCAGCTGCTGCCCTGCTGCTACAGCAGCTGCTGCCCTGCTGCTACAGCAGCTGCTGCCCTGCTGCGGCTGCTCCAGCGGCTGCTGCCCTGCTGCGGCTGCTCCAGCGGCTGCTGCCCTGCTACAGCGGCTGCGGCTGCTACACTGCTGCGGCTGCTACACTGCTGCGGCTGCTACAGCAGCTGCTGCGGCTGCTACCCCTGCTGCGGCTTCTACAGCGGCTGCTACCCCTGCTGCGGCTTCTACAGCGGCTGCTGCCCTGCTGCGGCTTCTACAGCGGCTGCTACCCTGCTGCGGCTGCTACAGCTGCTGCGGCTGCTGCCCTGCTGCGGCTGCTACAGCTGCTGCGGCTGCTACAGCTGCTGCGGCTGCTGCCCTGCTGCGGCTGCTACAGCTGCTGCGGCTGCTGCGGCTGCTGCCCTGCTGCGGCTGCTCCAGCGGCTGCTGCCCTGCTGCGGCTGCTACGGCGGCTGCTGCGGCTGCTACACTGCTGCGGCTGCTACCCCTGCAGCAGCTGCTGCGGCTGCTACAGCGGCTGCTGCCCTGCTGCGGCTGCTACAGCGGCTGCTGCGGCTGCTACCCCTGCTGCGGCTTCTACAGCGGCTGCTGCCCTGCTGCGGCTGCTACAGCTGCTGCGGCTGCTGCCCTGCTGCGGCTGCTGCCCTGCTGCTGCGGCTGCTACGGCTGCTACAGCGGCTGCTGCCCTGCTGCGGCTGCTACGGCTGCTACAGCAGCTGCTGCCCTGCTGCGGCTGCTACAGCAGCTGCTGCCCTGCTGCGGCTGCTACAGCAGCTGCTGCCCTGCTGCGGCTGCTACAGCAGCTGCTGCCCTGCTGCGGCTGCTACAGCAGCTGCTGCCCTGCTGCGGCTGCTACAGCAGCTGCTGCCCTGCTGCGGCTGCTACAGCAGCTGCTGCCCTGCTGCTACAGCAGCTGCTGCCCTGCTGCTACAGCAGCTGCTGCCCTGCTGCGGCTGCTCCAGCGGCTGCTGCCCTGCTGCGGCTGCTCCAGCGGCTGCTGCCCTGCTGCGGCTGCTGCCCTGCTGCGGCTGCTGCCCTGCTGCGGCTGCTACGGCTGCTACAGCGGCTGCTGCCCTGCTGCGGCTGCTACGGCTGCTACAGCGGCTGCTACAGCGGCTGCTGCCCTGCTGCGGCTGCTACGGCTGCTACAGCGGCTGCTGCCCTGCTGCGGCTGCTACAGCGGCTGCTGCCCTGCTGCGGCTGCTACAGAGGCTGCTGCGGCTGCTACAGCAGCTGCTGCCCTGCTGCGGCTGCTACAGCAGCTGCTGCCCTGCTGCGGCTGCTACAGCAGCTGCTGCCCTGCTGCGCTGCTACAGCAGCTGCTGCCCTGCTGCGCTGCTACAGCAGCTGCTGCCCTGCTGCGGCTGCTCCAGCGGCTGCTGCCCTGCTGCTGCCCTGCTGCGGCTGCTACGGCGGCTGCTGCCCTGCTACAGCGGCTGCGCTGCTACACTGCTGCGGCTGCTACAGCAGCTACAGCAGCTGCTACGCAGCTACAGCAGCTGCTGCGACTGCTACAGCAGCTACAGCAGCTGCTACGCAGCTACAGCAGCTGCTGCGACTGCTACAGCAGCTACAGAGCTGCTGCGGCTGCTACCCCTGCTGCGGCTTCTCCAGCGGCTGCTGCCCTGCTGCGGCTGCTACAGCGGCTGCTACAGCGGCTGCTGCGGCTGCTACCCCTGCTGCGGCTTCTACAGCGGCTGCTGCCCTGCTGCGGCTGCTACAGCTGCTGCGGCTGCTGCTGCTGCTGCGGCTGCTACAGAGGCTGCTGCGGCTGCTACAGCAGCTGCTGCCCTGCTGCGGCTGCTACAGCAGCTGCTGCCCTGCTGCGGCTGCTACAGCAGCTGCTGCCCTGCTGCGGCTGCTACAGCAGCTGCTGCCCTGCTGCGGCTTCTACAGCGGCTGCTGCGGCTGCTACAGCAGCTGCTGCCCTGCTGCGGCTTCTACAGCGGCTGCTGCCCTGCTGCGGCTTCTACAGCGGCTGCTGCCCTGCTGCGGCTTCTACAGCGGCTGCTGCGGCTGCTGCGGCTGCTACAGCGGCTGCTGCCCTGCTGCGGCTGCTACAGCGGCTGCTGCCCTGCTGCGGCTGCTACAGCGGCTGCTACAGCGGCTGCTGCCCTGCTGCGGCTGCTACAGCGGCTGCTGCCCTGCTGCGGCTGCTACAGCGGCTGCTGCCCTGCTGCGGCTGCTACAGCGGCTGCTGCCCTGCTGCGGCTGCTGCCCTGCTGCGGCTGCTACCCTGCTGCGGCTGCTGTTGCGGCTGCTGCTGCCCTGCTGCGGCTGCTGCCCTGCTGCGGCTGCTACAGAGGCTGCTGCGGCTGCTACAGCAGCTGCTGCCCTGCTGCGGCTTCTACAGCGGCTGCTGCCCTGCTGCGGCTTCTACAGCGGCTGCTGTCCTGCTGCCCTGCTGCGGCTGCTACAGCGCTGCTGCGGCTGCTGCCCTGCTGCGGCTGCTGCGGCTTCTACAGCGGCTGCTGCGGCTTCTACAGCGGCTGCTGCCCTGCTGCGGCTGCTACAGCTGCTGCGGCTGCGGCTGCTGCTGCTGCGGCTGCTGCCCTGCTGCGGCTGCTACAGCGGCTGCTGCCCTGCTGGGGTGCTACAGCGGCTGCTGCCCTGCTGCGGCTGCTGCGGCTGCTACCCCTGCTGCGGCTTCTACAGCGGCTGCTGCCCTGCTGCGGCTGCTACAGCTGCTGCGGCTGCTGCCCTGCTGCGGCTTCTACAGCGGCTGCTGCCCTGCTGCGGCTGCTACAGCGGCTGCTGCCCTGCTGCGGCTGCTACAGCGGCTGCTGCCCTGCTGCGGCTGCTACAGCGCTGCTGCCCTGCTGCGGCTGCTACAGCGGCTGCTGCCCTGCTGCGGCTGCTACAGCGGCTGCTGCCCTGCTGCGGCTGCTGCCCTGCTGCGGCTGCTACAGCTGCTGCGGCTGCTGCCCTGCTGCGGCTGCTGCCCTGCTGCGGCTGCTACAGCGGCTGCTGCCCTGCTGCGGCTGCTGCCCTGCTGCGGCTGCTACAGCGGATGCTGCCCTGCTGCGGCTGCTGCCCTGCTGCGGCTGCTACAGCGGATGCTGCCCTGCTGCGGCTGCTGCCCTGCTGCGGCTGCTACAGCGCTGCTGCCCTGCTGCGGCTGCTACAGCGGCTGCTGCCCTGCTGCGGCTGCTACAGCTGCTGCGGCTGCTGCCCTGCTGCGGCTGCTACAGCGGCTGGTGCTCTGTTGCGGCTGCTACAGCGGCTGCTGCCCTGCTGCGGCTGCTGCCCTGCTACCCCTGCTGCGCTGCTGCTACTGCCCTACAGTCCTGCTGCCCTGTTATGGCGGCGGCTGCTACAGCGGCTGTTGCCCTGCTGCGGCTGCGGCTACTACTGCCCTACAGCGGCTGCTACCTCTGCTGCCCTACAGCGGCTGCTACCCCTGCTGCCCTGCTGTGGCGGCGGCTGCTACAGCGGGTGCTGCCCTGCTGCGGTTGCTACAGCGGCTGCTGCCCTGCTGCGCTGCTGCTACAGCGACTGCTGCGGCTACTGCCCTACATCGGCTGCTACCCCTGCTGCCTTCTGCTGCGGCTGCTACAGCGCTGCTGCCCTGCTGCGGCTGCTACAGCGCTGCTGCCCTGCTGCGGCTGCTGCCCTGCTGCGGCTGCTACAGCGCTGCTGCCCTGCTGCGGCGGCGGCTGCTACAGCGGTTGCTGCCTTGCTGCGGCGGCGGCTGCTGCCCTGCTACCCCTGCTGCGCTGCGGCTACTGCCCTACAGCGGCTGCTACCCCTGCTGCCTTCTGCTGCGGCTGCTACAGCGCTGCTGCCCTGCTGCGGCGGCGGCTGCTACAGCGCTGCTGCCCTGCTGCGGCGGCGGCTGCTACAGCGGTTGCTGCCTTGCTGCGGCGGCGGCTGCTACAGCGGTTGCTGCCTTGCTGCGGCGGCGGCTGCTACAACGGTTGCTGCCTTGCTGCGGCGGCGGCTGCTACAGCGATTGCTGCCCTGCTACCCCTGCTGCGCTGCTGCTACAGCGACTGCTGCCAGCTACGGCTGCGGCTACTGCCCTACAGCGGCTGCTACCCCTGCTGCGCTGCTACAGCGGCTGTTGCCCTGCTGCGGCTGCTACAGCGGCGTTGCCCTGCTGCGGCTGCTACAGCGGCGTTGCCCTGCTGCGGCTGCTGCCTGCTACGCTGCTGCTGCCCTGCTACCCCTGCTGCGGCTGCTGCCCTGCTACCCCTGCTGCGGCTGCTGCCCTGCTACCCCTGCTGCTACAGCGACTGCTGCCCTGCTACCCCTGCTGCGACTGCTGCCTGCTACGGCTGCGGCTGCTGCTACCCCTGCTGCTGCTGCTGCTACCAGATACATTCGTAAGTTATTGCTTATAACTCAACTTGAACTTTGTGCTTAGGCGACTTATAGAATAAATATAAATCTTTCCATGTGTATTTGATCTTTTCATTTTCCCCTTTTAAGTTTAAATACGTCTTTATTTTGACTGTTTTTTGCTGAAAACTTGGTTTTACATCCCCCTTTTTAAACCGCCTAAAAGTATGCAATCGAAGCCAAAATTGTTCCGATCAGCGCCATCTCTTGCCCAATGGCGGAAAAATGGATAGCTCCGGAAAACCTAAATTTTTGATGATTTCCCCCGTAAATAGAAATTACCCCCTCGGAATAGCGAGCCGGAGGGCAGAACAGTGTTATCGTGGTATATGCAATTTGGTCAGGTCAAAACAGTGTTGCCGTACTGATGAATAAAAATGCTAGATTTTTTAAATTAAATTTAAGAGAAAATCAACTTTTTTCTATGTTTATAAAACTTATTGTAGCTGCAAAAGTCATCCATCAATCAAGGGGGGGGGGGGTAGTCTGAAAATAAAGAAGAGAAAGTTCATTATTGATAGAAATAAGTTATTTTTAAGGAAATATTTATATAATTGAAAGTAAACGAAAAAAGAGCAAATAAAAAATAACAAAGGTGAGCATGGGCTGTGCTTTGTTCATTAAAAAGTACCGGAAACTGAGCATTTTCATAGTCGCGAATGTACTAAACTATGAAAATGCTCAGTTTCCGGTTGCTGTCACGCATTGCAAGGGAAATCGTTTGCTTGTATCCAATCAGAGTGAATAATGTACAAAGTTGGAAGATTTAGGGGTTTTTTTTTAGTAAACAGAATTTAACTTGTTTGTCGGCGGCAGGGGGGGGGCTATTTACTACATTATTTGACGATCGTTTGACTTGAGTTTGCACTTTGCATGCGTATTTGTATGTACCTACATACATTTTCAGCGCATGTTGGGTATTTATTAACGGAAAAGACTGATTTTATATGAATCTTCAATTTTAGAACTGAAATTCTGTTGCAGGCAGGGAGGTAGGGCGAATGTCATCCGCCATTTTTTCTTGATAAAAATGATAAGTTTTGTTAGTGCGCGGTTTCAGAGTGTTGGGCATTCATGAAATTGTACCGCAATTGCACAACACAAATTTTCGATCGACACCGAATAATTTTAATACTGGCAGAGTTGCTCAGTTCTTACTTTAAATGTAGTTGTGTTATTTAAAGTAGAAAATCGTAGAATTAGCAAATTTATTGAAATATTTCTAGCTCTCCTCTCTTTCAATGTAAAAATTTAGATCTGCATAGGTATATAAAAAAAAGCAACGAATTTGTATGCGGTTGTGTTTTTCTTAATATGTGTTTGGTAATAAAATATAAAAGAATAAATTTGTTAATTATAAATCACTTTCTGTCTCTGTCTCGAAACATTTTTTGTTTCAAATTTTTGGGCGATGAAGGAATGTGTGAATTTAGAACGTGTTTAATTAATTTTTTACACCTGAACATTTTATTGACTGTAGTTTTTGAGTTTTATGTGAACAAACCCAAGCCGCCATTGGTAAAATCGGAGAATTATAAAAAAATATTTTCCGTCGGCTCTTTTTCATGGTTAATTAAAGAAGCGATTTTAATCGAACTTTTAGGGAACATAAATAAAAATCTAAGTGACATCAAATGTACAAATTTTGGAAAAAAAATGGCACCTTGGAGTATAAATTGGATTTCTTGAAAAAATTAACATGGATAGAATATTACTATTAAGATGCAAAATCATTTCTCCTGCATAACCTACGTGAACACAATGCAAAAATCAGAATCAGTCATTCAAGCAGGTAGGTACCTACATATATGCTGGACCTGAGAACACAACAAATAATGCGATATCGAGTAATTACAGCTTAATTTTGTAAAGCTTGTTAGATAATTAGAAAGGAAGAGTACTCATGAATGGAATCTGTTTCGTTTCTGGCAAGAAGTTTGTCTAGTTCATATCGAAATCATTGCCGTGTGTGGTGAAACAGTTTTTATTTATAGTGATGGGAAAAAAGCCCCTTCTTGAAATTTTAGAAAAATCTAGCAACAACTCTATTACTCTAGCATCCCACAAGTGGATGCTCGCATGGATCGCTAATCCTATTCCAATTAAAAATAAATATTTTTTTAAGTACATACCTACCTAGCCCACTAGTGTTTGGATTTTTTCAATTTTCATTTAACTAGCTATCTCAACAGCGATAAAGGATGAATATTGCTACAATGATGGCAGTCATATTCCAAATGAGTACTTATGATCATGTAAGATATTAGCGATTATTGTCGAGATGTGGTTGTATATTGTCTACAGTCTATAAACAGCTGGCCATAGTACAGTGCACGTCTTCAATTAAAAAAAAAAAAAATACAGGCACTCAAGCAGCAATAGCAAGTAAATTGGTTAAAAAAAAAAAAAAAACAAAAAATCCAGAACAATTCTTATTGCGATTTTAATACAGGACACCTACCTACCTACTCATGTCCTAACACCCCTTTAAAGTTTACAAATTTTATACCAACCAAGTTGGGCCTTTTAATTAAGATTCTTTTAGAAAAATAACAAGAAAAAGGTAAGAGCTAATAACTGATTAACGACTACAGACACCACATGGGATGCAATAGGTCAAATTAAAGAGGACTGCAGTTTGCAGTTTTTTATGTTAATTTCCTTTTTTCAAAAAAATAGAGGTCAAATTATACAAAAAGGTAAGAAAATCCGAAATTTTTAGCTTAAACTCTAATAACTCCTGAAAAGGGTATGTGGGACCGAAGTGCAATGAAGTTCTGCATACAATGAGCTCTTAACCCACGCCCTGTACTTTTCAAGATACAAGGTGTTTTGGAAATGACTAGCTTGATTTTGAAGCAATATTGTGCGACAATAAAGGTATTCCTGAAGTACCTAGGAGATTATTTATATATTGCTTTTATGTTGATTTTAAGATGGCGCAAATATATTTATGCAGATAATTAACGAAAAAATTAAAATTATTTTCATTTCTTCGGCACATATAACTCTCATTTCGATACTCCTGCTGCCATCTGTTGGCGTAAATTCTTTTATTTCTTTATAGTACCTATGTGTATATGCCTACTATGAATATCGATTTCAGTTTTGGTAAAATCAACGTTTTTTGCTGGTCACACTCCTACTAACTCGAAGGGAAATACCTAGAGTCGAATACAAAGGCAAGATAAGAAAAATTAACTGCAATGGTACTGTTTCCATATTTTTACAAAAAGAGAGTAATTCAGAATAGAAAAAATAATAATAGGCAGAAAAGTTGTTAGCTAATAATCTAAATTGAATTATGTCGTAATGAAAGTTTCTTTGGTTAAGACTTTTTGGATTGATGGAAGTTGCAGCTGGATACAGATGATACTGTACTCAGTGAAATGCAGAATGTAAATAGAGTATATTTAGGAATAAGATTCTTATCATCAGTTTCAGTATAGTTACGGCTCATGTAAACAGTAAAAGCAACAATCTACTTACTATCTACCTATGTAAGTATAATAATATTGTCGATCTTATGATTGATGAAATTAATTGGAATTCGCAAAATCGAGCTCAAAATTTGGTTATTCGTTTAATATGGAGAAATTTTTTTCACAGCTTTATTTTTCGCGCATGCCATACGACATGAATAAATCAATCTTTTGAACAAAGATCTTTCAAAGTTGATCAGAACAATTTTTCCTAATGAATTTCAAAATACGAAGAGTTATGTACATATGCAATGCATGTGTCTTTTTCATGTCTTTACTCAGGATTTCACGAAAAGCTCATTAAAATTTACATTTTTTACAAACTTTTTCAACGATTCATTTGCTAAAAATTTTCAAAGAAGAACGAATGAATGCAGCATAAAATAAGTCTTAATTTGATAAAGCCTCGCTTGGATGAGATGAACTTAAAAATTAGAATGATAAAAATCCGCTGGAGATGAAAGCAATAATTGCGTCTTCAAGAGATACGTTCTTGAAAACTGTAGTTGGTTTGAAAAGGAGGTTTCGTTATGGTAATCGCTATTCACCATTTGCTCCTCTAATTCTATAATTTATTTACAATTTTTACTCTAGTTATCATATGGAAAGGAAAATTGACAAGTTTTGAAGAGAATTGTTAAGGCTAAATGGCCTTCGGTATTGAACACAGAGAAAATAAAGTAAGATGGGTGTTTAGGGGACAACACAAAGTGAGTGATAGCTGTTGTCTGTCAGTGAACATTTAACCTTAAGGCTTCTAGAAAATGAAAAATTGATGGTAAACGGATATTGCTCGGATTAAGAGAAAGAATCAAGATTGCGAAATTGACCGAAATTATTTTAGAAAAAATTCCTATAGAAGAAATTAAGCGAAATATTTTGTTGGAAGATTTATAGATACATATGTTATAAGCAAAAACCTGACTGCCATTCTTTAAGAAGCTGTTTCTTCTATATATAGATGATATTCAATCACCTCTCCAAAAACGGAAATTTTGGAAAAATTACATGAGATAGAATTAATTTGAAGAAGCGGAGCAACTGAATGAGATAAAATTGAGTAGATATATGATATATGATATCTATTAATTTATCGTGAAAAAGGTACGCGCTTCTATTTTGATATTATTTGTGTCATGTTATCATAAAAACATGAAAAAATCAATCTTTTAGCGAAGATTTAGATGATGATCTGCTGGAAATCACCAACATCTTTAGCATACAGCTTCTTCTGTAATTCCAGCTGTTCTGCGGAAAATTTGAAAAAGTAGATGACATTTCATTTTATATGATCAAAATAGAATAAATTTCAAGAAGTCAGGCTGGAGCAAGTGAATCAGATCAAATTGAATTGAAAGAAAATCATATCCAAGTGAACCTACTTTAGGACATTCAATTATGCATGGCACTACTTATTTGATCGTAAGTTTTTCTTCCCAAATTATATATGTAGGTATATCCTAAGCAGCCAAAAACAAAACGAGTGTCTCATCAGTTTTATGGGGACTTGAGAGAATATGAAGGAAATACCATGATCAAAGTTTACAAACTTTATCTGGTGCTAATAATTTTCTTTCATCACTTTATCTTTATATCGACAGCTTTACATGAACCTAACACTATTAAAGGAAGTTATTCAAGCCAGAGTGATATCAATCTGGAATTATTTCGAGTTCAATGAAGTTTTTATATAGTCTTACACTCAACCTTAATGTAAAATATCAGACAGACGTTAGCTCTTTTTATAGAAAATATTGACTTCGGTTATGGTATCGCGTAATGGTACTGTTATTGTAGAAAAGTTTTGTTACTATAATTTAATATAATTTATTTTTGAAGTAATATTGTAACAGCAATAGAAGGAACTTATGTGCACAATCGGGTATTTAGATATACAATAAATTATGTGTTTGAAAAAAATTACTCAAATTAAAAAAATAACCGCGATTGTGAAGTTCCTTCCTATACTGGTCAAAATAAAACACTGGAATATTTAAAAAACTTTTATTAATACAATTGTTTTAATTATGGCCAGCTATTTAAAAAAAAAATCAGAAAGAATTTCAGTAGACAAAATCAAATGTAAAAAATGAAAATTTCACTGTGTTTCCTGCAATGTTTCATTTTCAGTATACGCAAGATCCATTCGAATATTAGCCACTTTCTGACTCTAGAGAGACTTTCGTTAGAGATTTACGTCGATGAGTGCTGGAAGAAACATAATCTTCGGTTTTGTGTTTTTAGGATTAAGTTATGAAGAAGCAGGTGCTAAGTAATCCTAGAATTGAATTTAAAATTCTTTCTAGTATGCAAAGAAAAATGGCTTCTACGATGATTTCTTAATAAATTATTCGTTGATATGTTTTGGCTCTTTCCGTCATAGCATACGTAGCTAGATACTGGATGATGATTTTTTTAAACCTTTTTATAGAGTCTAGATGTTTCTATTGAATTGCGATCACAAGTATAATAACGCGCTCTGAAAGTTCTCTTAAAGTATCGTTCAGTAGAAGAGTGAATTTTGGATTTTTTCGATTCATGTACTGTGTGATGTGGCATTATTTATGGGAAGACTCAGTTTTGAGGCTTTGCTTAATGTACTTAAAGTAAAATTTTACACTAAACAAACAAACAAAATAAAAAATAAATAATTTGAGTTTTTTTTCTATTTTCCGTCATTTCAAAATGCTACTGATGCCGATGATTTTAATCGATTTTGATTAGATGATATTTGTCAGGAACGAGATTTGTTTTAAATCACTGGATTCCATTAGACCTGGATATTTTAGTTTATATTCTGCTTCAAGACCTGTTTTTATTCATTACGCTGTATTTGGTCTCATGTATAATTGATCAACAAGTTAAAAATCAATCATCGAATAGATGGTGTAAATAAAATCTCACTCAAACTATCTGACCTTTACCATAGAAATGTATGATAAACGTTTTCAATAACAGTACCATTACGTGTTAAACCATATTTCAACTTCTCAGAGCAAAACTAATGGATCGTTTCATTTGCATATATCATAATAAATATTTTGGTGTTATTGTTACAGAAAACACCATAAAGTGCATGATAAATAATTTCTTAAAAATAAATACGATAAGATAAAAGTGAAATTTAAAAAATGTCCCGTATATAAAATTAATATAAAAACAATCGACCGCTTACCTTAAAAGCAGATTAGCTGTGCGACCGGGATGATTTCTTTTAAGTATTTGCAACCTGAAATTCAGAAAAAATGCGGATTAATATTGAGCTAAAGAGACTACAAAAAAAATAACACGAAATGTAACTTGTAATTTCAATGAAATTAATTAATAATAATTTGAAGTTACTCACGTAAATTTTATCCAAAGCTCTCCGATCAATATCTGTTCACCACCTCAACGGTGTTCCTTTGCTATAATTATTCGCACTAACAACTCCAATAGCTTGACTTGGACTAAGAGTTATCAATGGAGCCAATCGTTCTGTAAATCGAATATAATTACGTTCCAATTCTTTTTGATAGTCCTTTTGATCTGGTAAAATTAAATTCTTATTCTTCTTAAGAGCATCATGACAACGCTTTGAAAACTCTTTAAAACAAAGTCGCAGTTTATTTTGATGCTTAGTTGGAACTGTAGTCCCATCTGATAGTCCTGAAAGAAAAACTAAAGCCATCTCCATTGGTCCTTGGTTTACTGTTGTTCCAATACATCCTTGAAGAACCATTTGTAATATTTTTGGATCTGCAGGCTCTTGATTTGTTGCAGCAGCCAATTCAGCTGTTTTCTTTTGAATATCTTCAATGGCTACTTCAATTGGTTCCAGGACAATTTGTTGACGACTAACAACTTGAATGCGAGTCTTTACATATGGAAAATGATTAGCAGTTGTTAAAATGATTTTTCGTTTGCATTGTTCATGCAGTTCACCATGAGCTTTTCCAGATTTTGTAAATGGTGTTGCAAATATAAAGCGCTCTGGAAAAAAAATAAAATAAAAATTGTTTAAAATGTCTTTCCTGTCATCTGTAAATCTTACTAATATTGAAATTTCTTTCGAAATGTGTTTCTCTGTGCCTTAACTCATATGTTTCGAAATATGGTTCGACATAAGTGATTTGTATGTAGGCTTTCTCCGGCTCCAATGAATTTGCATCGACTGCATTTGAATCTTTTATTATATGAACAGTGTCTGGACCAAATCGGTCTGCATAAAAATTCTAAAAACAATAAGAAAATAATGAAAAATTTACAAATTATAGAAAAATTATAGACCTGAAGTCGACTAAAAATTTCTGGCAATTTTGTAAGTGTTGGCTCTTTATATATAAATTCCTGTTGATCCAAATCACCAAATTTAGCTCCATAGAATCCAACGCGAAAATATGTCCCAAATACTCGTTTTCCTTGCAATTGAGAGATTCTATTAAATGCTTCCTGTAATTTGCCATGTATTTTGCCAAGTTTTTGAAAATCTCGATTCGATTCGCAAATAGGTATTAAAACTTTATAAACTTCGTTCATAGTTTCATACATTCCAGCGATTTGAAAAGAATTCGCTGCCTCTTCAAGTAGAGCTTTTAATCCGCTTTCAGTAAAATGATTTCCAAGACAAATACCATCTTCACCTGGACTTAAAACATCATCTGAAACTGCTGATTCCATTAGAGCATTTGGTGTGAGCTTCTGAAATGATACCGCACCGACAGGAAGATACGTTTGTGATTCTAACATGCTTAAATATTCAGCAACAAGAGCAGCACTATGAACATAACACATGGCAGCTTCTGTATGATTTGCACGTTCTTTATGCTTCTTAGCCATATTTTCTAGCCAAGTTAATCTAAGATCAGGATTATTTTGATAACCTTTGGCAATACGATGCATTAGATCGAGAAGCATTTCCGGATCTTCTTGGTATTCCTTCATTTTAACTGTATCGGATAGTATCATATGCAAATTGAATAATAAATCTTGAACTTGTTCCGGAAAGGTAGTCTCCTGCATTTCTGTGTCTGATTCTGCATAGACAAGAATTGTTTTTAATGCTCTCCGCAAGGATTGCTCACTGAATGAAGAACTAGTTCCAACAAGTGAACTCAGTGACATTGTTACTTGCATTTTAACTCGTGCGAAATTCTGCGAAAAAATTGAAACATTGACAAATAAATACACATTTTCTGCGCACATAATTTAATTTCATACTTACATTGCCGATTTCGAAATTTTGTCGCATTAACAAATATAAAGAAGCAGCTGCCTGTGATCTTATAGCTGCCAATTGAGAGCCACAATGTTTCAGTAATAGCAAACATAAATCCGCACAGATATCAGTTTCCTCGTCAAAAAGTAAATTATGAAATTTGAAAATTAAAGATCTTTGCGTTGCAAAGAAATTCTGCAGTGCGAGAGTACTCTGATTTCGAGACAGAGCATGTAGTAAAACTTTTAAAACAGTCCCAAGTAAATTATGATGAATTTCCGAATTTGTTGCTACCTGAACGACTATTTCAAGAGTATCGAGTATAACAAGACTAATTTCAGTCGCTAGAGATCCTTCAATATAGTAATTTATCTCTACATCTGGATCATGCTTAGTTAGGGTATCATAAAACTGTGTCCTATATGGCATTTGATCTTTTCTCCAACGAAATTTCTCCGTTGAATTGCGATCTTTTCGTCGATTAATTAAATCATTTCGAGCCGATCCTGTACCTCTTATGTATTCTTCAAGTCTATCCTTCATATCTGGAGTTTTACGAAAACTCTGAGTATTCCTTTTAAGCATTGGAAGTCGTTTTTGTCCTTTATATTCAAAACATGGTATACATATGTTGATAACCTGCAACATCTGATGTACACGATGAGGACTTAAACCCAATGTCCATCGGTAAAGTATTCTCTTGTCTAAATTTTTCAATACCCATAAGAAACAGGCTAGAAGATGACGAGTATTTTCACTACTTAAAGGAGATTTATTCTTAACCGTTTCTTGAACATAAGAATATGTTCTACTTCCAGATATTGCATATGCCACTTCTGGACTAATTGTTGATGCTGTGATTGGCTGATGAGGACCTTGATAATCTTCAAGAAAACCAATACTTTGTAGACGATCATGAGAATCTGATAGATACTGATGTAATTGTGCAATTGTATCCATAACAATTTCCAATAAAGGTATATACAGAGCAGCAACTCTAGCTCGGGCATCTGGTTCGGTATATCGTGGATCTAGATCATGTGATGTCATAAGATTACGTACACAACGAATAGCTTTTCCATGAAGACAAGGATTTCTATAGAAAATATATCGAATTTCAGCTGTAACGCAAGTAAAAGAAAAAAATTTTCTTCAACTTACGAAACTTCTAGAACAGTCGCAAGTTCACTGAGTACCAATCCAACAAGGAAATGCTGTTGCCGAAATTCCGCACTTAATTCAACATGTAAAATTTTGTCTGCGCTACCCTATAAATGAGAGAATGAATTTGTTAGATTAAGAATTGTGGAAATATTAAAATATATTATATAATACATACCAATGTACTCAGATAAGAGCTCTGACTAGTGTTTGATGTTACACTTGGAGTTGGACTACAGGGTGCCGAAAGTGTTGTGTAGGGCGTTGCAAATGGTAAATTTAATGCAACGAAATGTTCATGACTACAAACAATTCGAAGAAAATCAATTTTATAATGCATAAGATCTGGAATCGATGAATTCTTCGAGATCAGTACTTTGTAGTAAGTCTTAATTAAACCAAAGACAAATCCACGATCCATAATACTGAATAGATCAAATATAAAGAAACCTAGACTGGCATTCAAAGATTGCGCTAGTTTTGGTTCAATACTGTGATATCCAACGATTTTCGTTGTGACCAAGTGTGTAAGTGTAGACAAATCATCTGTGAATTGATGAGGAAATCGAGGTTTTCGTAGAGATGCTAATGATCTGGTTTGATCGAGATGTTCAATCATTGATTTTATCATAAGTTCAAATAGAAACCATGAATTACTCATAGCCATTTCAGCTGTTTTTCCACTTGCTACTACCCAATGCAGTGCCAGTTCCTCATGTAGAAGACGAATTTGTCCATCACGTCCAGCAAATGTTGGTGATAAATCCATTGAAATTTCTGAAATGAAAAAACAAAAAGGTAATTTTAAATTTATTAAATTATTTCCATTAGAAGCACACTAAGCACGAATTTTGACAGAAAAGAATAGAAGAAGCCAATCAATGTCTTAATTTTAGGTGGGCTTCGAACGAATAATTAATGACATGCCTTGACTAAACTCCAGCCATTGCTATCCTTTCGGATAGGCCCTGATGGCTGTATAAGTTGTGTATCCACAACAGTGTGTTCCTGGGTACATGGGGATAATAAGGAATGAAAGGGCTAAAGCTTGCGCTCTCTTCCTTGAATCGAAACCCGCTGTAGACGTTTTCATCTCAGTTTTGGAATCATTGATTAAAGCGGATTTTCGCATGAAGCATTAGAAAAGAAACTGAATACTTGCAGGTGAACATTTTTCTTGATGGGCCTAATAGGAATTTCTTGGCTCTCGGAAGGAAACAATGCAGAGCTTTAGTTGGCGTAATCACAGGCCAAAGCTCGCTTAATGCTCATCCTAACAAGGATGGAAGTTGTTGACAGCCCTGAGTGTCTGTCCAGCCTGGAAGGAAAGCCTGAGACAACCGAACACTTTCTGTGTACTTATCTAGTCTTTGTCCGGAGCAGGCTGGATGCGCTTGGGTCTACCCTCTTATCTGTGGATAAGCATAAGCTTGTATCACCTAGACCTGACAATCATAACACAAAGTAAAAACTTGAGAAACTGGGATAGGCCTTTATCACCTACCGCACATTGAACGCAACACAGCGTAGGGCAGGGTAGCGTAGGTTTTTGTAATATACACAAGTAAATGTCCGACCGCATATTGCTTCTGCTGTGTGTAATATGCGGTCGGCTATTTACTTGTTACAAAAACCTACGCTGTGCTGCGTTCAATGTTCATTGAACACAACACGTCGAAGGATAGGCAAATGGACAGTGCAAGAGTATAAGGCTCGCCGCACATTGAACACAGCACAGCATAGACAAATGGGCAGTGGAAAAGTAAAAGTATTCCTCTGCTGTGATTCTGTTACGACGCGCATATTGAACACAGGAAAACTATTTCTCTACTTCGACCCTTTTGAAAAGCGAGTAGAAATTTTGCCTCAATCGAATAAATTAACTGTTGTGTATTTCTACACTGGTAGCTAGGCGCAACAGAGGAATAATGCACAGACGAGACAGAGGCCTATGCCTCTCTGCTGTGTGCAATATGAGGTCGGGCAAAACCCTCGAGAATACTTCATAAGCCATGAAACAAATTTCCTCACTACCACATGAAAGCCCTAACGGAGTCCCAACATCTAAAATATTTGCAGTGTTCTTATGTAAAACTGACAAAAGTTTGATTTGAATAGTTCCTCCGCCCTAAACTACTATTCATACAGAAAAATGGTGTTCTGTTAATCTTAAGCTTGCTTTCTTATCTTCCGAACTGAAATAAAATGTTTATACCTTTTCTAACTAAATTATTTAAAAAAAATTATCTGAATCCAATGACTACCTCAAACAAAAATTCTCAACTGAGTAATCATTGTATATGCCGTTGTGCCGTTATGGGATACCGTGGGCTGATGATATCGAATGTAGCTGCCTACAATTTCGGACTCCGGCTGCACATACACACATGCAATTATTACTCAGCTGAGAGTTATTGAGCGTAAAATGGTAAGGTTACTTTGTAATCCTAACTATTTTATTATTTTGCTGAATAAGGCATATAGTAAGTGTAGCCTTCGGGAAGGTAAGGACCCAAGCTTTAAATTGCTAGACGACTATTTTCCTGTATGGATAGTAGTTCAGGCTATATAGTATACATAAAATCAATGTTTGGCACTTTTCCAGAAGTATCAATATAGAACATTTTAGAGAACGGACTCGCAACGCACACATATAGATTTCTGTTTCATGCTTTGGAAATTTTTGTCGAGGGTTTTGGTTCACATCAAATGGAGGAGAATTCAGTAAATTTAGCTGATGAAGTTAATTTTCAGGGTCATCGCCACCTCTATCTCAGGTTTCGGAATATATACCGTGTGAGTTTATAAAAACGTTCTCTGAAGCGGAAATCCTCGAAGGACTGCAATACAAAAACAATTCGATCACAGAGGTTCGAAAGATGACAATACCGGCGAAAGACATCACTGTTCAAATCCCCACAGGAGCTCTGCATGTCACCTTCGACGGCCATGTAGGCATTCCCAGCAATGAAAGCGCGGACCACCTGGCAAAACACACACAAGCGAGCACACCATCATCGACCCACCGACATACAAAGCGGCAGCCATGCATTGCAAAAGATTGCGGGAAGTCTGCAGGCAACTAGCCTGGAATGGCTCTAATGATATCCTGGCCAGCCACCAGATATCAATCCATAGACCTAACAAGTGCGAATACCCCAGACGCAACATGATCGAGATGGCTAAAGTCAGGTTGGGCCATTTCCAAGCCATCTTTAGTAGGCAACCAGGTCCGACCTGCATTCACTGCGACGGAGCACCTCTCATAGCTCATCACATCTTCTTTGAGTGCGGGGAGCTGAGCAGACTACTTAACGAACGAGTAATCACGACTAGACCAACGGACCTCCACAACTACTCCAAGAGGATACTAACATACTTATTCCTGGACTCAAACGGAATAACAAACAGACTCTAACGAACCGAACGAGCAGCACAAGTACTACACCGGGAACGTAAAAAAAAAGTAGGGGGAGGCGAATTTCAATCCTTTAGAAAAAAAAACAAGAAACATTAGTTTTAAGTAGACATCTAGGCACTTGGAATGAGCCTGCGAGTAATCTACTGAATTTGGAATAAAATGGAATCTAAATATTTAACAAGTTAACAAGCATAGAATAATTTAAGAACACTAGATTATAAGTCCGGCGGAGCCCAGATGGCCTAGTAGCCGTAACTTTGTATTAGGCTTATATACTAAGTGCAATAAAGTAATATTCAATTCAATTCAGATTTTCGTTTCATGGCTTGGGCAGTATTCTCGAGGATTTTGGATCGGTACAAAAACCTTAGCTACCATGACCTACGCTGTGCTGTTCTGTGTTCAATGTGCGGCGACCAGAAGCATTTATTAGGAATTAAATTCGAATTCAATTTCAACACTTACCTTTTCGATCTAAGCTTTTAGCGGTTGTTTCATGGATGATATGCAAATCCCGGTGTCCAGCAAGTTCCTCGGTATTACTCTTGCTTCCAGTTAAACGACGCTTTCCACTAAACGGATGTAGTATTTTACTTTGAAACTGAACATAGGTCGACAGTAGCGTCTGCCTACCATACTGATCAACAATAAGATCATCATGAAGAATCTGTAAAAATTAAAAACTTCAATTTCTAGATTATCAATAATAATTAAGAAAACACTCAAAACTTACAGACAAATTGGCAGAAACAAGACATAAAACTTCAAAAACAGTTGGTCCAATAGAAAAAATCTGTCCACCAATTTTATATGTGGTAACTAGAAGTTCAATCAATTTATCCAGAACAATAGGAAGATTTTTTACTAGTGATTCCCTTTCGGCTTGCTGAATATCCAACAAAGAATTTTTCATTTCTCTCTCCATGTTGCTTT
This sequence comes from Dioctria linearis, assembly GCA_963930735.1. Lineage (NCBI taxonomy): Eukaryota > Metazoa > Arthropoda > Insecta > Diptera > Asilidae > Dioctria > Dioctria linearis. The sequence continues at coordinate 17,333,793 of OZ005744.1, forward strand.
CTCCAATGCGTGGAGGTATTTTCTTTGTCTCAAGATATTCACATAAATGAAGAAATCTAGTGGACTAAAATATTAGATTTCTTAAAAAAGAAAATAACACAAAAAACGCTTACTTATCCAGACGATCATCTAAAGTGTGACCTGAGGTCACAGCTTCTATGGTAACAGTGAACACTGGACGATGATTATCCAACCATTTTGTACCCGGTAATTGAACATTTGGTGGAATAAAGGAATAATTTTCTGGAGGTGTTTCTACCATAACAGGAAGATTAAATTCCCCAACCTTCATTTTTCCATCCTGTAGAATTGGAATCCATGTATAGCCCACAGGAGTTTCAACTGAATTCTGTATTTCCTGAGGTTTTTTCTGACACGACACATGAAATAAAGTAAATAAAAGATGATGATTCTGATTAAGATTTGCCGGAAGAGCAATTTTGATCTCATCGTAAAAAGTTGGGCATTTGTTGTGATAATTAACCGCTGTAAATGCTTCTGATGTGAATTCAGGACAAGAGGATTTAGCAAAAATCGCATTCAAAGCATCCGTTTGTGACTCCCCAGACATAAGCTGAATACGTACAGCAATATTACGAGCAGAACCAGCACGTGCAGAAAAATTAAGCTCTTTTGGACATACGAACAAAAGATTTCGGTAGGTGTAGTGGGGATTATATATTACAGTCGATGGAAATTCAAGAATTTCTTTAATTGGGCGAGTTTTATCATCTAAAAAATATGATGAATTAATTGAGTGAAGTTTAAAACGAAAGTATAATAAATTTTCACCTGGATAGGGATCAACTTTAGCTAGTTCAGGTGTTAACGCATATTTTACTTCCTCCGGACAAGGTGATATTTCCAATTTAATTGAGCCAGGAATACATTTGTATTTTTTCATTACAGATCCAGGGCGCTTAAGTTCTGGTAGAAATTTATAAAGATCTTCGTCCTTCATTTTATCGGATTCCTGAAAAATAAAGAATGTCACACTAAAAAGAGAGCTAAAAAAAAAATTAAAAATATTCGTGCATTACTTGCTTAAAGAAACTAGATACAGTTATTGTTATTGGTCGGAATGTTTCGATACTGTTTGCAAAATCATCTGGAGACCATGAACGCCTTTTTTCACTTTTTCTCTCAAGGGATCCTCGTCTAGTCAATGTTCCCATGTCACTAGCTTTACGACGAAGTTGATCAAAACTGCTAGTTGAAGACTTGCGATCTGAAATTATTTATTTATTGATAATTTCCACAAATAAAAACTTTACAAACTATGCTACACACGGAAAAGTAATAATAAAACAAGCTCTAAAGTATCTTAATTAAGAAACTTACCCAAGCTATTCGAACTAGAGGCAGTTCCAAGGCTGTCTCTATCCTTATCATCCTTATCGAAATTGTCACCATTGAAAACATTCGTGAGATAAATTCCAGTCCATGCGAAAGGCATTCGATATTTCCCAAGTCTTTCACAAAAGTCTGCTGCATTTGATCTTGCTTTATCACGATATTTTTCCTTGTCTTCCTTCAAATATGGTTCAACCGAGTCCTTAATGTCACCCTGCAGAACCTTTTCAAGGCGGATCACAAGAAACAAATCATTACTTGGATATGTTATTTCGAAAATTGCCGCCCTACTCTGGGTACTAATGTCACTGTACGGCACATGTGAGGTCAACATGCGTTTCAAATTTTCAGAATTCATGTCAAAGTAGAAATTTTCAGAAATCTTCTTTCGCTCTTTGGCATCATAAATTGCCATCGAAGCGAAAATTGGCTCCACCTCAAGTTCAAGTCTTAGCTGGAGACATTTAACGATAATTCGATGACCCATATGTTCCACAGGAATCTCAGCAGGTAATCGTTTCTCAATCGAATCCTCCGGATCTGCTTCTGGATATAAACTGAAAAGAGCATCCTGGCGATCATCTTGTCGCTGTGATTCATTGCCTTGATCGACTATTTCAGGTGGAAGGTCTTCCAGTAAATTCGGAATTAGTGGATCATTGACGGATCTTCGTAAATCAAAACTAGCCCATGAGCCACGTGGCGTTAAAGTGTCTGTACACGTTGAAACGGATGATAGACTCGCAATAGATTGACGGCTGCTTGGTGTACAACTTTCACTTTTATCCGTTAGAGTATCATCGAAAGAGGAGAAATCCTTGTCTATTTCGAATTCTTGTTGATAATTACTGGGACTTATTGCTCCTTTATCAATGCGATCTTTTGTGCAGCATGAACTTGAGTAGTGACGTTGGGAAAACTCAACCACTTTCCAAGGACGTGTAAAACATTGAACACATTCCTGTAAGTGCAGAGGAAGCTCAGATCTGAAAAAGAGAAAAATTGCGTCACTAAACACATCTTCCAATAAACTTTTATATCTTACAATTCTTCTTTGGGAATAACATGTTCAACAGTTCTAATTTTTCTCGGAAAGGTTTTCACAGACACATCATTTGGTGGGAACTCTAGTATCGAGTTCAGAGGATCTCGACACAGGATGCTCACATGTTGAGCGATAAATTCCTCATAATCTAAGGGTTCCACTAATTCAGTCAGGGAAATCTGAAAATTGATTTTAATTTTTTAGAAGATTTTCAATAAAACACTTCAAATTTATACCGATGATGAACAAATTGAATTTGTCTCACTTTTAGCAGTCAAATGATAATTTACAACATTTTTCCGCACTTCAGAGGCATGTTGCCTGTGAAAAAGAAGAAAAAGAATTCGTTTTCAACTTTTGGTGCTCCGCCATTTCCTCTTTCAATTCTTTCACCAGACAAAGGATAGGGCGAGGTTATGAGCGAAAGAAACTTACTTTGAGAGTTTTTGAGCAAACGCTCGTTGCACGGATGACATATTTTAATCTATAAAATACCACCCGGCTGGCTTTTAAGCAAATCGTCAAAGAAATTAAATTATCTTATTGCACTTCATCGATTTTTTAAAATTAATTCCAAGCAAATTGGGATAACAGTAGTTGATGGCTGACTGATGAGTGATGGCCGATGGGGACAAAGGACGCCAAAGACGCCAACCAAATCTAACAAATGTCAATCACCTTTTTTTTCGTTGGCGTAGTATCAAAACCATATAAAGATACAAAAATCCACGTGGCTTGCAATGGTATGAGTGCTTTGTTTACATCTAGTACTGCACGTTAACTGCAAATTAAGTCAAAAATTGGAATAGTTGTGAGCTTTGAAAATGGTTTTCAGATTGACATGTAGGTGGTTGGATGTACATTCCGTAAAAAAGCACAAGATTAGAGTTTAATATTTTCCTTTTTTTTCAAAATCCGTTTAAACACGAAAAAACTAAAATACATTTTATTTAAATTTTCGAAATGGACTTTGACGGCACTGATTAAAACTATTCACGTTAATCCGTCATGGTACTCGAGAGAAAAAACGATATCTGTTTTCTTCTCCAGATAGAATTGGGGCAGCAAATTTTCCAGATTTGCCCAAGGATCTATCATCAGTGTTACCTGAGAGGGTGTTTTATTTAGCCAATTAAAAAAAAATAATAATATTTAACACTAAGAACCCAGTGAGGGGGTATAATTAAAATGGAACATACAATAACATAAAATAACATAAAAATATAATTATAGAGATTTTATCAGAGAATGAAGATTTCCTAGTGAATACAAATTAACGTGAGGTGGTAGTAGTAGAATCTTAAAGCCTATTGGCAAAACCCCTTCACAAGCCATGAAACAGACTCCCTCTCTACCACATACGAGGCCCAACGGAGTCCTTACATTCTGAAATATTTGCAGTGTTCTTATGTAAAACTGTCAAAAATTTGATTTGAATAGCTCCTCCGCCCTAAACTACTATTCATACAGAAAAATGGTGTTCTGTTAATCTTAAGCTTGCTTTCTTATCTGCCGAACAGTAATAAAATATTGATACCTTTCCTAACAAAATTATTTAAAAAAATTTATCTTAACCAAATGACTACGATTCCTCAAACAAAAATTCTCAGCTGAGTAATCATTGCAATGCCGCTGTGCCGTCATGGGATGCCGTGGGCTGATGATATCGAATGTAGCTGCCTACAGTTTCGGACTACGGCTGCACACACACATGCATTTATTACTCAGCTGAGAGCGTAAAATGGTAAGGTTACTTTGTAATCAAAACTATTTTATTATTTTGTTAAGTAAGGTATATAGGAAGTGTAGCCTTTGGGAAGGTAAGTAACCAAGCTTTAAATTACTAGAACACTATTTTCCTGTATGGATAGTAGTTTAGGCTCTATGGCATATATAAAGTCAATGTTTGGCGCTTTTCCATAAGCATCAATATAGAACGTTTTAGAGAACGGACCCCGAACGCACACATATAGATTTCTGTTTCATGGCTTGGGAAGTATGCTCGAGGGTTTTGCTATTGCTGAATACAAATTAACGTGAGGTGGTAATAGTAGAATCTTAAAGCCTATTGCTGAAGTCTTAACCTGACCTTAATTAGACGCAAATACCTCAGCAACTCCCTTCAAAATATCTGGAGATAAGTCTGTCTTGTAGATGTAGATAGTATTTTAATGTTTCTCAAATAACCAATGAAGTCAATTCTGTTCAATTTGGCATGTAAATGGGCTAATTTAATCAATATAATGAAGATCGATAAACAAATGCTTTACCAAGATCGAAGAGAGCATAAAACACAATGCCCTCCTGGAAACCCAAAGAATATAAGGGAGCACGACTTTGCTAACTATGTATGGAAATGTTTTCTGGGATCCAAATTGATTCCAGTTTTACGAAGCCTTGACACTCATATTTTTGAGATAGTGTGTAGAATAGTGATCGGTAATGAGGGTTTGTAATAGCCGTAATAAGTCAAACTGATAATGAGTTTGCTGCCGGTTGTAGCTGAGTTGGTAAAAAACTCCAAAAATTTCCTATCGTCACATTTTCTGAAATGCACATATTGGAACTTGCTTGATTACCAGCAAATTTCGCATACATTTGTACATACCGGTTTCATTGTGCTGAAAAAGTTACCAACCTTGAAGTTTCGCCAGGCCTTTCCTCACAAAACCTCAACCAAGTACTCTCCCTGCACCTTTGACTAAATTACATATAAAAATTGCATGAAAAACATAATTGAATTGGATAGTGTTGAATTAGCATAAAGTTTATCAGGGGATGAAGATTATCTGCCGCCAGACTAGCGAAAGCAAGATTGCATTATTGTTAACAAGCCTAGCCTATTCAATATCTAATCTGATAGCAGAACGAGAGTACTATAAGCCGGTGCCAGGCCAGCCGTGTCTTCCAGATCAACAACGTTTTGTTGAAGAACCGAAAAACTACGAAAAAGGATTTCTTGATTTTAGACATGAATAGGTATGAAGTTTTCAGTAGTAATGCAGCACTGAAATAGTGTATTGGCGTAAATTTATGCCACAAACTCTGCTCGGAAAGTAGATATGTATATCATAAAATTTGGGTAGTTAGCTAAAATTTCTACCTCACCATAAAAGTAATGAATAGCAATTGCATCTATCGAGATATTGTGGTATTAGTTAGTAATTTCCGGGGCATTGCAATTGCATAACGTTGTCGGTTTATTTCTCTTACGCATACAAAAAGAAAACAATGTTGAAGGATTGCTTGAATCGAAAGAACAAAGATGGTGATCATGTGGAGGACTCTAGAAACCAAATTCACAATTGTTTTATTTTAGTATTATTTTAAATTTATACTCAGCACTTTCATACATTTGCTCCCTTTCGTTCTTAAGTAAGTGTCAGGAAATATATAATATGTAAAACAGTACAACAGCAGCAGGACTTAATTTTTGAATAAATTATTTTGTGCTATTTTAACTATTACATTTGTGTGTACCGTATTACACCATTTCAATAAGACTTACAAGAAGTATTTATTTAATTAGTTGAAAATCGAAAGCTCATTCAGTTGCTTGGATTTTTATGCACCCAAGGCTGCTGCTTTATTCTAAAATATGAAAATAAAAATAAAACTTCAATCTGGTCTTATAATTACGATGTTTTATTAAAATTATAAAAGATATCTAAAACTAAAAACAACTTAAAGACGAATTCCAGGATTTGTGGCAGCAACATAACGAAGGAGTTCCTCAGAATCCTCACAGATAACAGGTTTTTCATGATAGCAAGCGACATCATGCCATGCAATACCATCATTATATACATTATTCAAAATCGACAAACATTGTTCCTTAGTCTGATTTATATCATATTCAGCATTGTCTGGTTGTGGTCGCTTTTTATGTCCAGTTTGTGACCATGGATTGTATCCCCATCCTTGTGGAATTCTGTTTGTTGCATGAATCTTTTCCCTTGTTGAGGACCAGAACCATCCAAAGACGCTCTTTGGTTCCAAATCTGGACGATTTTCACATCCAGCAAAGTCACAGATACGTCCAGAGGTCCAAATATATGGAACATCATTTTGTTGAATTACACGGAAAATTAGATTGTTCTTCTCTTGAGTTTCAAGTGATACTAAATCCATACAATATTCACGGCAAAGGTTACGACCATCTAACCAATCGACTTTCTTGTTAGCTAACTGTGGAACATGTGAGCTTAAGAACAAATTTTTTCCACGGTACTGGAATTCTTTTGGACCTGAAAAAGTGTAAAAGAAAAAAGTATAAATAACTACAAATTTAAATAAGGCTTTTAGTTAGAAACTTACTTATGAATAAATGATTTATGTTTACCCGTTAATGGAATGATTTTTCTTCTGTCAAATAATGCACTATTAACTTTGTCATAGAGTAATTACTTAATTACTTAACTCATATCGATCGGTACTAGTTACCAATAAATCACAAATCTCTCTTTAATTCATACGCTTTAACCTCAAGTTAATTATAATATTCATGCTGCTACTAATGCATACATATTAGGACCACATTCACTAGGCGGATACCATAAAATCAAACGGAATTGCATTATTCATTCAACATTAATACTCCGGGGCGCATGTAACAATTTATTCTTGAAATGTTTCTCGATTTTATTAATAGTGTTGTTGTGGTCAAAGAGAAGAATTTCTGTAATAAATTTCTGTTTCGATTCAAATTAAAGTTAAATGCGGTTTATAAATTTGAATTATTGAAGCTTTTCCTTTAATGGACTGATAACCGGTAATTTATGTTGGTTAGGTGGTATTCATGCTTACTAACCGACAATAATTGCATACCTGTGCGCGGTTAAGGTATTTTATACCCTTTCACAGTGATTTTAATTTAATCCAGCTCTTGCTACAAAAATGTCGGTATCAAATAAATAATAAACTCTAAGAAAGCTCTTGTAGTTGAATAGATTTTTGAATTCGAATCGAATAATAATTATAGAAAATTAAATTGGACAGATGAACAGAAAAAGTCAAGTGTTTTACCCACTAATTAAAAACCTATGGGTAAACAACTCTAATTATTTCACTTACATAGAATAGGGTCTGCAACAAATGCAGCCATGCAGAATGCAAGTCTTAAAAATAGAAAATTTAGTTTTATACAAAAATTGAGCCTATTTCTGCAGAGTTATTTTTACCAGGCAAATTTGAGAAATTAATCTCTGAATTCATAATTTTTTCCTCTATAAGAAAAATAATTTTTCGCTATTCCTAGTTCTATGGCACATAAATTGCACAATAAGAAAGAAAATTCAAGGTAGGTTGAAAATTATTTGTGTAGTCAAGGAATAAACTCCTAGACCGGTTAGAAAACCTGAATAAATATCTATTGCACCAGTAGTACTACCAATGTAATAATTTACGCCTCTTCTACATTTCATCAATTCCACTTTTTGTCTTCTCCAAGAGAAACTTGAATGCATCTCCCAAGACCAAAATGATTACATAAATAAATAAAGCAGGGTAAAAACACGCGAGTTCAAAAGTTCCACCTTAATGATGAGCCAAGAGTTGTTAATGGTGCAATCCTGCAGAATAAGGTTTACTTTTCGCACATAATTCATTATAACTCAATTTTGAATTATGAATCAAGAGATTCAATGGAATCTTTGTAACCATAAGAGAATTAGGGTGTGTTCAAAAGAAAACATTTGAGATAATATATACTGATGAGATTGCGCCTGCACGCCCGCCGCTGTGCTACTCTGGTCTTTTGCCGGATAGTCAACTTCTGAGGTGACCTGAAATGGAAAGTAGTGTTTTCTCCACGTAACAACTCTTAAAAGGCCTTCATATGGATAGTGGAATTTTGTTGACCTAATTTTATTTATTTTATTTATTTATTGTGCTGTACACTTAAGTGTACCATAAATTTATTAAATCTTTCCTGGTTTTTAATATCTGAACTGGTCTGTTGGGGACTGACTATACCTATGTAAGTGTGTATTTGTATGCAAAATGGTTAAATTGACCAGTGAATTTTAAGAGCCAACTGGCAAGTCATTGCATAATAGACAGTAAAGAGTGGATTTTTTATTTTATTTTTATCTACACTTTAACAACTGGTTTTCAAAGTAAATTTAATGTATTTGATTATGACCTTTTTCAATGCACATTTTTGTAGGATAAGTACTGGATCATTTGAGGTTCTTTTTTTTTTTTTTGTAAGTAATAATCGGGTAGAGATTTATAAAAGTTGTGAAACTAATATCTCTTACCTGAATGCTTAAATTTAAAATGTAGTCTAAGTGGAATTCTACTATATGGAGTTTGCGAGTGTCACCGATCATTTTAGGAGCATTGAAAGTTGAAAAAAAAAGTGAAATCTGATTAATAACTTCAGTTGATTGCATTCAACAATGTATTACTAATGTGCAATTGATGAATGTTGATAGACTCAAATAATGTCTCCAAAATGAAGAAATTACTAATTACTAAAGGTAGCAAAGGCTGTAATATATAGTAAACAGCTTACACCAGTTCATAAAAGGAAAGAAAAATAATTTCAATAAAGTACTGGCTTAGTACAGAAAGAACTCTGATACATATGGAATTTCCCAGTTTTGATTGTTTCTTATTTATAGGGTGGAAAGCAAAATTATGAAAATAAATTTTATTTAAAAAACATTAAATATAGTTAAAGAGATATACTTGTTCTTCTCCACATTGCAAAAATAAAATTTACTTACATATATCCATTTACTTCAGAATATCTAACGGGCAAGAAAGCCCCGCGCTCTGTGCAACTACTTACATCGCCAAGCAGACTATTTCACATCTTGGCGTGATTGATGCCAGTTAACGTAACGTGTACGTAACCCCAATGACGGATATGAAAATTCCAAATAAATTTTCTTAGGTAAAATTTAAATGGGGGAGTTACAGTCAGTCACATGAAAAATGTATTACCTGGAAAAGGGCGGAATGAATCAAGCAGTTATTACTTGTAATTGCTATAAAGCTGGTCAGCTAGTTTTAACTAATCAAAGAAACGGCACACTTATCTCAACTAAATATAATATAAAAGTAATATTTATTCTGCCTGTTTTCTTAAATTTATCTATACATTTACAATTCGAACAACTATAAGTTTATAACAGCTTAATGATTGTATTTCTAATAGTTTTCTATGTGTTTGTTTTAACACTTCTAACCCACTAAAAACGGAACTACAAGTCATCACAAATGATGATTATACCTACCACTTTCGCTTGGGATATAAATTATTAATTCAAAACTGCAAGTAAACAATAGATGCAATAAAACAAAGATGACTAATCTGTAAAATCGTGTCAGTGAAGACAATGTAATCAAAATAAGTCATCTAGCTTGCATCTATACATACATATATATGTACATATGCAGCTTCAAATACCTTTCCGACTAACAGAATACTTTAAGCCTTCCTTTAGATGGATGCTTACCGTCTATTAATTTCAATGATTGGTATGTTGCAGTAGCTGGATATTTTGCATAGCTCATTAAAACAATTAAAATTGTGCTACACATGCAATTATCCGGTTTAATGAAATATACTCGATTGATGATAGACATAGCTTTTCGTTGTGCATAGGAATACGTCGGTAATATATAAGAAAATAAATGAAAATTCTCTTACTACTTCTACGACTAATACTACTACTACTTAGGCTAGGGATTAAGATCTGTATTATTGTAACACTTTTATCGTAGATATAGAAAATAAAAATTTCCATTGGGAAAAAAGAGTTTCCCAGACCTTTTACTCAAGAAGTCAATAAACTCATGATTGTTCTCTTCACCGAAAAACAAACAAACAGAAAACCCATAAAAAATTTCTCTAAGTTGTTCGGCGCGTGGTGAAGTATATGCATAAGTGCCTCTAAAATGTTTAAGAAATAATGGAGACATTAACTATTGTACAAGAATAAATCTTGTGTTGCATCTTTCGTTACGTACACGTGCTTTTAGATTTCCTCGATCGTTTGGAAAACCTCTTTAAATTACTTTTCTATCCGCCTTCAGGTGTTAAAATGGATTGCGTAAGATCCCATGAATAAATAATTTGCATGTGGTCATGTTTCAACAATTATTATGTGTAATTGGTATGAAATTTATATTACGAAGGGGTGCTTTTTTTTTTTTTTTATTTGCTTTTATGCCTCAAATGCCCACGTGGGTGTTGAATTAATTTCTTGTGATAAACTCTCTTATAGAAATTTCACTTAAAATTACTGAGTAATGTATATTTTAATGTATACAATAAAAATCAAAAAAATCATAGACACCTGTAGAGAGACAGCTCCAGTTTTTGCTGGAGGTAATTGGCTATCGAATTTAAAAAAAAAAAGAGTTAGGATTGAATTTTATGAATTAGGAGCACTATTTTCTGTTATGGTTAAATTTATTTTCGACTTCGTAAAACAACTGTAGGTTTTCGTCCTCCATAGTATGTAAGTCCTCAAGAAACAAGGAGACAGAACTGCTAGAATTACAATAACAGAAATGTATCACCCAGGAAGAACACAACTATTCTGTATTCTAAAGAGTCAAATTCTGAGCCACGCAATTCAAACTTATTAGATCCATTTTTACATGAAGAATTGTTTAATCTGAAGTAGGGTTGGTAGAGCTATTTATTAGGATCGAGTCCAGACTGCAGCGATGGTATTCATATTTTTTTAGAGAGTTGCGCCTTTACCAATTAAGATATGACTATTGACTACAAGACTATTGTGATTGAGTATTTCAAGTGCCTGACATGTTTTTCTTTTTTTAAATAGCTAGTTGTCCTTGATTGAAGATAAAAGTTTGGAAAATACACTGTCTATAACGGTAGGTTTTTACTGAAAATATTTCGTAAAATTTTTGTTTATGTTTTGTTTTCTTTCAAATAATGTATATGAATATTACACAAAATTAATTGAAATTCGGGCCTGACGATTTCCATAAAAATGTCATAAAACCACTTAAAAAATGCAACAACAAAAAAAACCCAAATATTTTATCAACGTGTATCATATCTTTTATTTATGCAAATAAAATTGTTAATCGAGAAACTAAAAATTTATTAGCATTTCACAGCAAAAGAATGATCTCATTTAATCTCATACTCGTTAAAAAGAAAAAAGTAATTGACCTTCATTTTCGATAATTGGAAAAGAACTATAAAATATGTCGAATGGTGAAGAGAATAAATTAAACGAAACCACCCGGAAAAAAATCCTTCCTACACATTTTTCTACACTCATTAAGCAGTCAATGGATAACTTCTTTGAATAGTCGTCGCCGTAAAAATCGAAAAACGAAGCCATTAAAATTCACAGAGTAGACTATTCTAAATTAACTTTCCTAGTAAAAAACAAACAAACAAAAAGAAACTTTTGTACACCTTAAAGTATGTTTTGTGTCCATTGTTTTGAACTTCGCCACCACCACCGCTAGATGTAACAAATGAGGAAGAAATATTATTGTTACTAATGAATTTTTGCCATTCCGTGAGATTTCACAATTCAGTGCTACTGATAATGTTTTTGATAAAGGATTTTACCGGACCGTAGTCATATCACATCGCACTTCCAATACAAGCCAAAATACTTCAAGCCGAACAGAAAAAAATCCGTATTGGTTGTTATGTTTTATATGCAAGTAACGTTTAAAAATAACCTTGTGCCTGAATTGATTTGAATTTTACATTCATAGGTTGATTTTAAGGCATGTTAAAATTTTATGTGGCACAATAAGTGCGAAGATATTCAAATTGTATTTAAAACTCAAGTCATTTCATATTTTGTTTCTTAAATTATAACATAAAAAAAAAATGAGCGAAAATAATTCCTTTGGCACTTTGGCAGATGGCATTATGACCCTCATGGAATTAGATGAAAATAAAAGTTAAATAAAGTGAAAACTTAAAAGTTTTCTTTGGCAACACCAAGGAGGGATAGCTCGATTTAGTATATTTTTTAAGTTGTATTTGCAATTTTTATGAAAACAGCGTGTTTAAAATTTCAGCCCTCTACGTTGACGCGTTTTCAGGCAGTATCCATAAATATATAGTAAAAGCCCAAAGTTTTGTATGGCATCACCAAGAAGGGATTGCTCGATTTAGTCCATTTTTGGCCTTGTATATGCAATTTTTATGAGAACACCGTGTACAAAATTTGAACTCTCCATGTTGACGCGCTCTTAGGTATATGTATATAGTGAAAAACGAAATTTTTGTATGGCAACCTTATGAAGGAGTGCTCATTTGTTTCATTTAAAATTTTGCACACGGAAATTTCAGCTCTCTAAGTGAACGCATTTACGAATTATCGGTAGGGCAGACGGACGTAACTTTTCATATTATGCGTGGGTGGTCAATCCATTTTGCTCCACCAATATTCTTTCTATGCGTTACAAATGTAATGACAAACTTATTACAACCCTATGGATTTCGTCTAGGGTATTAGAAATCCTTCCGGCTGCATTGCGAATTACTGTAATTGAGACCAGAGTATTAAGCGTATTCCAAGCCAACAGAAGTGTAAATGCTAACCGGATTTATGAAATCGTGATAGCATTAACTGCTTAATATGATATAATAATAGATGTTCTAAAACTTAAAAATAATACTTACGGTTTGCACATTTTTCTGGTACCGGCAGGGATAGGAAACGACCTGGTTTAGTTGAAGAAGCTGTTTGTCTACTGGGCCTAATACTAGCCGCCGCCGGAGCCTGCCTTCTGATGGGCCTTTGCGCCGGTTTAGGTTCAGCTAAGCATGCAGCTATGCAAAACACAGCTATAATTACAGCTACCTTCATCTGTAATAAAGTAAGTATAGCAAAAAATTCATTAAATATCTTGCAACCGTTAAAAATTTAAAATAACACAAATATAGAGAAGCAAAAAAATGAATAAATATTTTTGTCTTAATTTCAGGCGTCGTGATGATCATCATCAATTTTTACATAAATCAAAATGTTTTGATGACTTCACATTTTTTTTTCTAATAAACCAACTGACATTTTAAGTCAAGGTTGTTTCCAACCATTGACCATAAACAGTTAGAAAATTTCTTATTAACTAATGTGAAGTTTTGAATAGTTTTTATCTTGATAAATTCACACAGTTTCATTTTTTCATCTGATACGTGAGTTGAAGTTTTGTGGGAACTTTTTTCATTCATGCAAAAAAAAAATATATAAAATTATGCAAAAATTTTATGTGAGTTGAGTGAATTCAATTATTCATATAAAACTATCAAAAATGTGTAAATTTTTTTTTTCTTTTAAATTTGAAATAATATTACACATAGCGCAATTTCTGCAAGAGTATAGTATGTATAACAACTAAGCTATTCTGTGGCTTAATAACTAACTATCATACAAAACAGATATCGTTTTTTATGTAAAACAATAAGGGAATGGCCAATTCCAAATCCAGGTTTCGACTTTTCATGAAAATTATGTTAAATGAAGTTGGAGTAAGTAACTAAATTGGTCGCCCTCATCTAAACTTAATAATAATATTAATAGTTGTGATGTCACTACACTGTTATATCGAGACAACAAATCAAAACAAAGCCTTGAATTTGGACAGGGTTCATAATGATGGATTAGCTTTTTTAATGTTACTATGTAGTTAAAAGTCAACACAATCTTACAATTAAATTTTAAGTGGACTTTAAGTATGACGGATGATATAAATTGTTAGATGAACTAGATTTGTTGAAACTATATATCAACGTTGAATCAACAGTAGGTATATGGACGGACAGAAATGAAGTTACTAGAATCAGTGGTTTTGAATTTTGTGTACCAATTAAGTTCAACTTCAGGTAAAACTCCACAAAAGTACTTGATGAATGTAAATATGAACTTGATCAATACACATATTATATACATACATATAGCAGTCTAATTGTGAAAGTGGATGATTATACAGTAGAGGGTTCTACATCTATTGATTTGTATGTATAGTTTCAAAGAAACGGGATATTTTAATTAAACTTCCAAGGGTGGGGAATTATATCTAAAATTTTCTATCAGTAAGTATTTGTATAGACCGAAAACAGTACTAGATATTATAACATGGCCCACTTTCAATTTTATTTATTTGAATTTAAATGAAAATTCTTTGTTCCATAGATGGATAGACAATTTTTAGAGAACTCCATACTAGTATCATAAACCACATGGCACATATTTAATAACAAATACATTGTTAGTCTCTACTATAAATTATAAGAATTTCTATCTACTAAGCATTACACCTGTCTTCTAAACAACTAAGATATTAGGACTGTAAAAACATATTAGGACAGCGTTGGACTAATTTTAAGAATCTTATAAAAGTGATGAAAGGCATTAGATGGTTTTTTTAGTGGTTTTTTTTTTTTAATAATACAGTTATGTATATTTTATTTTCAAAATAATACTGGGGTTCTTTCTTGTATATCGTTATTTGATTTTTAGAAATTCGAACAAATTTTCGAAGTGAGATATAAAATTATGTTCATCCTTAGGAACGTCTCTACTAACTTCATATCTCTACTAATTTCATATCTCTTTGAATTTCACATAAAATTATCTGAGCAAAACAATATTAAAATTCATTAAAGCTATACCTACTATCTATATTTGGAATTGACAAACAAGAATCTTAACTTAAAATGATAAATTTAATAGACTTATAATGCTACTGATGCGCTGTGGTGAGGAATACCTGATCAAATTATGCGGCAAGCAAGTGAATTTTCTTGAAAGAAATTAATTAACTGCAAAATCCAAGTGGACTTATAATTGCCATGATTTACAGGTTGTGCAATTCTTTAAAAGTTCCTGATAATTCCGAAGAAGCGATGGAAATGTCAAACCAGACAAGATGCTATATAAGTGGACGACTCTTTCATAGGTTCAGGTCGAGCCGGACTGGACTGTGTGACTAATTGAAAAAAATAAAAAGAAAAAATAAAGAGAAGGGAAGGAAAACAGCAGCATCTTACCGGACAGACAGCAATTTAATGTCCACATAATTTTATTTATAAAATTTGGTGTCAAGGATTTTTCACCCAAGTCGCAATTAAATGCTATTTATCGCAACATAAAATCTAAAGTGATGTGAAGATGGGCATTTTACCCAAAGTTAAAACTTTGCCATATAGGATTATAAGGAGAAAAAAATCAAGTTTTCAATAATCTGGGCAAACACCTGAATTAATTAAATGTCAGAAACAGTGTAAAACATATTTTACGTTACATTATAACATATATTATGTATGTACCAAATTCGAATGACATTTGCATTTCCAACTGAATGGTTTTGGTCAGGATTTTTACGTATTTTTCGTGGATGGACCTTTTAACTTTTTACATGTTGTGTTGCATTCAAAGTAGGTTAAGGTCATCTTCGTTTTTGTTTGGGAAGATTTGAAGACATAATTTATTATAATTCTTCTATGGAATGTGGATGAAAGAAATTAATTTTACATTAATCACTCTAGAGTTGAACAAAGGAGAATGATAATATTTAAAACCATGTCTATATTTCCACTTTTGAAAAATTGTACTATTCATAATCAGTTTTTTGACTGTCACACGTCACTGCTATATATATAAATACATATTATGTAAATTTCCATTATCGTTTAAAGAAGTTTTTACATTTTTCAATAAGAAGTTTGGAAGATTTTATCCTTTTTACAACAGCAAAGAATAATAAAATCTTAAAGCTAAAAATATACCCTGAATTCTCGATAGTTTCAAGGTCACAAGATCCGTATGTTTGTAGCTTGAATAATGTTATATACGAACATTCTCAAAAACCAATATTCGAGCTAAGCAAAATGTTATTCTATATGAAGAAAACAAAGACTTAGTCGATTGTAATGCAGAAAACATTACTTCATTTGGTGTGTGATTATCAAAAAATAAATTTAGTACAGTCTTCATCTGGTCCAAGTGAGTTTTTATTTTGTTTCTATTATTTATAATTATAATAATTTTTGTCGATCAAAATTATATTCTGAAATGTAAAAACTAATTAATTAATATGTATATATAGAACATATATTGATATAACGATCATAAGGTAATGAATTAAGCTCTCCAGTCAATTACTGGAGGAAGAACACTGGACTGTATGAAAAACAAAAATCTATTTTTCGATAAATAAATATTGTAAAATATAAAATTTAAGCTGAGAACCAAACCAGTAGTAAAAAAAAGACTTATGCTTTACTCGAGAAGGAAATTTTATCGAATCTCCTTCCAGCCCAAATATCTTTTTTTTATAATTATTACCATTTCAATGGAACATAACTAAAAAAGGGGCGTAATGGTTATAGTATGAATTATATCACGGTATATGGATACCTTATATGTCTTATGACAGATATTAGACGCATTTTATTCGCATATAAAGCCTCCAATTAATTTTTAATATTTCAAAGTTTAAAATTTGAATTTCATCAATAAATTCTCTTATTTTCTTGTCAGATTTGTAATCAGTATATTTGCACTAATTTCAAATTAAATATTTCCAAATCTAACGGACTCTCTTGATGGGAAATACTTATGCACATAGACATAACACAAACTAATTAAAATTAAATAATTAATAATTAATTTCAGGGTACAGTTTTCTATAATTCTAACTAATACATCATCAAAACCTATTACTTTTTTAACACACGAGAGAAGAGTTTTAATAAGATCCTACAATCATTTAACACAATCCATTAGATTTGAGAACTTATTTGGCAATAAATGTTCAGAAAAAGAAACGCCCAAATGAAAAGATCTCAACCAAATTTCACTTTCCTCTTTTTATGATCTTTTCTCTTTCGTATAAAGTTCAAAAAAAAAATTCCAATAATCACTCAACTCACTTTCAAACACTTCCGATTAATCAAAGTTCTTTTATAAATAACTGTTACAAATTAACACAAAAATTTGTATGCACTTTTAGGTTATTGAAGAGTTTTTTTTAAAATAATTTCACCAAAGACTAAATATCGCCCCCCTCACATATAATATGAAATAATCCACAAAATTTCGGAGATGTTATCGAGCTTTCTTACCTTTTCTTAAAAAACTGTTCAAATCTTACGATTAAGGGTACAACCGAACGTTGTAACACTTCAACGAAAACAAAAGTAAAATTTGCCAGTTAAAGTGGTTTTATAGGTGCAGAAAATTGGTAAGGGAAAATTAAAGTCATCGAGAAGATCACAAGTGGGGGGACCGAAGTCATCATCAAGTCATCGCGCGGTTGTTAGCTGAAGAGGTTGTTCAGACATCAGGTTAAGACCAGTTTCTAAGAAGGTGTTATTGTATGATCACACAAGGCAGCAACTATCGTATGGTAGTAAGACGACCAGGTAGGTAATCATGTATATATATAGTAATACTCGTAATATAGAGTACGACCTATTAATAAAATATTTAAAAGAATAAGAAAAAAAACATAGCCTGGGGTTTCTTTGCAATCCTCACTTTTCAAGCACACTTGGAGAATATATCCCCACAACAATTTGTAAAATCTCCATGCATTTAATTAGTATGTACTGACTTACATGATGTAAAGAATTTCTGTAAAATAACACTGGGGGATTACATACATGTTAGTTCCGGAAAGTCTATCACGTTTTTGTTTTTTTAATTATTTCATTGATTGAGCTGAGCAATTGCCGTTAATTTCCCACATAGTTTTCAAATTGTTGAAATTTCAAATAAAAATTAAGATCCGTTTAAACGTGATTCAAGTTGAAATGACTGTAGGTAGGTAACATTTCCATTTTAGTTTAATTAAAATAAAATTTGTTAAGATTTGAACAATTATGTATGTATATGCAGTGTATATAAGTATGTACACAAAATGCATTAAAATCAACATCTATTTTTGTCCTCTTTTAGTTAATAAAATAAATAACTAACGAAGCAAACTTTTGATAGACGGAAAATGTAATGTGAAGTGACATAAATAATGTAATATTACATTTTCTCTCTAGCAGACTTTTCTAATTAAAGAACTCGAACTAGTATTTTTAACGAGCGAATACCGTTAAGTAAGCCCCTCAAGGGGGCCATGGCGACGTAGTAGTCTCCGGCTTGTTAAGCCGGAGAATTTACGCGCTATTCCCTTCGTTAGGGAAGGGGGGTACTTCTCTCGAAGTTTCTGTGCAATGGCCTGCCCTGCAGTTGGGCTAGGCCAATGCACAGAATGTTCCTACCGGCGTTGACGTCCCGGTTCCACGTGGTACCGCAGTTTTTACAGAACTGGAACCTGTGTGGAGACCGAGACGTCTTCGCCGGCTCGAAACAATTGCTGCACAGCTTTGTCGTCCTGAACTCATCCACTTCGAGGACAGAGCAATGAGCTTTAAGTGCCCGCAACAATTTCGTGTGTGGCGTCCGCACGTAGCCACGTATTGGCGAATTTGCGGCAATTTTCGTTGAACCAATACATACCAGAGTTTCTGGAGTATTGTTGGTGATTTTTTTTGCCAATTGATGCACTGTACGCTCTGTGCAAATATATTTTTTGAAGCGCAAACGTGCTACTTTGCGCTGCCCAAACACCGCTTGGCGTTGCGAAAACCATTGCAAGCGTTCTTTGGTGTACTCCAAATAATCCTCTTGCATCGGGGATTGCGTGCACATTACTGCAGTTTTAGGAAGCGATCTTGTATACTTCGCTAACGAAACTTTGCGTGCATACATAGATGCGGTGTGATGGAATGTCGAACTCTTGATTTTTATTAAATCAACATTTTCGTTTACATTCGGTGCTCGTACACCGCCAGCGATCAGCCGACAACCAGGATCTAATCCAACAAATTGCTTATAATATCCGGAGTTAAATTTAGCCCGGATATCGCGCATTGTCTTCTCATCCTCCACTTCACAATTTTTTGTTTTGCGCCGTTTTACCGGTGGTTGGGATGGTACAACTTCCTTCTTCATAGAAAAGGTCATTGCTACACCATCTGTGCAAATGGACCAATCAAACTTTTTACGGCCTACCGATGTCGGTAGTTTGAAGTATTTCGGCCATTCGTCTTCGCGAACAAAGTTTTTAAAAGGATCCTTAAACAATTTTAGTCCGCATAGATGTTGCCAGAGCGCATATGAATCGTAGCGCACATGGCGCAGCCCATGCTTGTATATTGGTACGAGAGCAAAATTTTTCAAATTATTTGTCTCGTTGTACCGTTGCAGTTTATAAAATATCTGCAAATAATTATGTGGTTGTCGCTCAATGTTGTAAAACTTCACATCATCATCAACATAACCAAGATGTGCAGTCATTTGCTGCAAAAGTTCCGCCTTCGGTACTTTTGTACTTCCGCGTGTGAACAAATAACTTATCGTATCATAAACTTCTCGTTTATCTTTTGAGAAACGATATACCAACCGGAAAAAAGGGTAGATTTAAAAAAGAAATAATGATGCCTCCAGCAATTATAGCTTATAATAAAGAAAAGAAACGTGTAGACTATTGGACCAAATGACAAATTATTATTAGCTATTACGAAACACTATTAATTGGTATAAAATAGTTGGATTTGAGCTTCTCCTTGGTGTTAGTATCGTCAATTCGTGGGTTATCTTTAACAAGTATATCCACTCAACAAACAAAGTATCAATGATAAATTTTCGAGGAAAAATTATCGAAGACCTATTGAAGAATGTCGAGGAAACTGCAGTCTCAAATAGCACTACTCCCCTAAATCAAGGAAGCCTTCTGCACACCAACTTGGCAAACGTAAAAGTAGCGCAAGAACAACAAGGGAGAGATACTTACCGTGCTACGAGAAAATTTTTCAAGAACATGGAGCAAAAGAAGCTCGCGATAAAACGAAAAGAGTACAGACTTTCTGCAACAATTGTGTTGATGAACCAACAATTGTGTCTGGACCGTTTTAATGAAAAACACAAGTAATTTTATATCACACTAATTATTCATTATTTTTACGCAACATAATAATTATAATACATCTGAATAGTTTTTTGTTTTTTTTTAAGTTCTTTTTGTTAAAAATTGAATTACTTTTAAGTTTTGTCATAAAATGAGAACGCTATAAAACGAATACATTTAAACCTAATTAAACATGCCTTTTTGTAAACATGAGTGCGTCACCGGTGGTTAACTGGTAGAATAGTATCATTGTGTATATCTCCAACAGTCACAAGCTTAAAACTCTGCATTACATTAAAGCTGTGAAAGTTTAAAAGCAGTTTGAATTATTGGCGCCCATGTATCCCCTGTGGCGCACTACGGCTAATAGTCTAAATGACAAATGTACCACTAGTGGTACACGACGTCAAAATATAAATTACATAAATAAAGCCAATGTCGCGAACGTGTTAAGGAATGCAGAAAGTATTGCGACTTATTTATGCTCAAATTCAGGAAGCACTAGTAGAGAAAACTTAAATAATATTATCGCCTCAAATTGCGTTGCAAATATTTCTACTAATACCGACTTGTGATTCAAGCAGTTTTATTCCATATACGAGTATTACCCAAAATTAACATCTTATAAGCTCAAAAGCTATGGATGAACTTCTATACATTTTAAAAGAAGCCAATATTAAGGATTTACCTGCAGACATTAGAACCTTTTTTATTACAAATGGCCATTCAAATATTCAGCAAATATAGGACTTATACTCTTTAGACTCATATAAAACAACAAATGTAGACAAATGTAGTTTATTAAAAAAAAAAAAAAGTTTTACAAATGTTTACATATTATTCTTCTGCAAGATGTAAACCAAATAGGCTATTAATTGCCTTTGCGCTGGCGTTCCGCCTCGCTTGCTTGGCCGTTGGACCAACACCAAGAAAATATACCCCACTAACTACCGCCTCTACTTTAATCCGGGGCACTGCCCCGAAAGGCCTGGCTTCCTGGCCTTGCTGGATGAATTGCGCCCTGGGCCGCATCTATATAAAAAAAAATATATATATATATTATTTAGATTAGTATGTTAACAGGGAAGTCTGTGCAAACCTGGTGTTGCACTTCTGATATAAAAATTGTCCCATCAAACATTTTCATATTGAAGTGCAATACTGGTGTTGCACTGAAGTCCCATTTAAATCAACATTTTATAAAAATAATACTTACAAACATTAGCAGCGCCGTCGGTTGCATCGCCCTCCAATTTGGAGGCAGCTCATGCCTCTCAGACCAATCGGTCTGTGTTGCTTTATCCATTATGCCAATTCTGTATGAAAAATATAATCTATTAGAGCTCTTATCTCTTTAATAAGTCGTTTGAAGAGGGTAAGTTTCCTCAATCATGGAAAGAATCACTATAGTACCAGTACCTAAAGTAACAAATACAAAGAAGTGTGAGTAGTTTCGTCCAATAAACATGTTAAAGGTCTTCGAGAAGATATTAGAGAAAACTGTACAAATTCAACTAGAAAAATATTTGAAAAGGAATAAGATAATAATCCCGGAACAGTCTGGGTTTCGAAAAAAGCATTCATGTGAGACAACAATTAATTTTATTGTCAACTACTGGAAGGAAGAGATAGACCAAAAGAAAGCAATTGTAGCTGTTTTTCTAGACTTGAAACGAGCCTTTGAAACGGTGGACAGAAATATTCTGATTAAGAAACTGGACAAGTATGGAATTAAAGGGTGTGAATTGAATTGGTTTGTGGATTATCTCAGAAAAAGAACGCAGAGAACAAAGGTCAACGAAGCTCGCTCAACAACGATTGAAACTGAAATGGGGGTTCCACAAGGATCAGTCTTAGGAACATTATTATTCTTGCTTTATATAAACGACTTAAAGCAGGTGATAGTCCACTCAAAGCTCATGCTGTTTGCTGATGATACACTGATATTTTGTACTGGGGAAAACATAGATGATATCAAAAGAAAAATAGAAAGCGATCTGAACAAAGTTAAAGCATGGATGAATAGCAATCGGCTAAAATTAAATACTAGTAAATCAAAATGTATGATATTAAACAGCAAATTAAATGTGTCGATTGCAATCGAGAATGAGCGAATTGAATTTGTTGATGACATTAAATATTTAGGTATAATGTTGGACAATAAACTAAATTTCAATAAACACGTGGATTATGTATGTAAAAAGATTGGGAAAAACATATCATATTTTAGACGGTTGAGAAAAACAGTTTCACTAGCGAGTGCAATAAAAATCTATAAGGTCACTATAAAACCTCATTTCGAATACTGCTCGACGGTACTTTTTCTATGCACACGTACAGCGAAGGACAGACTACAGAAACATCAAAATAGGGCAATGAGGATAATCTTGCAATGTAATAGATACACATCAATTAGGTGGATGCTCTCAGCTCTTAAGTGGATGAATGTGACACAGAGAATTGATCTTAACGTGTTGAAATTTATATTCAGGATCAAGAACGGAGATCTGCCGACATATTTAAGAGAGAAAATAACACTGATGACGGATGCGCAGCCATATAATCTAAGAAATGCAGATCTAAATATAAGATTACTTAGCTACAATAGATCAGATACACAGAATTCATTAATATATAATATAAATTTCTGCAGAATTAATAACAAATGAAAATAAAATTGAACAGCAATACCCTTTAACGCCCAACCGCAAAACTAGTCACAGTTAAACTTGATACATTTAAATCCCTGAGCTATGTCGGAGCACCAACTTAAACATAGAATAGAAGCGAGTAGAATTTTGTTCTGAATTGCAAACTCTGAACTAACTTTATATCCTTGATATAAATTACTGATGGCTGTAGGCAGGACTTATGTTATTTTTATATTTTGATCTATTTCCAATTTTTCAATCAGAAAAAGTTCTGACGGCGGCAAACTTGGGAACAATTGTTCTGGAAACATAAGAAAGCATTTTGCTGTAGCAAACTAAAGAACTTTATTAATCTATTCACCTTTGGACAGAAATAAAAAAAAATGAAAGAAAATATGTACTGAGAAAAAAAGTAGACAAATCATCAACGAGCTGGAAGGGACCATTTAGGCGAACTCACTTATCTGTTATTCATTTGCTTCAGATTCTTCACTTAACTACACTCTACACAAAATGTAAACAATTTCTATTCAAATGTGCACTTTATTGGAAGGCAGAACACCATCAGCATTGATTCAACGTAAAGCAAATTAATTTTGTTGAAAAAACCCCAAGAAAATTTACTAATTATTTACAAATTAATTAAAATTACGATATTTAGAAGTGAAGAAAAAAACTTACTTTTTTTTATTTCTTCTTGAACACAATTTAAGAAGTGGTTCACTTAAGCTACCTACTAAGCTGCCTGCATATTCTCCACTTTATTAACAAAAAGATAGACAGACACCTGCCAGTTAATTGTAAACATCTCATCTCTATGATGGTTAACTCACACATTAATGAGATATATTTTGCTAGCGATATATTTTAAACACTTAACTTCCAAAGTATAGATTAGATTCTTTCCAACTCTCTCTGCATTACTGCGACCATACTGTCTTGAATTTGTTCAAATTGTATTTCAATTTCAGTTTGAAGATTTCCAAACTCTACGTTAACCTAGGTAATGTAACCGTTAGTAGAGGAGCAATATATTACTGCAGCGTATGCTTGTTGAAATGTATCTGCGAAGCCATGTAGCTCAGTTTTAGTTGATGGTTGACCTATTCCAAACCATCGCTCAATCCGAAGAATATTGAGAACTGGAAGACTTGAATAACAAGAGTCCTAATTTTTCTGAACGTCGATTGCCAAAGGTTCATCCCAGTCGACTTTAGGACGCCAAAGTCTCTGAAAATGAGGTTTTACATCAGCTTATTATACAAGCATATGGTGTAACCTTTCCCTGTTTAACAGTTTTTCATAGTTCCTAGTTTCTCTATTAATGCAGTGAATAGTCAAAGTCATGATTTATCTTTGCATTTTCATTCAGTGATTCGATTGAATCAGCTGACAAATATCTCGGTCGTCAGTTTTATACTTGACAGTTCGATTTAATTCAATTCACTCGCGAGCAATTTATATTTTTTACTCGCACGCGAATAAATCATTCCATATCGAAATTCACATAAGTTCATATATAAAATAAAATTTATTTTACTAGGCTGGAGATAGCTTTTATTTTAAATTTTGTCTAAAGTACGCGCGTCCAGGTTGCATTTAAAAAAAAACAGAACAGAACTAAAATTAAAACAACAACAACTGCATAAGACAAACATCCTTCTAATGCTCGCTTCCTTGTGAGTAGCCACGGACCGGGTTTTATTGTATTTTGTATAGAGGAAATGGCATACTTTGCAGTACTGATAATAACGGTGACTGCGTGTCTAGAACTGGCCGTTGTGCTTACTCCGGAACGGGTGAAGGTTTGTCCATTTTTTAATTTCACTAGGCACAAACAAGCCCTGGCAGCAAGTGTTGTTTTAAAGAGGCAAGTCAGTTGTTAGCGGCAATGTGGAGTGCTTAAAAGTGTACTTTATCTATAGAAAAAAATGAAAAGAAAGGTTCATTTAGTCCATACTACTCCAATCTAGTATAGTAAGCGTAGTATAATTCTTCTTTGATTTATTCGCGAGCGAGAAATATTTTTTTACTCTCGATAAATAAAATCTCGAATTAAAAATAATACTCTCGAGGATAAAACTCTCGATCGAAATAAAACTTAAACTCTTAAATAATACTATGTAACTTAGCTTCAGCTTACTGGCACTTCACATTAATATCCGAATAATAATAATATATTATTAATATTAAGATTGCAGGGATATGTCCATTTTGAAACTGATTTTGATGAATTGATCTTAGATCATGCTCATTGCATTCTTTTGCCACATCGTCTTTGCGGGCCAGTATTTTTGTATTCTAGTCTCCTTATTTTACTTTAAAGAAACAACCATTGTATTTCAGTGAAACTTTAATTCCAAACTTAGCCTAGATATAAATGCGATATCACTTATTCTAAAAGACGTTTTTGTCGACACTTTCAAAATTGGTTTTCACAAAAAACAAAAACCACTTACAATAATGACTCCGCCAATCTACCCTTCTTACCTTACTTACCTACCTAAAAAATGTTCTCTTTCGATATAAAGATATTGATCATTGTATCATTCTTCTGTTTGATAGTTTTTAACCATATGTGAAAACATTACCTACACTGCATACCTACTTAAACAGCCTTCCTATACCTATTCCCTATTCCCTATTCATCTACTAAATCTTCTGATTGTAAATCAAATGGATGTCATTACTGTCTAAAAATAAAAATAAAAATTCAACTTATTTTATAATTTTCATGACTTGAAACCGTTGATGTTTCAACAAACCTGTATTTGATATTTTATTAACCATTTGTTGTGGCATGACACCAAGGCAAGTCAACAATGGCTCAAATATTAAATGAGCATCCAAAAGTTTTATGGAATCTTGTGAAATTCCTTTAGTTGCGAAATTGCCTGGATTCTTATGAGGAATAGGTCGAAGAATTTCCTGAAATTTTAGTTAAGTCATTTCATTAGCAATAAAAGTTTAGATTTTTTTTTTACCTTTTCTTTAAAATTTTTCCATATCTTTTGAGTTCTGCAGACGTTCTTGAAATATTGCTAAAAAAAGAAGATACTGCCAACTGATGCTACCGAAAAAGTTACTAGTTTTCACTTAATTCTTTCAAGTAGTTACTTGCTTGTAATCTTTGTTTAATCTTTGGAGGAAATCTCCTTTTTAAATCACTATCTTCATAATTCTTTCAACTAGTTACTTCCCGAATATACCACGATTTTGTTGAATTTTGAAGAACACTCATCATCTGAGATTGCCCTGCTCCAATTTGAAACCTACCTACTTACCTGCTGCATAAATGCGACCATTTCAACAATTGAAACATAATTCTTTCAACTAATATACCCGAATAAAACAACATCTTGTAACGACTTGACCCATCGTTGTTTTTCCATTCACCGAATACAGCGAAAACAACGTTGAAAAAAAAATGCAAATACCACCTGAAGTTTTTATAATAAATTGGTATAGAATTTACAAAATTCCTAAAACCAAAGCGTTTAAAAATATCTTGATTTTCTTTTTTACAATAATTTCAAGTCCTACACATTTCTTGAATATGTTCTTGATGCAAAAATAATAAATAAAACAGGAAAACCAGCGGAGACGTTGCTTAAGTGATACATAAATCAAAGACAATACTTGAATCCCAGCACCTTTAATCACCAATATGTAAAGGCAAAAGCAGACTATAGTTCTGTGATCATCTCTACACAATCACACAAGTAATCTTTGGGCTATGTACATACATACACATGCCGGTATATCCGCTTCGGACATTTATTATGAAGGTGAACGGACGATTTATTTTTGGAAATAATGCTGACTTTTCATATATTTAATTAATACTATGTCCAATTACCACAGATTGAAATTAATTCCACAGCTACATTTTACGTATTAGAACAAGGAAGAATTTTGAAAAAAGCAACTAAAAAAAAAACATGAATTAAATTTGCTTGAGGTGGATCCGCTTCAGTTCATCTGAAGGCCATCAAATATCTGTAAGGAAACTAATTAGCAAATTATTCGACTTATTAATCCGCTAAATAAATTAATAACTATTGCAAGTGTGGCTTGTATTTTACAGATGATTTTATCATATTCACAGAATGAAAACGCCATCATCTCCAGCTACTAGTTTATGTATATTATACGTCATGACCTTTCTCAATATTTTTGCATCCGTCTCTTCAACAGTATCACACACAAGTCTAAGTTGATGTTCTTGAACCTCCACGAGACTTGGAAGAAGAAAAACATATAATTAATACTATAGCTTCTTTAGGGGGAAACAGATTGTCATGGAATTTCTGTGAATTCGGCTATACAGACACACACAAGATAATATTTAATACGATTTTGTAATGTCTCGTCGCCAGATTTTTTAATCCGCGGATTATTCAGTTCATTCGGGGAAACAGTTTTCAGTTTAATTAGCATACCGCCATACCCTATATCGCTAATATGTGTATTTCACCGTTTTAGATTAGATGGACCGCAATGCGTGCTTAAAATTCAAAGAAACTTCCTTCTAGGAAGTTTAAACTGCCGTTAAATGTTTTATTCTTTTGGAAGGGCACCATGCTTTAATTGGTATTTAAATGGTAGCGCCATCTAATCCAAACTCCTTAAAAAAAACAGCAACAGAAAAGGCAAAAAAAAAAGTTATATAATATACCTAGCATGCATTTTACAGAAACTTAAATTAAACAGTGAAAGAAAGCAGCAAAATTATGTGGAAAGGCCAAGGCTACGCATTTCGTTTTGTTTCTTTTATTTAAGTAACTTACGTGTTCTGTTTTTTGGTGGTAGTGAATTAATTGTAATTACCTAAAATGGAATTAACTAGAAGCGTATTTCCTATTTAATAATGTATTTTTTAAGGTAAATACTAGTTAGTAACTATTTCTAGGGCTTAAACCTACAAAGAGTATGACCACACCTTTCGGTCTAAAATTGTTTACTTTAAGATATTTGAAATAAACAAGATAAGTACAGATCGAACGAGTGACTCGTTAGCAACCTATGAAGTCAACTCAATTAATGAATTGAATTTATCTCAAGACAAGTAAAAAAGCTAGAATTGGTCGAAGAGCAATTCTTATGATAAAGATGATGCCCTTATGAAATTTCGTATTGTCACCCTTCTGTGCAAGTTTGATTTTTGAAGTGATTTTTCGCATATATTTCTAGAACGGTTTGTCGGACAGAAAAAATGGCTATAACTAATTTTATAGGATTTTGTATTCTGAAGAAGTTTTTAGTACAATAAAAATTTCTTGGACTGATCGTTTTCACAGTATACGTAAAAACCCTAAATTTTTATATGGCAACACCAAGAAGGAGTTGTGTGATTTAGTTCATTTTTGAAATTTTATTCACTAGTACAATGAAAACACCATGTACCAAATTTCAACTCTCTATGTCAACGCGTTCTCAGGCAGTGTCCAAATATATAGTGGAAAACGAAATTTTTGTATGGCAACCACACGAAGGAGTTACCCAATTTGTTTCATTTTTGAACTTAATTTTCCTTTTTTTTAATTTTTAATATTATACGTGGATGTCCAATTCATTTTGCTCTACCATGAATGACAAACTTAGTATACCCTATAGATTTCATCTAGGGTAGCTGAACTTGATCTTTTAGATATTATATTAAGATGAAGACTTGGATGGGTTTTTTTTTTCTATTCGGCGAACTCAGCATATGACGATATTGTTAGATCCGCTTCAGATGACAAGCCGAAAACAGTCTACAAATGAACCTTAAGATAGTTACTGGTTGCGAAGATGGTCACTGTAGTATATTAACGTTCTGAATTTCAACCCAACGAAACCAATTGTTTCTTCGCTAAATTAGGGCCTCTTATCTCTAAAGATAAGTTATGTTGACTCAGTTATTTTTTACATATATGTATTAACATTGCTGTGTGCACGCCACCTACCAACTTATTTTAATTACTTTTTTCCTTTCTATATCCAAGATCTTGCAATCAAGAGGAACTAATGCTCTAATTGTAAACTTTCAATCTCGAATTCTTGGGGAAGATTGAAATGTCTCAGATAATCTAGTTACTTAATTTTTACGAGCTCCATTACTTCCAGTACAAAAGTGGTTAATACCTCGTGAAAGGTAGAAGAAGTAGTCAACATTTATTTTCCTAGTTTTTCTTGATCATAAAAACTTCTTTTTATTGCACTTTTCACGTTGGAACTGAACTCTAAAGTAGCCATTGAAAGTGCTGATTAATGTAATTTCTTTAGAAACAAGACTGGTATAACTCAAGTGATCTTCGTAGTTACTTTTCACCACAAGTTTTTCTAATGTTTTATTAACATTACAGACCTCAGCATATGACGATATTGTTGGATCCGCTTCAGATGTCAAGCCGAAAACAGACGTCCCGAAAAGACTTTCACCGTTGGTATTAAATTAAAATTGAAATGTCACGTTGAACGGTCATGAAAAATTATATGATACATGTATGGATATTAATTATAACACAGGCATGCATATGTATGTATGTATCACTGTGATTTTTTGATAAATATTAATAAGATTAAGTTCTAGATCCTCCCATTTTCTGAGAAAATATTATTTTTGGAAATAAACATTGAGCTGATCAGTTGACCGACTCAAGATCAAGAAAAAGTGTGTAGAGTAAAATCTAAGTAAAAAGCTATGTTATCATCCTATTAAATCTCCCTGTGACATTAAAGGGTGCACATCTGAGGGTAGATGCCATTTCAGCACGGCATAATTGTAGGATCGAGTTTTCTTCGTCAATGGAGAAGTAAACAAATTAACCAAAGAATCGAACAAAGAGCTGAATTTTCTAAGTTCGGTATTATTGAAAATGCAATATTTCATTTGGATTATCCTACATCTCAATCTGCGACTTGGATTGTTTTGAAACCTATACAACTTTTGCTTTCTGGTTTCAACAACCATGGAAGGCATGGCATCTGTATACGAAACCTCAAAAGCTAGTAAACCTTTTTTAAATTAGTCAGCACCTAATGTGACATTCATCTACATTTCAGCTTTCATTAAGAATTCGGAATGCCAAATTTTCTGAGTCCGTAAAGGAATCGTCAGATGAAACTACCTGTTATCATTAGTAAACAGCATACGTTCACAAACAACAAATCAGGTTAAAATGTTAACAAATTTTTAATAAATATTAATATTTATGCAATATACTTAAAGTAAAAACATAGGGAAACGCATGCTCAAAAAATCGCTCGCTTGCAGTTCCATGCAGCAAGCATATGAACTGGTTATTTTTTATTTAATGGAAACAGATAAATTTTCTGAGCTATTTAAATTTTAATAACTAAAAATATGGAGGTTGGTTTACAAAAAAAAAAAAAAAAAAAAAAAAAATGAAATTGAAATCAATGTTTAGTTTCTATGTCCAAAATTAAAGCCAGGTGCTACCAGGAACAGCCTGACACGTTAAATTCTAAAACCGGAATAATTTACAATTATTAATCGTCAACGCTCTTCTTTCAGTTCTTATAGAGCCACGTTTCAGTTGACTAATAAAAACAAAAGTGGTCTGGTCACAAATGACAGTCTGTATTATCAATTTATTACAAATTCTGTCTCCAACGTAAACGATTCGCATCGCAACCTGTTTGTTGATCCCGACCGGTTAAAATGTTCGTTTTCTTTAAAATTAAATACTTGGCACGGGCTATAGGTTGATTCGATTCACAGATTCACCATGCGAATTACTTATGCTAATTTCGTTACAAGAGTTCTATTCTTCTTTCATTTTTAAAATGAATAATTGATAAAAATCATGAGATCATCTCTTGATTTGTAGAGAAGAGATTATGAAATTTATCAAAATGTCTATCTAACTATTCTAACTATATATCTTCCTGTGGTGATTAACCCCAAGAGGTTTGTTAAGTTTTGATTTATGATTTATTGATCAACCAAGGGTTATGCTCAATCTGTTTGTTACACTGTTAAATATCATTGATTGCGATATATAGCATCTTATTACTGTAACAGATGTGTTAGAACAAAATGAACAGCACTTTAGTACTTATACGACCACCGTTTTTGTTTATTGCATATTATAATATTATTCTATCAGCAATAATCAAGAAATTCATTTGCTTATGAGTATAATCGTTTTTTTTAAAACGGCATTACTTGTCCCACACAAACTACGAATGCATAACAATTTTTTTTGAAATCACTCCAAAATTTAAATGAGTTCTGCAATACCCGGAAAGATGCTTGGAAAAATTCAAGGTTCTTTATTTTCGATCAAATAAAAAAAAAAAAAGACGAAAGATTTTATTCTCTTACAAAGCATCAGAATTTTTTTTTTTTTTTTTTTACTCCTTGACTATTCAAAAGAAAACAAGATTGATTTATATCAGTGTCATAGTTAAAACTTGAAAGGTTTTTAACCTGATGATGGATTTTGCATAAATTTGAATTTCTGTTTTCATATTATACTTAAATAAATTTCAAAAAGGCGTTTGTAGGAGAAATCTAGAATGGAACCATTCAAGATAAACAATATATCTATATTAATTGGACACGATTTTTAACTCTTTGTATACCAAGTTTTTTCCTAAACTGCAATGCAAATGTTGAATTCACTTTTTTAACTGTTTTTAAAAGATTTTCTTTTATTTACTTTTTTTTTAACAAGAATATAGCTTCTGAACGATACACCATATGATGACGATTATGATTTAAAATGTATACTTTAGAATTAACCTATTACACACTGGAAACAAAAAGAGACCCTTTTTACACCTTTTTTAAACATATCCAGCGAAAATTATTAGAAAGGAGAATGATATATTTTAACCACTATGGTGGATTGAAGATTTTTATTAGTGTGAAGTAAGTGATTTCACATTTTTTTTTTTAAATATCCAATAAAATTTTACAAAATAACATTGAAATGATCTCGTTATTATGCGAAATAAGGACAAATGTTTACGCTTAAATCGAGCGTATAGTCAAAACATTCAATTTCTAGTTCTCCAGTAAATCACTTCCTATCTAGAGCCTAATTTATCGCTTTAAAGATTATCCAAGGTTTTCTAATTCTAATTCATAAAAGTATCCATAGCTTTGGGGAATATTATTAATAATAGGGCGATAGGATAGAAGTTTTAAGGTTTTTTTGAATTCCCTGATTTTAACGTAAGCGACAATATCTGAGTCTTTAAATCGGAATTAGAAAGAAATTACCTTCGATTGTACTGCATGAAATTATCTTGTTGTTCGATATGTATTACGGAAAGTCTAAAACTCTTATCCATGTTTTTCCATTTTTACGTATTAACTTGCATTTTATGCATTAACTTAATGCAGAAAATTACTATACAAATTCTGAAATAATTGATAAGAATTTGTAAAATATTGTTAATACGACGAGTATAAGTACATAGATAAAATCTCAATTATTTATTAAGAGAAACAAGAATAAGCTAGAATAAGCAGCATTGAATTCTGTTAAATTAAAGCAATATAGTTACATATAAATTGTATATCGATAAATTCTTGTCACCTCGATAACATAATTCGATCTACGAAACGTAAAACGCCGGCACTAATGGAAGTGGGTGTAGGTCAGGTCAGTGAATGTTACGTGATATCGATAAACAATAAATAAACGCATACAAAGAGTGACCACACTTAAAAACATAACTTACTGTACAATTATAACCACTATGAATGAATGCACCAATAATAATTAAGAAGAAAATTCATAAAATTCAGCCATCATGTTGTGCCAACAAACTCATTGAAATTCACTTGTTGTACGATGGTTGCAATATTCTGCATGACCATGATGTCAACAAACAACCATGAAAAAATCTAGTAGGTATATGAAGTTTATTGAAGTTAATAAGAAATTTTATTTTGTTTAATCTAAAAAGATTTATGAAGAGTTTAGGATTCATATATGATGTATAGGCCATTTGTACTATAGTTAACTGATCTCATGTACTATCACAATTGCTTTTAGTTATGTTAATTTTCTCTGTAGACCACTGACATGTACATAAATGGATTGACTGATCTCTTGTTTCATGTGGCACCAGGTTTGATTTCAGAAAATATGCTCTCACTGTCAATGCTACCAACTGTCGTAAACTGGCGCTATGCTTACTATATTTAAATTATTTGGGAATTTACTTATATGCATGTCAGTGGAATTTACTGAATTTACCACAAAAGTATTTGGACTATTTGAGTTGTTAAATGTTAATTATGATTCGAAGGAAGTGTTTTTTACAAGGCTGTTTTGGTTGGAAATACCGCTGAACAATTTCTCGTTCCCAATCGTTACAGTTCAGTGGGAAAGTATGCACTCACGGAAAGAGACAGGAATATTAAAGGGTGCCATTTGCTTTCATGCATTTTTGGTTCTACGAGCAGTACATTTATAGACTACTAAGCTGTGAGGTTGTCATTCGGCTGTTAGCAAGTTTTGTTTTTATCAAACGTCCAAAACCAACCTTCTACGTGCTGAAGGCTCAATAAACATCAAGGCAACTAATCGAAATCTCAAGAGCGAGACACGAGAAAAGAATTCAGTTCAACATGAACAAGCAGATACTAAAAGTATAGGTATAAAAATTGAGAATAAATCCAGCTTGCTCAAATTATATAGAAACTAAAAGTATTACATTGCTAATCTCTAAGACTGTCCAAATTAATTTACTATGCGTGATATTTGACATAATTTGCATAGTTAGTTATTTAATTCCTTCAAATTTATTCAAATCATCTCGAACAAATGAGACTCAAAGCAAAGCTTAACTAATCGTAATGTCACTAGTTGTTACATTAAACAAACTTGTATTTAGACAGGTTTTTAAAACTGATTGTATAGATTGTGTAGAAACGGCGTTGAAAAATGAAATGAAACTTTATAAAAAAACACAACAATGAACTATCTAAGCAATTGCTTAACACAGTCATACATTATCATAATATCATAACCGGGTGGTTCTGTTGAAGTTAGGGTGCAATGCGCTACCCTGGAATTCCGCCACGCCAATTTTCAATTTGTATAAGCCGGCGTGCACGTCTCGGTTCCACATGGTACCACATTTTGGGCAAAACTGGTACCGATGTGGATACCTCGACGGCCTCATCGGCTCGTAACTAGCAATGCACTTTAAGTGCCCGCAACAACTTTTGTATCAACAGTAATTGACAAATTTAAAGAATTATGTGCTGTGTGAATGTGTAATTTGTATGAAACTATAAGTTGATTTGCATAGTTATTGAGACAACAGAGAGATTTAAATATTATATCTACTTCCGTACAGAGCTGGGCAATATTTAAGTAAAAAAAAGACTTAAGTACTACTTAAAGTACATTTTCGTTACTTAAGATTTATTACTCAATACTTTTGAAATGCCCCTACTTAGTACTTGCTTCTATTTACTTGTACTTAAGTACCAAGATTTTTACTTAAGTATTTCTGAGTCTATTTAGTACCTACAAATATCTAACTCTTCGTAGAAAAGAAAACAATCTGTAGCGCAACTGCTTTTTTGTCTAGTTTTAAAGCAGACAAGGAACTGTCAAAGTATGTGCCGCACTCACGCATCAAGGCAGAACCTTAGCCAAACTAATAACATACAAATAAAACTGGGCAAGTAGAACAAAAACCAATAACGTCTCGCTCAAATATAAAATCGACGATGCCTCGACTTGATGACATAACCATTGTTTCCTCAGAATTGTTATGCATTATTGAAGGATAATAGGCGCTTGGGCGGACATTCTAATAGTTTTTATGAGTGTAGCAAAGAGAGATGTACCTGCAGCGCCGAAAACATGTATAAAAACTATAAATGGTAGCCACTGGTTATTATATTATACCTAGTTTTCAAAAGATATTTATTTATTAATATATATATTAACTGAACTCGATTAACTTCATTCTATTACTGCCAACGTACAAAGATTCTAAAAAAGTACTTTAAAAAGTACTCAGTACTTTTTATAGACTTAGTACTTAGTTATAAGTACTTTTCATGTATGCGGTACTTGTACTTACGCTGAAGTACTCAGGCCTTCGGTACTTGAACTTGTACTTAATATACTTTTCTTTGGTACTTGCCTAGGTCTGCTTCCGTAGAACTTAACTAAATATGGTAAACAGAAAAAATATACACAGTATACGTAAAAACCATAAAATTTTATATGGCAACACCAAGAAAGAGTTACCCGATTTCACCCATTTCTGAAATTATTTTACTCTTTCTATGAAAAGTGTGTGTACAAAATTTCAGCACTCTACGTTAACGCGTTCTCAGGCAGTGTTCAGATATATATTGAAAGACGACATTTGCAACTCTACGATGGAGTTACCCAATTTGTCTCATTTTCGAACTTAACTTTACTTCTTTTTTGTTTAATCCGTGCGCAAAATTTCAACTCTCTATGTTCACGCCTTCTCGAGTTATCGTGCGCACAGACGGGACGCACGGACGGACAGACAGACGGAAGGCAAAAATCAAAATAACTTATTAAATTATTATGCGTGGGTGTTCAATCCATTTTGCTCTAGCAGCATTATTTCTATGCGTCACAAGCGGAATGACAAACTTAGTATACCTTTTAGATTTAATCTAGAGTATAAGAATAA
The DNA here is from genome assembly GCA_963930735.1 of Dioctria linearis. Taxonomy (NCBI): domain Eukaryota; kingdom Metazoa; phylum Arthropoda; class Insecta; order Diptera; family Asilidae; genus Dioctria; species Dioctria linearis. Next base: position 17,369,427 of record OZ005744.1, read on the forward strand.
AAATCTAATGTTGTTAATAACCAACCATTAATTCGCTCCCCAAATTTTTAGCCTTGAGCTACAATATACAAATTGGGTAGGTCCACCCTATATTCTCCTAGACAATCAAATGTCATAATCATTTTTCAAATATTACAAAGTAGCGCATCTCCTCTAATGATTCCATTTTTCTCAAGCGCTTGATTGCCTAACAGAAAAAAAAAAACACAAATATTGACCAAGTCTTGGCCAACAAAAGGTCTCTGCTCCTCTCTTTAGTGTATAAGATCCATTGAAGAACACAATCCCATTGTATCTATACAATAATAAATCTCGTTTCAATTTGAATAAGAAACTTTTCGCAAATATACACCTAGGCGGAGGTATGCTATCACTATGAAATGAGCTTTTTTCTGGTAATTAGCGCCTTTAAAGTAATTTTTTTGTCTACTCGATGCAATACCTCTATGTCTATATCAATATATACATATCTCCATAGTCTCATGGTATCGACATCATACACATAACCACAATGTAGATTTGCAAGTTATGTAAGAGTTCGGGAATATCGTTGTTGCTTTAAATTGTATAAATTTATGTGTGTAATAAGTTTGTTGCTTTTGGTCCGGAAAGATGTTCTCGGACGTCGTTCAAAAATCTCTTATTTATTATAAGATATACGTTCCACAGAAAGTACAATACAAGATACAATATGTGGGTTGCATTATGATGAACTAGAAAAATAACAAAAAATCAGGCGAATCCATTGACAATGCTATGAGAACTTGGCGTTACGTGAACAGAATTTCTTACATTATGTATTCACAAGCATATAAACTTGGAAGAAAACAATGCGGAATCATTAGCTGAATAAATATAACGACATACTGCTCCAACGATTTCTCCTCTTCATAAAATTAACCAAAATTGTCGACCTGAAATCGGCGCTCTTGTCTCAATCCACAATATACAACACGCCTGCCTGCCTGCCTGTTTGCAATAATGAAATACCCTGTCACTGTTAAGCCGGTTTTTAATTTCTTAATTTGCCGACCCGGCTTCCAAGGGTGCGACTAATTGATCATGTCCAAATGCCCAGACAAGAGCCGATCGCAGAGAAAAGGTACACCCAAATGAAGAAAGTTCAGAGATATTTGTCATCCCATTTTGGAAGAAGATCTTTTGCAATTTTTCCGAATATTTGTTTGCTGATTAAAGTGCATGAACAGGTTCTTCAAGAAGTACTTATCATGTTTTGTTTTTTGTTTTTTTTTGTTTTGTTTTTTATTCTGACCTCACGACATTCAGATATGCTAGTGATAAAATTACAAGAAATCGGCGCTCAAATTGTTTATAGGTAGCTGGCCATTTACCTGTTATGAGAGATGAATAAAGACGCCTTAACCCATGAACTTTTATCTCCCGGACAAATGGTCATGTGATTGCATGCTTGACTGGTTAACAGGTTTTCACATAAGAAAAAATAACTATTTTTGTGTTAGCTTTAAGAGAATACAGAGAAAACACCTTTAGTACATACGATAGCATCGATATCTTGTTTTGTTGCTTCTTCTCCTCAGTTTTTATTATTCTGAGCTTCCCTGGAGTTTTAAGGGATGGCATATCTAGGTAGGTACTTATTTAATTTGTTATGAGACACCTTGAATTTTAAAACGACGATATGTCTTTAAATATAGAAATCTTTTTTTCCTTCTAATGATTATTTATTTAATTTCCGTCGTATTTTACTCTCCTCTGAATTTATTTTAAACTAAGAATGCAATTCCAGTGAAATTTTGTTAATAAATTCCCTTTCTATAAAAACGTACCGAATTTCATTTCAAACAGTTGAACTACATATTATCGAAGACTGTCATTTTCAACATTTCCCTACGCTCGTTTCCAAGTTGCTCTGTAATACTACGGATATAAATTCACACATATTAAATGCGCAACATGAAAACTGAGAAAGATCGGGGGAGAAATGTGACGAGTCAGTTTTAAGCCAAGCCTAAAACAAATAAGTGTACATACCTAGTTGTATTTTATAACAAGGAAATGTTTTTTTTTAATGTTTGTGTTAAAGCTTTAACTAAAGCAAGAAATAAATGAGTATAAAAATGTTAGTATAGAAACCTGCACACGATTTTACTAAGAACAATATTTGCTTAAAATGATTATTCTAATTCATTAAACAAAAAACCTTAAAGAGCTCTTAGCTGGTGTAAAAAGCAAATATTTAAGTTAACCTTGAAAATTTCTCTATTAAGATTTGTGGCATTGTTCATAATTTTAAATGTAAAGTTGATGCTTAACATAGTAAGTTTGTCTGGATTGTTTTTAATTTCCAGCACGTAATATATTTTTTTGTTATCCTCTCATGATCTTTTCAATTAGGGAACTCCGCACCCAAGCGAGCAATTTACATAGTAGTATATCTACACTTGCAACTGACTAAGTAATTGTCTTTGTGATAAGCTGATATAAAAACAAAACAAATATGATTTCCGGAGAAACCTGCGTTAAACCGCCTCAATGAAGGAGTAAAAAGACCAAATGGGACATACATAGGCACAAATAAAGATGTTTTGTGATTTATATGTAGAACGGAAGATCCGTTCCTAATACTATTACTCGAAGGAAAAATTAATACCGAAAATGAAAAGGAGCAGACTAAGAATGCTACCCTGAAGTATCCCCAAGTTATCTCAAAGAAAGTGCCACCACAAAAAAAAAAAAAAACAAGAGAAAAAGCTATAATTGGTCTAAGACCAATTCTTATCATACCCTAGATGAATGCCCGTATGAAATTTCGTGTGGTCACCCACTTGAGATTTTTTGCATTGGTTTTTCGCATATATTTCTAGAACGGCTCGTCGGACAGAAAAAATGATTATAACCAATTTTATAGGATTTCTTATTCTGAAGAAGTCTTTAGTACAATAAAAATGTGTAGGACTGATCGTTTTCACAGTATATGTAAAAAATCAAATTTTTTATATGGCAACACCAAGAAGGGGTTGCCCGATTTAGTCCATTTTTGAAATTTTCGTTGCTATTACTATGAAAACACAATGTGTTAAATTTCAGCTTACTATGTCGACGTGTTCTCACGTAGTGTCCAAATATATCGTGGAAAACGAAATTTTTGTATGGCAACCCCACAAAGGAGTTGCCCGATTTGTCTCATTTTCGAACTTAATTTTACTTTTTTTTTAATGTCCGTGTACAAAATTTCAGCTTTTTAGGTGAACGCGTTCTCGAGTTATCGTGCGCACGGACAGACGGACGGACGGACGGACGGACATGCAAAAATCAAAATAACTTTTAATTTTATGCGGGGGTGTCCAATCCATTTTGCTCTACCATCATTATTTCTGTGCGTTACAAACGGAATGGCAAACTTAGTATACCCTATAGATTTCATTTAGGGTATAAAAACATGCTGCGTACAATTATAGAAGTAAGTGCACAAAAAGCGTAGGAATCTTAAAATCACAATTCTTTGCAAATTTTATAGAAAGCTTTAGACATGCTTTCGATAAAATTTACAACAGAATTGTAATTTTGAAGATCCGTGAAGATACAGATAACCAGCCTCAGTCTACCCGAATCAAGTGAACCAAGAAAGTTGCCTTACAACTGGCACTAATAGATTGGTATTTATGTTAATTAAGAATTTTTTCTATCAGAAGGAGTTGGTTTTTTAACACGCATAAATCGCGCATAACCGATATTATTACACAATCGTCTCAAGATATTATTAAAAACTTTATTTAAGAGTCGTAACTAAAATCTCTTTTTGTAAAAGTTCAAATATAGCAAAAAAAATGGCGAAGTACAATAATCATAGAATACATTCTGTGCACACAACTAGACAATTATTGCATTTAATTCGTAGCAATAATCTTTATAACTTTACGTGGAGGCCTACCTTGAAGTAAATTTTTCCATCAATTTACATCAAGCTAGAGTTGATTTTCTCTAGCACTCTGCTTCTATATATGTAGCTTATGTACTGGCTGCAAAATAAATTGCAGAAGTGAGCTGCGAATTCTATGATTACGCAAAATCTCCACATTTGTTTTTACCTTACCACACCAGTCGCAATGTAAAAAAAAAAACCAATAGTTACAAGGAATTCTTAGTCACGAATCTCTTTAACGTTTTCGTTTTTGTTTTTTAGTCTCATCCTCATATACCATACTTTTCGTTCGGCTTCTAGTTAAGCCGGCATCAAGTTGTCATGATAATCCGTCACGTCACGTACTGCGTGATTTTAAAATAATGTTTGGATGCATGAAATAATACCTTAAAAATTAAGTTCGTGAAGAAAAATTGTGGCAATAACCTCAATTGACAAATCCTGAAACACACATGAACTCAGAAATAAACATGTGTCATCTTTTTTTTTTTATATATATTTAAATGAAATATACTGTTTTAAAGAATGCAATTTAGGATTGTAAAAATAAACAATTCTTACTGCTAAACTCAATAGATGCTCTATGTAAATTTAAAATGATATAAAAACAGTGCATCATTTTGTTGCCGCTTCACAATCTAATTGTTATAGATGACAGAAATAATATCGCAGAAATGCATTCACCTGTTCATTTACTAATGGTTAGACGATATACCAAGGTAGTTATTGCAATTATCATAATGAAGGCATTAAATAATATCAAGGTTGTCCTGTCACCTGTTGTATGAGTTTAATTTGTACATAATCTTGAAAGCTTCATTCGTAAAATCAAAAACGTATTTATGATTCTGTTTCAATAATTTATACCTTTTAGGTTTAAATCAAATGAAATTTAATCATCATTTCCTCCGTTCATATGATTACAGTATTTACATTACTTTTTAAGGACGCATCTCTTGTCAGCAGAATACAGCATGCCATTGAGGCTTGAACCTTGGCTGAGCTACCCAAAAAACAGGATCAATATCGGGTTAGTGTATATGTCGTAGACACTTGATGTAACTCAACACTTCATGAAATGTGGGTAGATAGTGTAACAGTTTTTACACTCTCCTAGTATTTGGTTATATCGGGTGGTATTAAACTATCGGCGTAAAGGCTTGTAGCATTTCCTGAAGTGACTAACAATTTCACACTTCGTGTAAAAACTCATTAAGCCTACATTTCATGAAGTGCCTAGATTCTTCATAAAGTGTTGAGTTACATCAAGTGTCTACCATATATATATATATATGGAATTTGAGGAATACGTCAGAAATGAAACTTCAGAACAGAAATACATACCAACATAATCAACCCTAACTATCGACAAATGTTCTCCACCATTGGCAACACCGTAGAAAAACGACATAATATCATTCCAAAAGTGTGAAGACTTTCGACTCAGTTAACATTTTGACAACCTTTTTAGTATGCTTTACTTACATATTAAGAATGTAAGCCCAAAATGTACATATTAATATTGATAGATAGAGTTCTATTTCAAATCTTCATATGCCACCGAAGAAAATTTTTCCGATACGAGCTAAAACTGTGCAGAATTGAGTATCATATGAGGTTAAGTAACAAACGCATTGGATCAAGTCGAATGAATACAATACAGGCTGTCCTGGAGCTGGAGCGTCTACTCTTCTTCATGGATGGACTCAAAATTAATTTAAAGAGAGTAACAAAATGAGTAAAAACCCTAACAAATCCAAGTACATGGTTTTTTCTTTTTCTTTTAGAGAATTGCTTTATACCTCCAATTTGACTCGAAAGTTACTTTAAACGAAACGCGGCTGCCAATCAACATTAGTTAATATAGCAGCAACCATATTAAATGCTGTGACCATATTGAATGCTATTCGCAAAATATGGCTTTTGCCAATAAACGTATGTACGTACGTACGTACGTATGTACATACATGCAACACTACAAATTTAAAACTGAAAATTATTTTTGTATCGTGTTAACATATGGTAAAAATCTTGAACAAATTCTTACAATGAAACTTTTTGTTTTCTCAAACATGCTCATATGAATCAGATAAAAAAGCACTTAGCTCGCAACATAATATACACTAGCGATTGGCAGAGCATCTAAGGTACCGCCATTGAATTTGTAATTGCAATATTGTGAACATCAACACTCACGGATAAGCTTCATTAAAAAGCGAATTGATTCATGACATCATTTGACGGATTTGCGCGAAGAATTATTAAGAAATCATTATATTAAGACCCCCCTTTCAACAATGGCAAGAATCGCCGACACTTCTCTAGTACAAGTAGAGACTCTCAAGTGTGCTATTATTCTTTTGTGTCAATGTAAATTCACATAATCCACCTTGATAGGAAAGCGTAATAGTTGCGCGCTTACATTCAGTTAAGTGCTAAACTATACATATCTTTAGAATTAAATTGAGACCGTGGTAACCTACCCACATATTTTTATCTGATGCATCCCATAGATATATCATCAGTCTTTGAACTTCTTATATGTAGCTTCCGGTTTCCTTCAATTTATTAGTTGGCTTTTCCTTAGATTTTTTTTTTATATTAACATAATTTAAGGTGGTTATTCGATAAATGCATTGATTGATTCACTCGACCGAACAGATTTCTTTTATTACTTCTTATAAACACGTGTGGTCTGGCGTGACAGCAATTGATGATTTATTTTTGAAAAATGCCGGTTATGAAGCACGTTTTATTACTTAATATATTTTATTGCACATGATTTTCCTTACCACGGGATTTTAATATTAATCAAATGAGTCAATACAGTAACAGTAAAGACTTTAATAATAATGAAATATTATTATGTGATCTCAAAATGGCATCAAGAATGTAATGTAGAATCGAAAGGAATACCGAATTAGTATCAACAGTAATTGACAAATTTAAAGAGTTATGAGCATTGAATGTGTAATTTGTATTCATATATGTACATCGTGATAGTTTATTTTCTCACATTTAATAAATATTTCATCACGAAAAGATAGAAAAGCTTTGCTTCCAATTTTGCTAGGACACACATTTTTTCAAATGGAGCCATCTAGTACTGAATGTTTTCATAATATACGTAAAAATCCTAAATTTTTATATGGCAACATGAAAAACGGATTGCCTGATTTAGTACATTTTTGAAATAATATTTACAATTTTTATGAAAACACTGGGTACAGAATTTCAGTTCTCTATGTTGATGCGTTCTCAGGTAGTGTCCAAATATGTAATGAAAAACGAAATTTTTGTATGGTAACCCTACGAAGGAGTTAGCCGATTTGTCTAATTTTCAAACTCAATTTTATTTTATTTTTAAAAGCTCAGCCCATGTGCAAAATTTCTGCTCTCTAAGTACACTCTTGAGTTATCATGAGGACGGACATACAAAAATCAAAATAACTGTTAATCTTATGCATAGGTGTCTTAACATCATTATTATTTTTAGGTGTTACAAACGGAATGACAAACTTAGATACCCTATGATTTCATCTAGGGTAACAAAGTACTATTGAGAAAATACCCAAAAAAATATTCAATATCCAATCGCGAACAATCGCGTGAGTATCCCAGCAACTTATCGCAAATTGAAAGTTGCTACTCCCCCTTGCCTCGAAAAAATATTTGATCGTCCTCTTTCAATCCCTTCCCAAAATTAAAACTTATTTGACAATGGAACTTGATTGGGAATAGAGCTCTCCCGATATCTCACTTTCTCCGATGTATTATGTACTTCTCTTGAAAAATTACCTTCATGCACACTAATTTTACAGATATTATCCATTCTAGTTTGCTATATACTCTAAGCTCCTTGAAACATACATATTTTGTTATTCTATGCTTATATTTGGAGGAACTCTATATAAAAGTAAAAATAGTTTTACAGAATTGAAGCTACAGGAGCTATTCTCGAAAAGTTTTTTAGTGTAACCCGAAATCGTGTAAATCTACTATGTATATAGCTAGCAGATAAAATGTATGTACATACATACATAAATATGTATGTATGCTCGCAAAAATTGTATATACAAATAGAAGCTCCATCCTCCTTACCCAGAATTAAATGAAAATTAGTTAATTCTCGTTAAACCAAAAGTCTATCTTAGTATTCAAAGAATATCCTTAGGATATAATTGCACGCAATCATTAAAATAAGAACGTATACGGTATACATATGAAATTATATATTCTTAATAAATATTTAAATTTATGTTATGTTATGAGAAAAACAGATTGCTATTTATCTTAACACAATCTTTCGCTATAAATTTAATTGAATCATCTCTATTCATTGTTCAAAGCTGTTAGCGCATTTAATGCAAGGCAGGAAACTTAAGAGCCACACAGACGACACTGCATCCATGTTAAACTATCAATGTAATAATCAGGAATAATTAAATGTATTCTAAGGTAGTCATTCAGTCAAACTCATAATAAATTTCAACTCGCCAATAGATACACCTTTTTATTACATTTGCATAAAAGTAACGAATTTCAAGTCATGTCCATTCCATTGCTGCATTCCAATTGCATCGGATAAGAAATGTATTATATGAAAAGCCACAACTTATAGATTACTGTATGTATGTATAAATGAATGTACATATGTATGTACAACTGTGACAAGACATCATTTATGTATTTTATTACAATTGATCAATCAATTGATTCTTATTCTAAGAGAAGATTCCTGATATCGATGTTTGTTAGATTCGTGTTTTGAATTTAGGTATTGTATAGTCTTCATTTAGAAATAATAAGTAAAGCATAAATTTATTTATGAAGGAAGCATTTAATGCAAAATTCTGTTGGGCGTGTAAAGAGATTAGTTCTTATTAGTGAAAATAGAAATGACAATAAAAAATGTTTTTTAAATAAATAAATTGAAAATAACCTAAAGAAAAAAGCCCAGCTACGCAGTAAAATATTACTAACGGAAAGGGAACTCTCCCATAAAACTAGTATAAACAGCCAACGTCTTCCATACTCAAACAGAGGGTTCTGTTTATTGAATGACCTGCTTACGGAGAATAATAGATTTAAGTAATTTTTTCGTTCTATCGTGCCTCCTCAGAAGCGATAGTAGAGACCAGGCATTCAATTCAAGTTATGTCTGTTGTCTATTATTTTACCGATGGTAGCAATTAAGTTAAGTTTCCATTCAATTGTAACTCAAACTGAATGAACCCAACCAAAATATTGTACAAAAATCTTTGATGTCAAGGTGAAAAAAAAAGCATGCGTAACTCAAAATAAAATATTACAACTTCTATGTTTTAGGAATTCTCTCTCACACTTTCGTTATTTAATATTTTGTTATGCATAATCATTAACTATCGTCAATAGATTATCCATTTTTGGGAAACCCACTCAAATTAGTGGCTATATTATTACCTACATTCACGTAAATTTTTATTTGACTTTGATTTTATCGTGGCACATAAGTTACAGAAATCTTCTAAATTCAGTAAAAGTTTCATCCTAATTCGATGATTTTTATTGTACATTCACCAATTGCTGTAACATAAAAGGAAATGCTTCATTACTGACTGAACTGACATGACAACACATAATGAAAATAAGTCGTGAAATAAATTATTTTTTAAATCTTGAATAATTCATTCAAAAAAAAATATATCACACACGAATTTGTAATGACGTGACTCATGTATGTGTGCAGACGCCAACATGTGTGTAAATTTGTAACCAATACTTTTTTTTGCCATACGCATTTGGTAGTAAATTGCACTTCAGCATCAGATAAGTTTATTATTCATGATTACAAGCTCAGAGCATAAATTCGCATAATGATTTTTTTTTACTTCGGCGATTAAAGGATTAAGTCTTAGACGAAAGCAAGGCAAATGCAAATAAAATAAGAAATATAACATTACACGTAGAGAAATGTATGTATGTATACATTTGAGACACGACCAACCGTTGCACAAGGAGTAAAAGGGAAAAAACACTGGATAATATAAGTGGGACCCAACCAGCCCGGCGATAACGCATACTAACAGCCAGAATCTAGGACTGATTTTATAAAATTAAGAATATGTGTAGATCTTTATTTAGTACCTATATAACTAATATCTAAAGAAATAAAATACTAGCCTTGATTTTACCCTATGCTGGGATCCGCACCTTAGAATCCGGTGGCAGCGGTGTCTTAGCTCACACCTGATTTTTGACCAGATTATGCCTAGGGCAGCACTTTATCTGACACTTGCCAAATGGGATTACAGATGAACCAGACGCGCCGAAAATTAATAAAAACAGGAAACACAATTTGACAAATCACCAACCAATTTGTAATAGCCACAGGAACGAAAAATTCAAAACACCGTGAAATTTCTTTTGCTGAAAACCTTCAGCTCGAAATCACAACTTTCACAAACCTCAACGAAGCGTAGTATTGGCTCACATTCGCTAATCGGGACGACGGGAAAATGTAAGGGCTGGGGCTGGGGCTGGTCGTACAGCCAAAGCTGTCCAAAAGATAGCTTTAAGCTCATTGGCGATTTCGCAATAACTTCTCATATAGACTCCCTCAAGTACCGCCGCAATTTTTGATGTCTTTCGTTCATTTAGCGCTACATGCTTGGCCAATATTCCAATAAAATATCTAGTCTGATCCATTGTAGATTAATTCCTGCACACATCTTCTCACCATTCAAAATACTTTCGCCCGTACAGTAAAATTCCGTGATGCTTTCTTATCCCGAACTGTGTGAATGTGGAACGTCTACCTATCTTCTGTGTTTCCTCTGGCTTACAATCTGCGAAGGTTCAAGAGTGACATACATCGGCACCTCTGCCGCTTCCCTCATGTCCACTAATCATTTCTCCTTCCTGCCTTTGCATCATAAGTTATTCCCTGAGCTTGACTTAATAATATAAAAAAAAAATGCAGACGACCACAAACACCATTGCAGAAGCATAAATGCTTGACCACATAATGTACAAATTGAGTAATTCTTACTTTTCGTAGTAAGATTTTCAGTACATAAAATTGTCTTTAAGCAATTTCAGATTTTTGTATAGTAACAATTTTACTGTATCTAAATTTCAAATTGCTAACTCAATGAGTTCTCGAGTTATTGTGTACATAGACAAAAATGCACAATTTTAAAATGTTTGATACATGGATCTCAGCTTGCACGTATCATAGCTTTAATAACATTAATAACGTAATGAGAAAACAGTTCAACTAAGGTATAAAAAAAAAAAAAATCAAGAACAAAGAAGAGGGCGATCATTAAATTTTACACAAACACCCCTCTGTATAAAATAATACACTTACCTTAGTAGAAGTTTAAGGCATCGAAAGAATATTATCTATTTCGACCATCAATAATCATCACAAAATCATAGTTTTTTCTTTTATTAAATCTGAAATAAAAATTTCAATTAGATATACAAAAATTAAGTTTCACTTGAATATGTAATATTACCTGTTCTCAATTACTGTACAAAGGTTCAAGTGTCACATAGATCAATCATTTTTGGTCATAACAAAGGAAGTGTATGTATTTCTGTCCTATATTTTTCCTGGATATTATATTTATGAAAGCTCAACCTCTAAAAATATCATAATACGTAGCATTTATAGGAACCGCTACAAAATAAGGATCACTTTGAATGAATCAAACTAGATACAAGTAGTATCTTTTTCAATTACTTAAATGTACACACACAAAATCTAACCAATTTAGTTTTTGTGCTTATGTTTCTTTTTCCTACGTCGTAATTTAGTTTTAGATGAAGGAGAACTATTTTTTGGACTTTTAGATCTGCTGTTATCTTTCCTAGAATTATATTTTCGATCATGTGATACTGATCTATTTTTCTTTCTACTCCTTATATCATTGCTAGAATCAACATTATTTTTGTCCAAGGATTCATTTCTATCCCGATTTTTAGTATTCTTATCTCTAGAAGATAACTTCAAATCTCTTGAAGTTGAATCATGTTTAAAAACTCTTGTACATTCATCAGTCAATTCTAATGATGATCTGTTTTTCAATCTTCTATTCTTGGAAATCGATCTTGATCTACTTCTTACCTTGGAAGTAGACCTCGATCTACTTCTCTTCTTGTTATAAGTTCGAGACCGACTTCTCTTTGTAAAATCAGACCTTGATCTACTTCTACTTCTTTTCTTAGAGCTTGATCTACTCGAAGTAGATTTATCTTGTCTAAATGATCTCTCTGGAGTTTCAGACCAACGCCAATTTCGTTTTTGTAACTTGTCATCTTCAAATTTGTCCCAACTATAAAATAAGCAAATTATAGAGATATTTGGTATTTTGTTTAGAATCATTTACCCAGGAGTTCTGCTAACGAGAGGCTCTTTATTTGAATCCGTTCTTTCGCTCCTACATGAAGTAACTGAAGACAACGTTGTATTGTATTTATTTAAAGGATTTCTAAAAATGTGCAGGAAATTGCAAGATTTTCCCTTTGGACATCTTCTCGACAACGATAAGCCTTAATAGTTAAGGAAAGTGATGTTATTGAAAAATGTTATTACACATTCGAAGATGTGAACGAAAATTGCAAAATAAATGCGATAAAAATGTTTTTAACTACATATAAGAGCGGGTTCTGTAAACCTGATTTCTTTTTAAAAATACACGAGCCGTTAAATTTTGGCACACCTTTCTCATGTTAATTGAGTTGTATTAGTATAAGAACGTAATTTTTACTTAAAATAAATTCAACATAATTGTATACGACAATAATTTTACTTTTGATGACAGACCTTTTACTTAATTCATAGAATGTTAATGAAATTTAATCTCGTAATGAAAAACGAAATTTGTATAGCTAAGCAAAAACGGGTTTGGTCTTTGTTACTCTTTTTTTTCTTTTTAAAGGATACTTGAGTAAGAGCTTTACATCCATACGTTGAACGTACCACATACAGCTGCTTTCCATGAAGGTATTTTAGCAAATTCAACATTGATACGTTTACCAGCATAGTACCGTCCCTGAAGGCTCATAAAAGCTTTAAGTGCATCCCTGCAAGAAAAAAATAATAAATTTCGAAATTATTAGCATAAATCATATTGTAAGCAAGCTAGATTAAATACCTTTCCTGTGCATATTCAACATAAACATTTCCTCTCAAATGTGGCTCACAATTATTACAGGTACGAAAATTCTTCAGTATTCCAAATTTTTCCATCTCAGGAACTACATCTTCGAAAAAATCTCCATAGTCTCTATATAACTCCCGATCGCTATATTCTAGTGCGAAATCATTTCCATATTCTGTGTTCTTACTTTGTTCAAGTCGAATATGATTGAAAAAATGTGGAAGAAGTAGAATTTTATTTATGCCAGGGCGAGAATGGTTTCGACTGCATTTATCACCAAATCGACAAGATGCTGTTTTACTGAAAAACGGACAAATCTCTTTTCCAGGATTTGTATCAGCAGTTTCTCGAAATTCTTCAGGCATTTCATTGCCCTCTTCAATATACTCCTTAATATTTTGCAACAGTCTTTCATGTTTCATTTCTCTTTCATTAGCCAAACGTTTTTTCTCGTCCTGTTTTTGTTTGACCAACATTTGTTGCTCTTCAAATTCTTTTTGAATTCTTAAACGTTCCTGTTCTTTGATTATTTCAATTTCTTGGCGACGCTTTTGCTGTTCACGAAATAACTTTTGAGATAATAAGTCACGCCTCAACCATTTTTCCTCTTCTTCGTCGTGCTGCTTTTGTTCAATTTCCACTTGGAATTTTTCGAGATAATTTTGCTGCTCTAACCAAGTTTGATAATTAGGATCTTTCAATAGCTGCTCCTCCTCTGAAGATGCGCGAAAACAATTAAGATAAAATACCGTTATACTTTCGGTTATCGTTTACCTTCTTTCAATTTCTTATCCCGTTGTGCCGCCAATTGTTGTCGAATAAGTTTTCGACGATACTTTTTAGCTTGCTTTCTCCATTCCTTGTGTTTACTAAATAATAGATGAATATTTATTTAATATGAAAATTATATTTTTTTAAACATTTACCCCATTTCTTCCTGATTATCCTTAAAACATTAGCATTTATTAACTGACACTAATTTCTAGGTTATTTTATTTTGCAGCTCATTCTTCTTCTTCATTATTTGCAATCATCGGAGATAAAGCACATAGAAGTTTCTGTTGTGTTTTCTTATTAAAATAATTAAGAAAATTTCCAAATCAATTATATAAATTCAAAAAATAATAATTTCTGGTCCAATTTATTATATTAAGAGAATTTCCAATGCGGTGAGATTTTACCTAAATTAAAAATAAATGTCGACATTCAGATTAGATCTAATCTGTTATGTATTAATTTCTCCAGAGATGGCAGCGTAGAAGTTCCACACGTAAAAAAAACTCGATAATTTCACCAAATATTAAGAACTGCCATCTCTGGAGAAAAACGACTACTTTGTTTTATTCGGTACAAAAAATTGAATTATTAGCGGGAAATTCGGACCAAGAGGACATGTGCTAGGGGAACATTAGGTTGATACAGTAGAATAATTAAGTAAAAATGATTTTCTCCAAAAATACAATTTTAGTCTATTATTCACAAACATTCCTGAATCATTCTTTGGGCCGTATTCACCAAGCCATTTAATTGAAATTTAATTTAATTTCTGTTTTAGTACTCCCTGTAAGAGAGGGTTAGGGCACACTTAAAATTAAATTAAAATTAAATTTGGGTTATTTTATGTTATAATAACGCTTATATAACTTTAATTTTAATTTAAGTGAGCCCTAACCCTCTCTAACGGGAGTACTAAAATAGAAATTAAATTAAATACAATTAAATGGCTTGGTGAATACGGCCCTTAATGTCCAAACTGTGTTCACATAGTATAATTTAAATTAAATGGATTTTTTATTAAATTATTACTAGAGTCGAAATTAATTTCTTTGATAGCGCACTTTAGCTAGCTGACAAGAATTATTTGAATTATTTATATATTCATTTTACATAATATCATTTGAGCACTGAAAATACTCTGCAGTCAGTTGGCACTTATAGTTTTATAAAGTCTTCAATTTCAAACACTATTTTGTTATCAGGAGATTCCTGTCAAAAGCAAAAATCGCCAGAGTAAATATAAAAAGTCTAAATCTAAAGGACAGGAAAAAGAATGAAAATCAAAAAGTAATTAGCATTAATAAATATATAAATATATAAATACCACACTGTCGTCATCTTTTACTTTACCAATGCTTCCTGAATAAAATCGTGTTCAGCCTATATTCCTGGCAGTGTGTTCATGTATTTTATTCGATGTTTGTTAGTTTTCTAGTCAATTTAAATTGGCCGACGTCTGGACCTACTCAGCAATCAAGTATAGGAGAGCATATTGCATTATATCCATGTTCAGTGGTAGAAGTAAAATAATGAGATATGTAGATGGTGTTGAAGTAGTATACATCTAAATAAAAGATTATGTTAATTAATCTTAATTTAAAATTCTCACCATAATAATTACCGTAAAAATAAAGATTCGATCTAAATTGAATAAGCCAGCGGGAGTAAATCTCACCTTTCTATGCAGGATACAGGAAAGGATGACCAATGGCCAATAACTACCCACCCTTAACATTAGTAGAATAATTAAGTAAAAAATTGTTTTCTCCAAAAATACAATTTTATTCTATTATTCACAAACATTTATCATAATGCCGTTTTGCAAGCAAAAAGTATTGAAACTGAAATTCAAGACAAGGGGTTACACACATTTCGTAATTCAACTACATACAATGCGATGAAAAGAAGATCTTTGAACATGAATGTATGGTAGCAGATAGTAGATAGCTTAGGTAAGCTATAGTTTAATTAGGTACGTAAGTAGGTAGCTAAAGGCAGATTGCTAGCGTAGGTAGGAAGGCAGCTTTAAGGGAGTTCGTCCTAAGTTAACGTAGAGTGTAGAAATTTTCAAAGTGAAATTGAAATATTCGCAGTAATGCAGAGAGATCTGGAAAGAATCTAATCTATAGTTTGGAGGATAAGTGTTTAAAATATATCGCTAGCAAAGTATATCTTTTCGAGAGCTCATAATGTGTGAGTTAACCATCGAGGAGATGAGATGTTTACAATTAACTGGCAGGTGTCTGTCTATCTTTTTGTTAATAAAGTGAAAAATATGCAGGCAGCTTAGTAGGTAGCTTAAGTGAACCACTTCTTAAATTGCGTTCAAGAAAGGACTTGGTAGAAAATATTTTAGGTAGACAGGCAGCTTAGTAGGTGGATACCTTAGATAGGTAGGTAGGTTTTAAGTTTTAAAATAATGCAGTAGGTAAATATCTTAGGTAGGTAGGTAGGTTTTAAGTGTTAAAATGGTCGCAGTAATGCAGTAGGTAGGTAGGTTTTATCTGACTAATCGTGTATGGAGACTTCAAACAAATTGCAGTGGAAGAAGGTAGGTATGTTTAAGTGAACCACTTCATTCATTTTAAAACCTGAAGATGGATGCAAATCAAAATTGCACAAAATCGCTTTATACTCGGCAAGTAACTACTTGAAAGAATTTACTTAGGTAGGTAGGTAGGCTTTAAGAGTTAAAATGGTCGCAGTAATGCAGTAGGTAGGTTTTAAATGTTAAAATGGTCGCAGTAATGCAGATAGATTTCAATTTGGAGCAATCTCAGATGATGAGTGTTCTTCAACCGCCTCCGAAGCAATTCGAAGAACAAGTAATTGCTCAAGTATCTCTTCATATTCTATTTCTGTATATGTTGACAACAAAAAAGCTTAGGAGGTAGTTTAAATGAACCACTTCTTAAATTACGTTCACGAAAGGAATGTAATCGTACAAAAGCGAAAAGTATAATGACTAATATTTACTATGGTATTATCAGAATCTCTCGTGATTGAGAATGGTTTTCCATAGATGAAATAGATGAGGTCTTGGTTAAATGAATGTACTCTAAACTGTTTTCAAAGACTATAGTAATCGTAGACAGTAAAAGGGGAAACCATACCCAGTGGATGTTTTGTCTTTCAGTTCGTTAGTCAAATGAAGAATCGAATACAAAGCACTCCAAGTCCGAGCATCCGGAATTTTTTTATTCCAGTATATTCTGAAGATTTGCTATCATCATTTACATATGATACTAACTTTGATAAACCGTGAAACTAGACCGTTCCACAACGGCTCTCAGTAAGTCAAAGTCAAATTTTTCCCGGATATCGCTCGTGTGCTCTACAATTAGTAGTTTTCCGGGGTTTTATCGGTAATTGCGACGGTGCTATTGACACTTTCTTCTTCGGTAGTTTAAAGTAGTTGGCCCATAGTTCCTTTTCTTCTCAAATTTCGTCCAACTACCTTTAAACAATTTCACTTCCGCATAAACGTTACCAGAGCGCTCGTGAATCGTAGCGCACATGATGACGCCTATGCTTGTAAATCGGTACAAGCGCAAAATTTTTAAGCTCATTAGCTTCAATAAATCGTTACAACTTATAGAATATCCGCAAATAATTTTGCGGTTGTTGCTTATGTTGTAAAATTTTGCAGAATCATCGACATAACCAAGATGCTCGCTCATGTGTTATGAAAGTTCCTGCTTTGGGGCATATTCACTATTTCGTTGAAATAGGCAATGCAACGTATATTTCTCGCGCATCTGTGGAGAAATTTCTCAAGAATCTTCTGAGTCTTGAGTACGCGTGCATCTAAATATTGTTATGAAAAACGCTTTCATACTGTTTGGCGGCAAACACCAACAGTTTCGACTTGTAAGATTTGTCGTACAAACCATTATAGCACCACGCAAGCTTGTAAGGGTAAGCGAGTAAAAATATTAGGGGCTAGAGACTTTTTCCTTGAGGTACACCATATATGTTTGATTGAAGGTTTAGAAATATAGAAAGCAATAGACAAAATGCAAAGCTAAGGCTTAAAAAATGTCCATTTGCACAAGTAGATCGGTGGTAAACAGTGATCGACTAAGTTAAACGTATAATAGAGGACGAGCACATATGCTAAAACATGTATTTTAAGAATAAGAGCTCAGCGTGCTCCAACCTAATTGTTGGCCAGAAGCAAATTCACAAGTCTATAGCTGCAGCATATGTGTTTAAATAAGTAGAACACATAACGAATATTCTCATAAAATACGGTTGACAGACCCTTACCGACATTCCCTACACTACAAAATATTTTCCTTATGTTGAAAGATACAATTGAAATTAGTTCTTGGACTTTAAATAAACTGTCTTTTGTAGTGATCCGATACATTCCTCACATCACAAAAAATTGATACTCTCGATAGAGAGTTTACAACGACAAAATCGGAAAGTTGTTCAAATTAAATACATACTTTTTGCATACGAGTTGAGTGTGCATTAATTTTGAGGGAAAATTCTTAATAAAATCTATTGTATTCTTAATTTAACAAGATTCTGTAGAATTTTTTGATAATGTGCAACCATCAAATAAAGAATTGGTGCTACTTGTACGAAACTGAAGTAATATAATCAAGTATGTTGTCACAGCTCCAGACATCTAAATAAAAGATTATGTTAATTAATCTTAATTTAAAATTCTCACCATAATAATTACCGTAAAAATAAAGGTTCGATCTAAATTGAATAAGCCAGCGGCAGTAAATCTCACCTTTCTATGCATCAATTGCATCGAAAATTGCAAAAGTTTATTTTCGAGATCTTTATTGTTTGTCTTTTGCAATAATTTATGCACAGAAATAGCAATTTTGTCGTTCTTTTTCCGAGGAAAAATAAATTTTGTGAAAATAAAAATTTAAAAAATTAATTTATACATACTTGTGCAATTGTTCTACTGCTGCCCTCAACTACTGCTATAATCATAACTGCATAAAGAATCATTTGTCCCAAGAGGAAAATCACAAAGGTAAGCACATCGAAATTGGTGTTTAATGAATTTTTACTCAGTAGCAAATCAAGTACATAGTAATCATCGAAAATAATGAATAGGAACGATACTGCTATTATCACTAGCATTTGATATGAAAAGAATTTCTCTCCCAAACAGCAAGTGTCATGTAATAAATTATGAATGTTAGTTACCTCGCTTATGATAATGCTAGGCGAAAGTTTTGTTGCGGAAAAACGAGTAAATTTGTCTAGATGAAAAGTGCTTACGTCAAGATCTGTAGTCAAAAATTTTGAGTGTTTTGAATATCTTGGAGCATATTTTTTAATATCTGCAAATAAAATAAAAGAAATCTATAGATATACAAAAAGTTAGTTTTTTAACGAAATCAAAAATGCATTAAGACCTACATATATTTCTATTTCATCCTTAAAAGCTAAAGGTTAGCTAGATTTTACAAATTTAATAATCTTACTTTTATTTTATTAGAAAGTGTGGCGCTATTATCAGCCAGCTCTATAAGAAAGTTTCTCTTAGTAAGGTACTTATACAACAAACAACAAAGACAGTTTTTTGTTTCAGCATTTTCTAGCTGGAGTTGACAAATTTGATCTTGATTTGGAGAAAAAATAAAAAAAATTGCTGAAACTGACATTTCTTCGCATTCAGAAAATTACCTTGGTTATAGGGCCCCAGATACATATATCAAAGGCCCTGGGCTCTACCCATACCGTATTCCAGACTGAGGTATTAACCATAGAAGAATGCGCCAATAGCTGCATTGCGAGAGCCATAAATGGCTCAACTATCAATATCCTTTCGGACAGTTAAGCTGTTCTCAAGGTCTTAAGGCATACACTTTCAAGTCAAGTATTATTTGGGAATGTCTGCAAACCCTTAAAAATTTCTCAAGGAGAAACAAGATTATCCTTATGTGGGACCTTGACATAAGGGCCATAAAGGCAATGAAATTGCTAACGGTCTAGCCGAGAGAGGAGCGGAAACTCCATTTGTCGGTGTTGTGTTTGTAACGCGCACTCCGTGCTCTTAAGGAAAGAGAGTAAGCGCAGGATCCTAGTAAATAATTTAACATAATTGAATCTATTTATTATTTTATCTTTATTTTATCCACTTCGATTTTTTCTTCCTTTAATTCTAATACACTTCTTCATTATCAATGTTTTAATAATTTACATTACTTTAGAACTCGCACTATTTTTATAATTTACATTACTTTTAGAACTCGCACTACTTTTATGATTTACAATATTTTGGAACTATTTAAAAATAAAAAAACGCAAAGGAATCTATTCGTGAGGTAACTCGTCGGCGGGTGAAAAAACGACTCCCCGAGGTTTGGGCTTGATGGTCCCAGGTACCTATGAAAACTTTTAAAAGCTTTTTTGTTTTGTTGTTTTCCCACGACGTTGAAAAAACGTACGTGAGAAAATTCAAAAAGTTTTGGTAGCAATGCATATGCATTCAGAAGAAAATGAAATTTGATATGCAGTTGTGCGCCCGTTTTGAAATATTAATTTTAAGAGGGTGAGAGTAATTTGTAATAATTGTATGTATGTATGTACATACAATTAGATTTAAAGAATTAAGTACTGTACGTAAAAGAAAAGGAAGAAGGCACTGTATGTAGGCATATCGTAGGAATGGAAGTATGCCTGATAATAAAATGCAATTTTTGCTTAATTGAATTTTATTATTTTATTATATTATGAAATTGTTTTTTGTTTTCAGGGTCATATATGGTGATACATCAATATATTGCATAGGGTAATATATTGATGTTTTGATCTTATGGCTGTGATTCGGGGAATTGGGCACCTGAGTCAGAGCAGTCGGACCAGAGCCATTTTACGGCACTTCAAAGAGTTACCTCAGAGCTACCTTAAATAGGTGGGAGAACAATCAAAAATCCCTCGATTGGGAAAGGCTACAGCTACACAAGCTGGATGGATGCTCAGGAAACCTCGGAGGAATCTCCAGGTGGAGATTACTCCACCTCGAACATGCTTTTCCTGCACCAAACTACGTGTTGAACCTAAGTCCCAGTATGGTCCTAGACTTCATTAACAGTCTAAACTTATAAAGGGAATAATTAACGGGTACTCCCAATAGATTTTTCAGGTCACAGTGAATGCGAGGCCAACGCCTGTACACCCTCCATTAAATTAATACAATTTGATTGACAAACATCAGTTTTAAAAAAATATCCATTAACAGTTTACTTTGGTTTAGGAAGATATTTTGTGTAAGTTGTAATAAGTCAATAACAAATGTTAAAACTGAGGAAAATTAAAGCAATCTCGATTGTAATCTTGAAAGATGTGGGCACATGGACACCAAAGACTTCATATGCCTATCAGCTTCACGCCATTTCTTCTGAAGACTTCCGAAAATCTTATAGAGACCGCCTCTTTATTATTTGCTCAAAGGAAGTCAAATGTCTACATCACATTACGGATATAAAGAAGAAAATCATTTTTATTGAAATCTTTCAATAAAAATGCTCTTAACATTTCAGCATGTAAAAGTCGGTCTTTATTAATAATACACTTTTGAACTACTAGGTATGCTCTCAATGGATAAGCATTTATTTATTTTATCTAATTCTCTAATTCGCACAATTAAGAGATAATTAATAATAAATATTAATAAGCTAAAATAATTTTTTCTAAGAAATGTTATAATATAAACATAAATTTGTGTGTAATCTTTCATTATTTAAATAATTTTACCTCATTTATTTTTAAAAAACGGAAATCAATCAAAGCCATAGTGCACACGAATATGAAAACAATTATACAAATTTCCATATGTGGTACACAAAAGGTAAAAAACACATCTAATGAAGGTTTTACACCAGCAACAATTAGAAGAGTGTAACTGCCAACAACGTATCCGAAATTGAAGATAAACAGGATAAATAATATCAAATATGATTTTCGTAGAATTATGTTATAATTTATTTTAATTCCGAGGAATACAAGTTTTTTATCTACAGATTGTAGCGTATTAAAAACATCTATCATTGTATTCATATCCAAAAGACTGTAAGCTAGTAAAGATATTACTACAATTGGATTGGCAAGCATATGGATAGTGTCACCAATTACAGAAATATCAGTTTTAAAAAAATATCCAATAATGCTTTGTTGTTTTTGTATAGAGCACACAAAACACAATAAAAATGCTGCTGCATGAAGCAGAGTTATTATATATCCCAGTCTTGAGGTTTCTAGATATTCCCTTCCGACAGGACGTATTGGAGTTAATCCGCTCAAAAACGAACAAAGGATTAATGGTTGGATCGACATATACAAATTATCCGCACGACCGAGATTTTTGAACCATTTAATAAAAAACATTTTGCTAAGGGTTCATATAAAATAAGGACTATCCTCTAGTTCTGTTCAAAATTTACTAAAATAATTTTAACGCGTAATGCGTATATAATCAATGCTTTTCACTTATTTGTAATTGAAAGTGATTATTTGTGCATGACATCATGACAAGTATTTCGTATTTGAATCAAGATACGATTTCTATTTGGTTATTAAAAAGAAAAAAAGAGAGAAAAAAAAAAACTATAACCCCTGTGTGATATACTTGGACATATATGTATACTATATTGACATTGTAAGTCATATAGTATTAATTAACGTAAAAGCTTAATTTAATTATTAATTGCATTTTAGCCTTTGACTTACATAATATATCCTTTTTGATCCTCCCCTCATCAGGGATGCCACCCTAATTGATTTTTAATTTTGAACATTAATTTTGATTTAGGCAACTAAACGAAGCTTTTTCCAAGTAATATCTCGGAGTTCAGGTGGCATTCTAACAATTATATGTTGAATTATTCATATACGGTTTGTAAAAGACCCAGCAATTATTAGTTTAATTAAACAAAAAATAAATAAATAATAAATAAAATAAAATAAATAAAAATAGATAAATACGATAATGGATATGGATATTTCCATTTATATCTACATATCCATATTTATCGTCCTGTTTATATTCAATTCAATTCAATCCAATTATAATATTATCATAATGAGATTATAATCTTCATGTCATACCACCATATGCCTACTTAAGATGTGATAAACATACATAACAAATTAGAAGATATTAGTTAGATAATATTATCATTACTATATTATATGTTATACCCTGACAGACTGTCTCCATAATGACTTCATTTTTAATGAAATGAACTGATTTAATTGGAAAGTGGAAAGTTTTTCAGCAGTTGATCATGAAATTTTTCTTTTTCTGCTTTTTTCTCTTTTTGACCGCATTAAACAAAAAAATGTCTTCAGACATCTGCTGAATGCTTTTCAACTAAAGAAAATACTAGTAAATGATATCGTTTAATTAAATTATTGAACTCTATCAAGATCTTTATTCGCGGTGTGAAACTGCAAATTAAATGAAATAATTTTCATTCATTCGAATCACATGAACCATTTGGACTTTCGTACGTCTGCCTGTCCGTCTGTCTGTCCAAACACCTGCCCTAGTGAGATTAAATTTTGTGCACAGTAATTTTATGTAAAAGTAAGCCCAAGATGCGTAAAATCGGGTCATTTTTTTTTTTTTTAGTATTGCCATAGAAAATTTTTGATTTTCACTATATAGTATGAACAAAAAGATAAAATTTTGTATTATTATAAAAAATTTAACTCAGCTTTGAAAACTTTGAACTTGAAAATTTGAAAAAGTTGAACTTTACCATACTCTTTTGCACAAAACTGTTTAGAATGCGTTAACCTAGCAAGCTAGAATTTTTTACACAATAATATTATAAAAAAGTATATAGTATGGTAGCAGAATATAGCCACAATCGGGCAACTCCCTCGTAGTGTTACCATACAAAAATATTCATAGCTAATACTTATAGATATATATAATGAAGAATAATTCAACATTTCACAATTTCAGATTTAAATCTCCATGTCCATGAGCCTTTACATTCCACACGGCAATTGCTATTGTGTTTATTGATTTTAAGTTCATATTCAAAAATTCAATACCATTTGACTTGGAGTTTAAATTCAGAATACAGTTAGAGATAAAATTATAAAAGGCGAGTAATACAGCTGATTAGGAAAAGAAGATGACTATCAGGCTATTTTTACTGAGTTCAAATAGTTCATATCCATAATGTAACGTTTGAGATGACGAATCGTGCTAATGTACTCAAAATGGTATTTTTATTTAATTTATTCATATAAATTCATATAAAAAAAACTATATACATACATATATTTATGTAGTAGTTATTTATATAGAAAACAACAGAATCATTCTCTCACCTTATTTATTGTCGAAAATCGAAATGCAATCAATGTAACTATGCACACAAACATGAAAACCACAGTACCAATATCAAGATGTAAAGAACAGAAGACAAAAAACACATCGAATGAGGGTTTCACACCCGAGTTAATAAGAATACTATAACTAACAATGATGTAACCAAAATTGGAGATAAATAGACAAAATATTATCAAGTAGGATTGTCGAAGGATTCTATTGTAGTTTATTTTAATACCCAGCAATATTAATCTTTTGTCAATTTTCTGTAACGTGTTTAGAAGTGCAACAATTGATTTTTTATAACAAAGACTGCATACAAATATAGACATCGTTCCAACTGAACTTTCAATCATATAGAAAGAGTCACCAATTTCGGAAATATCGGTTTTAAAAAAAAATGAATAATAGTTTGAATTTCTTTTTATAGAGGTCACAAAACATCCCAAAAATAAAACAATTTTCAAAATGCTGATTATAAATCCTAGTGTTGAAAACCGTAGATTGTCTCTTCCGACAACACGGAATGGAGTTAATCCACTTAAAAATGTATAAAATATTAACGGTTGAACCGACATATACAAGTTATCAGCACGAATAATATTTTTTAACCATCTAAAACTCATTTTGTCGTTAGGTAACTGAAATAAGTCTACTTTCCAATTGCGTTCAATATCTACTGTTTTCGACTGACACAATGAATTCCATGCACTTATCTATAATTGAAAATAATTATTTTTGTATCTATTTTATCTTGATATACATACATATATGTATGTATACCTATAGTTTTCTATTTGCTTATTAAAGACTATTATTAAATTAACTATTATTCTATCTCCTTGTTTTTGACTAGCATTTGTATACACAGATAAATCTTTAATAAACATTATATAACAATTAATCCTATTCCTGATTTCTAGGAAATACACAATTTTGGGACATTCTGGCAATTATTATGGCCTGAATTATACATGCGCTGTGACGTGTGAAGGGGATAGCCATAAAACAAAAGTTTGGAAGATTCAAATCTTTTCTCGAGTAGATATTATCATAGACAATCGAACAATCTCTATAGTCATACCAGATAGTACTACCTCTATCTAATACACGTAATATTAATACTGAAGTACCCCAAGGCTCTGCTATTTCTCCGACTTTATTCATTACATATTCATTGCTATCATTGCATTCATCATTGCATTCATCCTATCCATGGCTATCAAGCTGACAGCATTTTTAATAAACAGTATCTGCGTAAATAGCTCACCTAATTTTTTGCTACCCATTTCTTACTTGAATAAGTCCCACTTCCCCAGTACATAGTAACACTCAATTAAACTCCTCTTTCAAGCAGTCATAACTGTGTTATAGTGTCCAACGCAGCCATACATTGTCATTGCTGGTCTTCCGGAGTTTCTACGGTGTTTTCGATGGAGCTATTTGCACTTGTTTTTTCATGGAAAACGTAATCGCTACTCTATCGGTGCAAATAGACCCATCGACCACACTTGTGGTGTGATTAAGTTTAAACTAATTGTATGGTAAGTAAATTGGAAAAAGAAACAATAATTATATTTCAACCATACATGGAGGTAAATAATCATAACAGTTCTAACTTCATTTTTTTATCGTCGCATGACATACAGTATGCCCTGGCGTGAGTTTACATATATAATATATTTATATTCTATTATCCAGAAAATTCACTGTATTCAAAATTATAGTAATGATAAGTTAAAATTAAAAAAAAAGTGTATGATGAAATATTATAATTTTTTTTTCTATGAATAACCATATAATTATTCTCACCTTATTTATCATCAAAAAGCGAAATGCAATCAATCTAACTGTGCATAGAAACATAAAAACCACAGTACAAATTTCAAGATGTGGTGAACAGAAGACAAAAAACACATCTAATGAAGGTTTCACACCAGACTTAAGTAGAATACTGTAACTGCCAAAGATGTAAACCAAATTGAAGATAAATAGGCAAACCACCAGCAAATAGGATTGTCGAAGAATTTTATTGTAGTTTATTTCAATTCCCAACAATATTAATCTTTTGTCAATTTTTTCTATTGTATTCAGAAAAGATATAACTGTATTTGTTTTCCAAACGCTGCATACAACTACAGATCCCATTCCAACTGAACTGGTTAACATATGAATGGTGTCACCAATTATGGAAATATCGGATTTTAAAAAATATGCAATAATGGTTTGTTTTTTTTGCATGGAACTCACAAAACATCCTAAAAATGAGACACTATAACACATTGTGAGTATATATCCCAACAAAGAAATTTGTAATGTTTCTCTTCCGACAAGTCGAAATGGAGTTAAACCACTCAAGAATGAACAAAGAATTAAAGGTTGAATCGCCAAATACAAGCTATCTGCACGTTTGATATTTTTGAACCATTTAAAATGCATTTTGTCGTCAGTTAAAATTAACTATACACCTTCCTGATATGCTCACGATTTACTGAATTCAGCAAACGAGTAGAGTAATACGGACAATAAATTCTAAGCACTTATCCGGAATTGAAAATGCTTATTTTTACATGCACGAACCAATATACAAATATGTACATATATATATCCTCTATGTGGGCTTTTATTTGCTTTTTAAAAACTATTACCCTATCATAGAAACATTACACCGCTTGTTTTTGCTTGGAATTAATAATAATTGACGGTATATCTACAAATACATCGCTTTCTCTTCATGAATATTCTATAAGGGTATGCCTTCCTAATTGATTGTTGTTTTGAAAAATGATATTTTGATAAAGTATTGTAAACAAAAATTATTTCTCGAACTCGACCTCAATTAAAAAAAAAGTTACAAATTTGAACATTTACTTTTCTGTATATATACATATGTTTGGTTTTGGTAGAAAAAAAATATCATAAAAATGTCCCAATGAGTCCGCTCATTAAAATTTTACTGGAAAACTACCTTGAAATAGGGTGGTGGTTTATTCTGTTGAAAATTAATTATTTTATATTAACTATCAGTTATCTTTCTGATTTTGACTAAATTAAATTGAATCGGCTGAATGTGTAAAAAGAACGATCCGCTTCTTTTCGTTCTGTTACCAAAAAATATAAATCGTCGTACCTTAAAATAATTAAACAAAAATTTTCTAATTAAAAATAAAAAAAAACAAAAAAGTGGCATCTAACGCGAGACATGCAATTAAAATCCGGTTACAAGAACTAAGAATGTTAAAGTTTCAGGGTTTCATTGATGTCCTGATGAGATCACCATATTACTGCTGATCTCGAAACACATTACACACAGTACCTATACTCTCAAAAAAATTTCTTTATTGAATTTTTGATCTTTGGCTTTAGGCTAAAAACTGAGAGTACCTCGGTAATCGTCTTTTAATTTTCTCTGCTCATATACAGTAGGTTGAGAATTGCCTGTAGACTCATATATTGCACGGGTCTCGAAAGAGTAAAAAACTCCATTACCGTTTTCTTAGATTATTAAAAACATACTGGGTGAAATGGGTGATTTGAAGCAAAGAACATCTAACTAAGTTATATGTTCTTTGTTTAAACTATTCCTTGCATTAGGCGTACCCTTTGGGTATGGAACCCTAAAAACGGAAGTGTATACAGATATTGCAAGGAAAAATAATATTTTTTTATAAACAGATTTAATTTTATGAAATGAAATATCAATATCTAAAAAACACTTTTCTCACCTGATTTATCATATAAAATCGTACTATAATCAACTTTGTCATACATAAAAACATATAAACAACCACACAAATCTCAATGTATGGCATGGAAAATACCAAAAACACATCCAATCAAGGAATAACACCAGCAATTCGCAAAAGAGTATAGCTGCCAATAATATAAATAGTATTAAAGATAAACATAAATGTCATTATCACGTATGAGATCTGAAGCATTTTTCTGTAATCCGCTTTAGCTCCTAGCTGTAGAAATTTGTCATCAACTCGTTTTAGAGAATTTAGCACCAATATCAAAGAATTCCTTTCCAAAAGGCAACATATAAATATCATTAGAAATCCAACCAGACTGGTAAGCATTTGGATGGTATCACCAATTGTTGAAATTTCCGTGTTGAAAAAATATCCAACAATAGTTTGACCTTGTAGAATGGACATTATATAACACAATATGAACGTGGTCACATAAAATGCCGAGATTAAATATCCCACAGATGAAACTTGTAATTTTTCACCTCCAACATTCCGAAAAGGAGTTAAACCATTCATGAAGGACACAATGACTAAAGGGTGAATAGATGTATATAGATCATCGGCGTTATTGATCTTTTTCAACCATCTCAATGCCATTTTTTTAAAAAGCCCGATAAGATGTTATTCCGAGTTCAATTCGTGGTTGACTGATTTCTACAGCACACTATCAATGTCTGTCGAACACAAGTCGCACCTATAGTTGGATCGATAGTTAGCATATGGCTCAATTTGCTAATTGAGTAGTATCACGTTATTGCTATATAACGTAGACTCAGTTTAGACGAGTCAGTATGCTGCCTCTACCTCACGAAAACTTGTTGGTTAAGATGATGCTTGGGGGCCCATCACCCTACTTACAGATTTCCCGCTGCAGAAGCGGCATACTTACCCGTCTAAACTGGATCATAGCAATCATTACACCCTAGATGAAATCTCATCGAGTATAATAAGTTTGTCATTCCGTTTTTGTAACAGATAGAAACAATGCTGGTAGAGTGAAATGGTTCATCCTCACGATAACAGCTCTCTAAGGGAAGAGAGCTGAAATTATGCACACGGACTTTTTAAAAAAAAATTGTAGATTTCAGTTCGAAAATGGGACAAATCAGGTTTCCATTACAAAAATTTCGTTTTTTACTATATATTTGGACAGTGCCTGACCACGCGTCAACGTAGAGAGCTGGAATTTTGCACACAGATTTTTTTTTTTTAAAGAATGCAAGTTTGAGTTCGCAAATGGAACGAATCGGGCAACTCATTCGTAAGGTCGCCATAAAAAAATTTCGTTTTTCACTATACTATATTTGGGTACTGCCTTAGAACGCGTCGACTTTGAGAGATGAAATTTTGTACACAGCGTTTTCATGAAAATAGTAAATACAATTGCAATCCTTTCTAGATCTTGCCATACAAAACTTTGGTTTTTCACTTTATTTGGATATAGGCTGACAACGAGCTGTTGAGAGAACTCAAATTTTGGCTTGCACTTAACGTTGTAGTTGCAGTAATTAAGAAATACTGAAGGGTTAATATGATAATATTTTAAATTGAACAAACCCTTTCCTGCGATTGCGAAATAAATATTTAGATTTTCACTAATATTTTATTTGAACTGAAGATAGCAAAAGCTTGGTGGAAGGAACATGATACTGTCAACATAGCCTGGGCCATTGTTAACAAACAGATGAAATAATATCAAAATTAAATATCTATCGCCCGATAAATCGTTTTCTTGGTTGGAAAACCTAAAAGCTAATAATTTCTTATTTGTTTTCAAGTTTTAGACATTCTTGAACTTTGTAGGTTAGTTTAGAGTGGCGGTCATTGCGCGAACCTCTGCGATCAGCTTCACTTAGACCCTTTGCGGTCCATTGTGATACCACCTTGATGGGAGCCTACCTGGGAATGATATCACAGTTTTTGAAAGCTGCTGTGAAACCAGTCACAGGAGTTAATGAAACCTTACCAGGTCCCCCAACTCTCTGCTAGCTCCCATAATTCGCCGAAGAAGTAGCTACCGAGCGCATTCCTCCTACGCACAGCAAGGTTAGGGCATTCACACAGCAGGTGATGAACGCTCTCAACCTCCTCCTCATCCATACAGCTTCGCAGAAGTCGTTGTATGGGGCTTGCATACGCTCTGCATGCTTACCAAAGAGACAGTGTCCTGCAATAACTGCGATAAGATTACGTACATCATTACGATTCCTCCGTAATGACACATATATTAGAGTCAATCGCCGCGCGATTACCCTCCCACTCCTCTTTACTAGGAATGCTAGTTGAGAATGCTTTCCCAAAATATAGCCTTGGAACAATGTAGTCCGTAACTCCCCGTATACAGACAGTCTTCAGGACAGAGCTTCAGTATACTGCTGTGATAACTATCTGCCGTTGACCAGCAATTCGACCCCTTAAGCCTTAGTGCACTTTTTGTATGGATGTCAAGGGGCAGAAGCCAGAGCATAATCTACATTGCTGCTGTTGGTGTTGTTCGAAGAGCTTCTGTAATAACTAAACAGGTAGCTCTCTGTATTTTAGTAAGACTTTTCATGAGCGTCGCACTTTCAAGAGCATTCCACCACACCAGAACCCCATATGTAAGGATAGGTCCTACAATAGCGATGTACATCCAGTGCACGATACGAGGGTGTAATCCCCATCGCTTGCCAAAATGGACCTTGAACATTTATAATAGTAAGTTCTATTTACATACATTAAAAATATATATAATTTGGGAAATATTCGATTTATAATCAAAATTTAAACACATTCAATTTTATGAAATGAAATATCAATATCTAAAAAAACACTTTTCTCACCTGATTTATCATATAAAATCGCACTATAAGCAGCTTTGTCAAGCACAAAAATATAAAAACAACCACACAAATCTCAATGTATGGCATGGCAAATACAAAAAACACATCCAATCAAGGTATAACACCAGCAATCCGCAAAAGAGTATAGCTGCCAGTAATGTAAATTGTATTGAAGACAATCATAAATGTCGTTATCACGTATGAGATATGAAGCATTTTTCTGTAATCCGCTTTAGCTCCTAGCCGTAAAAATCTTTCATCAACTCGTTTCAGAGAGCTTAGTCCAATTATCACAGCATTCCTTTCCAAAAGGCAACATATAATTATCATTAAAAATCCAATCGGACTCGTAACCATTTGGATGGTATCACCAATTGTTGAAATTTCCGTGTTGAAAAAATATCCAACAATAGTTTGACCTTGTAGAATGGACATTATATAACACAATATGAACGTGGTCACATAAAATGCCGAGATTAAATATCCCACAGATGAAACTTGTAAATTCTCACTTCCAACATTGCGAAAAGGAGTTAAACCATTCACGAAGGATACAACGAGTATAGGGTATATAGATGTATACAGATCATCAGCGTTATTGATCCTTTTCAACCACATCAATGCCATTTTTTTTAAAGTCCGATAAGATGGTTTCAAGTTCAAGTTACGATTGACTGATTTCTACAGCACACTACGGTACAAAAGTCGCATATATAGGTGGACATGCACTTTTCAATATTGGGAAAATATAGAATAAAGATCAATAGTTATTCCAATTTGCTAATTGATTAGTATCATGTTGATGCTATAGAGCATAGCAATTATTCCTGGATTCAATTAAATTGAATTGTTTACTCATGAAAATTCTTATTCAAATAATGAAGTTTATAGGACAAAAATGTCAGGAAGATGACAATGAAAGAAAAATAACTTTTGATGATAGTTCCATATTTAGTATTGAACCATTCTCCAGTGTCGAATATGAATGCATTCTAGTGTTTTGATGATTATGATAGTATGCCGACCGGATATTTGTATAAGGACTGATCTTTGTTTTACAGAAATAAATGATTTCTTCTCAGCTGTCTCGCAGATACGGGGTATTCGATTATACGCTAACTACAAAAAACAATCGCAATTGAGAAACAGTGTCTCAGTGTAAATAATCAGAATTTAAGGAACGAACTCTAAATTACTGCAAACTAATGTCCTCACTACAATTTGAGATGTCAAAATCAAAAGCATAATAACCGGCCAAGTGCGAGACGGACTCCCGGACGAAGGGTTCCGTAGCATCGTACAAAATTTAACACTATGTACTTTTTATGTATTATTTCAAATGAGAGTAGGCGACATGTGAAAAAATAATACTGTCATTAGAAAAAATAATAATAATGCTGTCAGTTGAAAAAAAAATGCCTACTTATCATAATAATAAATGAGAATAAAACAAGGAAAAAAACGCCGAAAAAATCACGTTTCTTGTATGGGGCTCTTTAATTTAATTTTATTTTTATTATTTGTTGTTATAGCGGCAATAGAAATACACACTCTGTGAAAATTTCAACTGTCTACCTGTTTCGGTTAATAAGTATGAAAAACGCCGAAAAAATCACGTTTCTTGTATGGGGGTCCCCCTTTAATTTTTAATTTTATTTTATTTTTATTATTTGTTGTTATATTGCCTACCTATTACGATTCATGAGATACATCCTGGTGACGGACGGACGGACGGACAGGAAAGTCTTAGTAATAGGGTACGGAACCCTAAAAACGTAAGAGTATACAGATATTACAAGGAAAAATAATATTTTTTTATACCGCGTGAAAGAGCTTAATAGCATTCACGTCATCTTTTACTGAATAAGGATACCCACATGATTTCACTTGAAATTTAATTGTATAAGCAAAGTTTCTAAATTGAGAAAAGAGTCGAAATTTTCAATTTCAGCAAATATGTACCAATGTGTTAATATCACGAATTTTATATAGCCATATCAAATAATGGTATTAATATTAAAATTTATGTACTATTAGTGTTTTTAATTTAGTGAGCCAAATAATAATAATTACTATAGGTACCTTTGAAAAATATGATATGCTTCTGCTTCCTCAGATTTTGCTCCATGTTGAACCTGAACGCAAATAATAATTTCAACACAGATACTCCAAAGGAAAAAGAATTCAGTTATATTAGACTGCGAGTACCATTTTGTTGAGAAATTTGATGAATATGATTTGGTGGATGTTCAGTAGAAGTAAATTGAAGTAAAATAATGAGATATGTAGATGCTGCTCCAAACATCTATAAAACAAATAAATATTATTAAGAAAAAATCATAATTAATGCTTGTAACTTACCGTAAAATATAACGTTCGGTCAATATTGAATAGACCTGCAGCAGTAAAGCGAACTTTTTCATGAATTAATTGCATTGAGAAATATGACAGCTTTTGTTTCAGATCTGGATCTTTGGTTCCATTCAAGAGTTTGTGCACAAATTCTGCTGTCTTTTCGCTCTTAAAAGAAATAAAAACAGATTTTATTTACGATTTTCACACAAAATCTAACTATCATATCAATATCGAGACTGGTACATAGTGAATTCGCTTTATTGTTCTTATAGATCTTCCATCCCGACTAACAGAGTTATTTAAAATAACATAAAAAGAGCAATCATAGTGACTAAGTGCGTCATAATGGCCTCAGTTGGATGGAAAAGACCTTTGCAGTTATACCCAATATGTTACGTCCGACATAAATATATCAAATTTTTAAATAGTTACACTTATCCACTCAAAACTTGACATCAAGATTATTCTATATAATTAAATATCTAGATACCAATAAAATATGTATTAACAGTAATTACCTGATTAACAGCCTTGCTACCTGCTTCAACAATAGCAAATACAGCCAAAATATAGAGTACCATTTGACAGGAAAAAAACACAACAAATTCTGTAGTATTAAAATGAATCTCTCGTCTAGTTTGTCCTAGAATCGACTCCAGTACATAATACGCATCAAATACGATGATCAGAAATGATATAGCAAATATCGTAAGCAATTGATAAGCGAAATATTTATTAGCAGTAGCAGCTGCATTACAAAGTAGACAGTGAATTTGCATTGCATCGTCGACAATTTCATTTTGACTTTTTGAACCAACTCCGTAGATAGAGAATGATTCACAAGAATTTGGCCTGGATTGTATTTGTGGTGTTGCATACTTGCCCTTGAAGTTTTCCGATAGGTCTTTCAAAATCTGTTAGAAATATTAAAAAGAGTATTTGTTATAAGATGTATTTATAAGAAAACAAACAATACTTAAAACAATACTAATTTAACATTTATTTTTCGTAGTCAAGTGGACTTTATTGTTTAAAGATATTTATTACGCCAGTTAAGTTGCGACCGCCATGTAATGATAGAAAAGTTTTGAATACATCAAAATGTAGGGCTGAATTAGGGCTAATTTAATGCCACTTCCCCAAATTTAATGCTTTCGTATTTTTTAAAAAATCCACAAATAATCCAGCTTTATTAAAATTAGAGAACCACCACCACTACTGAAAATATGTTAAATAGTATTGCCACAATAGTGTGCACTACCTAATATTTTACACGTTACGACGTTAGCAAGCATTGTATGCTCCATAGTAAAGTAATCGCGTAATATCTTGGTATAAATAGATTAATTGGAACAGAAATTTGAAAATCGTGTAGCATGAAAATTAGTTGTTGTGTTAGTAACAGTTGTATACAAATAAATCTTTGTAAAAATATTAATAACTAATGGACTAAGATAACTAAGATAACTTTTTAAATCTTGATCAAATATAAAAACAAAACTTCATACTCTAATTAGGTCCTATCTAGCGAAAGAGCATTATAAATTTCGTTAAAAAAATGTCATTCTCCTAGGCACTTGTCATCCCATTTTTTATTTTTTTTGGATTTAGATAAATAAAAGGGCAATAATCAGATCACAACATTCCATTTCAAGTTATTCCATTACAATATTTACACTTCATTTTTATTTATTAATATAAAATTAATACTTAAAATGAATTTTATACAAAAAACAAAAACACCACTACTACTACATAGGTAGATATATGTACATATATGCATAAGAGAGTCAAATTTTTCTTTATAAAAAAAAAAAAAAACACTAAAAATAATTACCCCATTAATAATTACATAACGCGATGTAATTTTATGTGCGATACACACAAATATTACAACAACTGTTGAGACAATGACTTGTGGAACAAAGAACGCAATGTAAGCCGTAAATGATGGTGAAATATTTATATTGCACAAAATCTTAATGCTGCCAATAATATATCCTAAATTTACAGTGAACATGACGAACGCAGCAATTACCGCTATTCGAAATGATTTTCCATAATTCAATATAACACTCAAATCAGATAAACGATTGTCAATTTCAGCAATTGCTGAAATAATCTTAATAAAAGTGTTTCTTTCTAAAAGGCATGTGATAAATATCATTGTCATCCCAAATAATCCTGTGAACCTCTGTAGTGTATCTCCAATTATTGAAATTTCCGAATTGAAAAAATATCCAGCCAATGTTGCTCCGTTAATAAATGATAGAATAAAACACACAACATAAACAATTGTATGAAAAATTGTACTGAAAAATCCAAGGAATGTAACTTCCAATTTACGACTCCCAACAGGACCACTTATAAAAAAAGGAGTTAATCCGACAAAAAACGAAATAAACAGCATCGGTTTTACCGATATATATAGATCGATTGATTTTTCTCGATTCTTCCAGAATCTAGACATCATTTCTGAATCACTTTCACTAAATATTTCAACCGAAAAATAATAGGAGGAGTATTATTTATGCACAACTTTATATCTCGCGATTTTTTTATATTAAAAATCCCCGATTCACCATATTTGGAAATACAAGAGCTATTAGAATCGACTTATGGAGAGTAGGCAATAGATATGTATGACATCGAAATGCGAAATGAGAATACAAACAGTTCCCAGTATTGCATTAATAAGAAGACGAGTTTATGAAAGCTCTCTTAAAAAGCATAAGTGGAAGGTTGACCAAAACAAATTATTTTAATCAACTAATTGACTTTTAATCATAATGATTGTCTATCCTCGTATAGGTTTAATGCGAATCAGGATAAGCAGGATATACCTACTTACAATAAAGTTTTCAACATTGCGTGTGACGAGAAATAGTCTCATTTTAATTGGTTAAAAATAGTGACAACTAATGAATGATTAAAGCATACTTAAGTTTGGCTCAAGTTCTTAATTAAAGACTAATGAAAGAGAAATTATATGGTCGATAACTAACCAATTACTGCTTTTCTGCACATCATAAATTTTCCCTGGTAAAGTTTTGTTGTTATAACTACATATATAGAACGCGCAATAAAAGAAAATTTCCATCGTGATAAATTTGACTCACTTTCGAAAATAGATGAAGGCGTTATCTTTAATAATTAATTGAAGTAGGTACTTGATTATATAATTTACTTGCAATTATTCTTATTCTTAGAGGTTAGGTAACTTTAAAAAAAAAAACAGAAAAAAGTACCTACATCATTCAGAATTCCAAATCGTCTACGGATCAATTTTGTCACATAAAGAAATAACAGAATACATTTCGATATTATCAGATTCGGTAAAATAAACGAAAAATATACTGTAATTGGCGGATATATGTTAATATTTCTTAAGAGTATTACACTTCCCAATAAGAATAAAAAATTCACAATCCACACAGTTGCTAAGATTGCATAAAAGTACAGCATAATTTTCTTATCTTCCATTCTGTCCACATTATTACTTAATCGATTTAACAATTCATCAATTTTGTGAATAATTTCAACAGTCGCCATTAAATGTCGTTTTTTTACAATTGCACAAGTAAAAATTAATGTTATACCAAACAAGCCCGTAAACATTTGCAATGTATCACCAAGTTTTGAAATGTTTGTACGAAAAAAATAACCCACAACAGATTCGCCCTTTTGAAGGGATGTAATAAAACAAATTCCGAAAATGCATAAAAATAAAAATGTATTCACATATCCGAGTGCTGTGACTTTAAGGCGTTTATCATTCTTCGAACCGATAACCCGAAATGGTGTTAGACCAGTTAAAATCATGAAATATAGTAAAGGTTTTAATGATTGATAGACATTAGATGATTTGTATATTTCTAACATTTTTGATCTTTCACTTAAGACCCTTCGCAACAGTTGTAGAATATCACCGAAAGACTAAAGAAATTTTGTGTAACTTACAAGATTTTATAATTTAATTAAATAAGTGGAAATGCTGCGAATGTTTACAATTATTTCACATGATAAACACAATTTTAAAGGAAGTAGCAATTTCAATTAATTAAAGAAGTATATTCTGCTGGAAGAGTAAGCGGAAATTGATTGCTTGATATTCTACGGAAGCATATACATATATACACTCGATAGGTCATGTTTGGACAAGCAAAAAATTGTATGGGTTAGGTTCTAACCCAGTAACTTCTGAACGTTACACCCTATATGATGATGATTTTAAAATTTGTTAGATTGATAATCGTTGGACCTTTCGAATGCACTATAATTTTTTTCCGTTTTGAAGTTATGGTTCAACAAAGTTAAAATTTCTTTGACTTACTAATTTTATCAAAAAATACGTCATCAACACCAATTTTTCATATTGTCCAAACATTTCGCCTCAAAATTACCTATAAAACCTCTGTACCCCAAAATGTAACCCTTTCTACGTTTTTTGCACTTTTTCTTGCATATCTCCCCCTATATTAGTTCTAAAGACGTATACTCTTAACAATTTTCAATTCATAGACTTTAAAAAGGCTTTTAATAAGATTTCACTACGTAAACTTATGTTTTATAAACTCAAAATCTTGGCATATATATAAGTATAATTGTATGATTAAAATGTAACACAACTCAAAAATCAAAATTTGTCTGTTTTTTTAACAATTCAACGTAAAAATAACGTATCACCTTCAAACAACAAAACACTGACAATAATAAAAACTTGATAACTTAAATGACCTTCATACGATTTCAAAAACAATACTCAGTTATTTCTTGATTTCGCTATTTTGAAAACAATCCAATTTTGAATTCTGTCACTTTTCTGGCGTGCAATATGTAGATCAAACAGTTCTAATAAAATATCCAATTTTTTCAGAATACCTCAAGGGAAACATCTCGGTCCTTTGCTATTCTTTCTAAATTTTTATTTTTCTTCCACCTTTATAAGATACCTTAAGATGGTATGTTATGTAGGTACATAGAGGTATTATTTAATATTTAAATAAATTGAATATCAATATTAAAATAAAATACTAATGGAAAATTTTTTTTTTTTATTTTTCTTAAATTAGAAATTACCAAATGAAGCCAAACTCGTTACTAAAATAAAAATTAAATCGAAATCATTCCATTACAAGACATCCATGTATGCACGCAAAGTTTTACTTGCAAAATGTACGAAATCCCTTCCGAAAAGTGCAATAACAACCATTCAATCCCCGATGCAATTAGATTATGTGGCGTACACAAGAGAACGGCTCAAATGGTTTTCCAAACGACAAATGATTTGTGCGCAATGGAAAGTTGAACGCTTACGTTTTAAGAATTACATAATATGCACAGAACGAGCAGTTCATCGCTTAGTAAAGGAAATCACCCAAAATACACCAAAAACTCTAGTGTGCATTGGGTCTACCAAAATAGCAACAAATTTGCCGATGCGTGGCTATGTAAGAACCCCAAACCAAAAATTGTTGCGGGCACTCAGAACAAACTTTTCTGTATTGGAAGTAAACGAATTCTGCACCACCAAGCTATGCGCCTAATTATTCCGAGCTGATGAGGCCGTCGAGGTCTCCACATCGGTACCAGTTTTGTCAAAAATATGGTACCATATGGAACCGAGACTTTAACACCGGGTTAAATATCTTGAAAATTGGCCTGGCCTAACTGATGGGTGCCCCACTGTACCCTAAGTTCAGCAGAACCACATGATTATGAAAATGTATGACTGTGTTGATGTTACATATAATTCAGTCATGACTCCACGAAATAAGAGTTTAACTTCGAGTATTATTACACAGTTATTTTTCAATAATTATACGTACTAGAGCACAAAGCCTCCTGGATCCTCTCTATTAAGGCCGAGTTTAATGATAATGCATCCGATCCAATGCATATACGTGATACTTAGAATTTTCTCCATGGTTCGGCTCACTTAAGCCAGTTACACTATTTTCCCTTACTCTTTATCTTTAAACTCTAATTCAATATTTATTAATTTATTTTACAAAAATATTTTCTTTTTATGATTTTTCTGAGATTCACCGTAGACGAAATTAATCAATTAATAAATCATTTAATTATTGCGTATGATGGTAAATTAAGCAACCACTAAAAACATTAAATCTTGAAAATTAATTAACTTACTACATATTTCAACTTTATATCAGAATTATAAATCTATTGTTGATATTGAACTTTCTTTTCAGATTAAAATTTTTAACGTGAATGTAATTCTTTATTCCATAGCCATTCCATCCCCATTAAAGATTTTATATTGGTCAAAATATGTTACAACCAAATTGATTTAAATAAAAAAACAAAACAATATCCTAAATGAAAATATTAACAATATAACTTTCACAACAATACCTATAAATTTTAAATTATACATAAATAGCAGGTGGAATTTAAAGACACCTTCGCACGCAATGTGACCAATATAGCTGACGTCGACACAGGAGGGTTGAATGAAATCGAAAGTCTTTGACCATAAAATGAGAACTTGATTGATGGATGACAAAATCTAAAAAAACAAAAAAGAGACGAAGACAAGACTATTAAGTCTCATATATATTTTGTTACTCCGGATTAACTAAGCTAAAAATTCCAATCCGATGGCGAGGAATTAAGACTTCTTCAATTGTCTCAAAAGTTATTATGGCAAACATTTTTCTACGGAGCATCATGCATGGGTGGGTGATTTGGATACATATAAATGACAACTCGTGTCGACTCACAAACGCGAAAGTATTTTGAGAAAGTCACAGTGGAACTATATTGCCGCAGAATATCGCATTTACGTACTATACGTACATATCTATATACATTTGTGGCCAGCAGTAACATTCAATTTCGATATTAATTTTAACCGTAGGCGGTCTTAAGTATGCTTACTAGCCCCGCACATATGCGCACACTCAATGTCGACTGAATTAATAGACGCCGACTTCGAAATGATAGTAATGGTAATCTTGACAGTGAAATTGATAGTAGATATACATATGTGTGTATATAGTGAGTAACTGAGTGATAGGTAAAAATTTAAAGACTGCGCGGAATGGCATTCTTCTTCAAAATTGCTGACTCTTCCGAGGTCGATTATTTTGGTTTTAAGATGATGGGAGATTAATAACATAACAGATATCGTATAGTCACGAAGAATATTGATGGTTTTTAAAGAAATGACCATCGTAAGAGAAAGTATAAAAATAATGATTATCAATTCAGGCTAACTAAGTTTATGAAACAATAGTAGATACTTACTTAGAATTCGATTATTTAGGCTTTAGGTATTTTAATACATTTTTTCAAGTGAAGTCAAAAATATAAGAAATATAAAGTTGTTTAAAATAGATATCATGAAACGAAAAGGTCAGAATATCATAACTTTATTATAGGATCAGTTTCTGGACTGATGGGGTCCGATGTGGTTACAAAACCCTTACCTGAACATTGGAGTTACGCAGGATTTGCATTCACAGACTGATCTAGTTGATGATTTGTTTTTTTTATAATTTTGTATGGGAGGTTAATGAACTTCTTCTGGCTAATCAGCGGTCTAATTGCGTTCATACGAAGTCCTAGCACCAATCTAACAGTTACGTTATTATCCTCTGATAGTAAATTCAGAACATCCCTACTGAGATTTTTGACTCTGTGGGTACTGTAGTAGGGTTTTCACGTGTTCCCCCCTGACAGCGCCCATAAGGGTTGTATTACCTGTACAGGCTGGATGGTGATAGCCACTGGGAGTATTCATGGTATGTTGATCATGCTTTACGAAAGCCATACCAAATGGGTAACCCGACATTGGTTAACTTGGTACCACTGGGTTGAGGAGCCCTGAATATTGGAATATTCACCTCAACTTGCGTTCATACGAAGTCCTAGCACCAATCTAACAGTTACGTTATTATCCTCTGATAGTAAATTCAGAACATCCCTACTGAGATTTTTGACTCTGTGGGTACTGTAGTAGGGTTTTATTGACAGGAGGTCATTATGCAGAGAATTTAAGTGCTCATGATAGGTCAGAATAATAAAATCTCAGCCATAGCCTCTTGGGCAGGGGGCGAAAGAATGTTTTAGTTAATGAATAAGTTGATGAATAACGGATATCAAGTGTGTATGTTGAGCGCTTATGTGGTTAGTATGCATGGTCAGCTATAAGATCCAATGGTGAATCTCGAAGCCTATCCAGACTTGAATACGGGCATATCTTAACCTTCACGTGGTCCCCCCTGACAGCGCCTATAAGGGTTGTATTACCTATACAGGCCAAGTACAATTCTTTCAGTCGTTTCAAATAAGATCTAGACACGAACGGACTAACCAGTCCCGTTACAAATAGGATA
Organism: Dioctria linearis; assembly: GCA_963930735.1. Taxonomy (NCBI): domain Eukaryota; kingdom Metazoa; phylum Arthropoda; class Insecta; order Diptera; family Asilidae; genus Dioctria; species Dioctria linearis. Next base: position 17,410,876 of record OZ005744.1, read on the forward strand.
TCTTGCATGGTGATAGCCACTGGGAGTATTCATGGTATGTTGATCATGCTTTACGAAAGCCATACCAAATGGGTAGCCCGACATTGGCTAACTTGGTACCACTGGGTTGAGGAGCCCTGAATATTGAAATATTCACCTCAACTTGGGATGGACCCTTAATAGGAGCATCGTGGTGGCTGTGGTGAAGGGTGCCGTGACCCTAGATCGGCAAAGATTGGATATCTTTTTAGACGATGCTAATATGATCTAGACCCAATGGAGTAACCAGTCCCGTTACAAAAAGGATATATTGTATGGTGATATCACTGGGAGTATTCATGGTCTGATGATTATGTTTTACGAAAGCCATACCAAATGCGTATAGCTCTTCTTTAGGTAACTTGGTATCACGGGGTTGAGCGCCCTGGATAATTGGAATTATTCACCTTAACTTGGGATTGCCCCTTTATGGGAGTATCGTAGTGGCTGTGGTGAAGGGTGCCGTGACTCTAGATCGGCAGAGATTGGATAGGTCTCGCTTCGACCAGTAAGTTGCTATCATGTCATGTTCTATTAGCATACTGGTACTCGTTGTTACGATATGAGGACGTTGATTGTCGATAACTAATCCAAGCATGAAGAATGCCGTGAGATTAAGTCATACTTGGCAGGTGCTCACGTAAAACCACAAGGCTTTCTGTCCCAAACTAGCTTTGAAGGTATTAGAGTTTAATGCCTTTAACGGGGCTTGGCTGCTGGACTTTGGGTTTTCGTGTCGATAGCCTCTATGTATAAAGCACGTTTTTATGGCATGGATTTCTGCTTGAAAAATAGTTAGGTAGGATACTAGGGCCTTGTGTAACTTACATCTCAGTTCATAGACTCCTACACCCACTATGCCTTCTTTCCTATAGATCCGTCGATCTACTATTTTTCCAGTTTTGGCGATATTTTATAACCATAATATTCAAGGCTCTTTGGTCCATTAGGTCCGAGATCGTACTATCATGCGTGCTTATTATTATGACTACGTCGTCAGAGTAACCTAGTACATCATAACCTACGTTCGAGAGATTTTCTCAGAGCCAGTCTATCACCATCGACCGCGAAAGGGTATATAGAACTCCACCTTATGGGCAGCCTCCTCCGTGCACTAATTGATATAGATTAACTCCCTATGAAAGCCGTAATCTTTCGATTTTAAACATGGCGCTTATCCATGACACTGCCGATGGTTTGCAGCCTCTCCTCAAAGATGCTTTTTTTTTATTGAAGCAAACATTGTATTATCGAAAGCACATTCGCGTCGAGGAAAATACAAAATGATATTTCTCTCTGTTAAATTTCCTTCAATTTGGTAACGAGATTGTGTAAGGCATGAGTATAGTTGATTTACTTGATTGGTAAGAGTAATGATGACTGAGAAGTGGCTTTTCACAAAAGATGCCGTTTCTAATGTGCTCAGCTAGTACCTTTTTCCATAGTTTTCAGGAAAAATGATGTCAGGAGTATTGGGCGGTATGATTTTGACTCTGCGCTGTTACGCTTACCTCCATTTGGAATGAAGAAGGGTTTTTACACTTTTTAATAATTCAGACAAAAACCCTTAAAAGCACTCGATATTGTGCACAAAACTTTCAGCTATACAGAATTGCGCAAATAACTTGCTGTGTATAAATGGGTGATTCTATATTAATGGTTTCATCAAGTTGCATTTATTAATTGGTTAAAATCGAAATTGTATATTTTCGCTAGTTCTCGAAATTTACAATCATATGAATGTACCACAAAAAAATAAAAAACTAATTAATAAAATATTAAATATTAAGTAAATATTCTTACAATAAATTATAAAAAGTAACTTTGAGAAAATGAAAGTTGTTTCTTGTTCATCTTGACTTATATAAATTGTTTAAGAGTTTAACAGTGCAAGCATAGAACATACATTCTCATCATGACATATGACAATGATCTTAATATGTTTTAAATTAACACTTAATTTTATATGTATAAAGGAATAAGTTTAAAAACGGAATTTTTATGTCAGAAGCTTTTAATTTGCTAATAATACCAATGAAATGTGGGTTTTTATAAATAAGTATTTTTCATTCGAATCAAGTACAATTTTATCAATCAATTCATTACAAATCTATATTTGAATGGCTCTGAAGTGGTCCGCCAAAGTCAACAAGTTTCTTGATGAGACCGGATACATTCACTTTTAATATGATAACGTGATGCGCTGCTGTATTTAAAAAAGTGTGTGCATGATCAGAACAGCCGTTTACTTATTTTAAGTTGAAGTGTTGACCATGGCGACTTAGTTCTAGGTGAATTCTTTTATTATTTAACTCCGATTTAGTTATAATAATATTCTTAGAAAATATTGTTTAAATCGTTTTTATATGATCTTACTTTCAACTCATTTTAACTTTAGTGAGACATGCGATGGATAGAGAAATTGTTGACAATTATTATCTACTGTAATTGAAGGTATATGGACTTGCAGCCACCGAGTGAAATATGTGAAACCCCTATTATTGACAAAAATTCCTGAAATTGAACTGCAAATTTTTAATTTCCTAACTGCTCCGCTCTGGAGCGGAAAAAATTGTTTCAGCAAATTGATGGCTTATTTTATATTGCAAGCTTAGTGAACTATTAATATTATTGGTTGAAATTTAATCTTTCTTTTCACTACCGCTCCAATAAATTACTTCGGCTATTATTCCGCTCTCGTCCAGCTGGAGCTACTCCGGAGCGCTCCGGAATAACTCCCCTCCTGGAGCACTCCGAAGCTAATATATTTGATCTGACTTCGATCCGCTCCAATTACTGATCCAGTCAATTGCTTCGGCTATTGCACCGCGGATCCGTTATAATCGCTCGGCTCTGATACACTGATATTAAAAAATCCTAAATAAAGTCAGAGTTTTTCTATTGAGATACCTCAAGGGTAAGATATACGAAAATTTCCCATCAACCGTTACAGAATAAAAATCCACAATATCGAGAAGGTAATATTCCTTATATCATGAAATCTTCTAAGAATGCTAATTAAGTAACAAACAGATATCTAGATTTGAATTATGTACTGTGTATAGTGTTTTCAAGCAATTAATTCTGAAATTTCCAAATATTTGAAATTAGAGTGAGATATCAACATTTGGAAACTTCATGCAAAAGATGAAAAGGCGAGTATTTTCACTTAGTCAAATCACTTAACTTAACTATGAAAATGAGCCTTAAGTTGTCTCAGGTTTTGCCATTAATTCTAGTTAGATAGATGTGCGTGTAACCGTAGCAATTGATTGGATTGGAAATATTGCAGCTTGGAAAATCAGAAATTTTAATTGGAAACTGGAACCTTGGAAAATACGTTTGTTTTTTCTGATTGGATAACGGATAAACGTGCCCAATAATAGAAGCTAGACCAGCCAGATAAAAATTTGACGAACAGAATATAAAATACCATAAAAACTTGGAAAATACGTTTGTTTTTTCTGATTGGATAACGGATAAACGTCCCCAATAATAGAAGCTAGACCAGCAAGATAAAAATTTGACGAACAGAATATAAAATACCATAAAAACTTTGACTTAGCCGACTTATCATCACATAACAGGTGGTTTGCGCGGCAGTGTTTATGTAAGCAAAACAGTATTAATATACTTTTCGTTCAGCAATCAGTAGTGCATTAATCTTTTTTATTTTGGACATCGTGAAGAAAGTTTTGGGGTAAGTAGTTGACTTAACTTTTTCCTAGTTTTAATTTTGAGGTATACAGGTCGGTAATGATAATTAATAGCAAATAAGAATTGACGAATTAACTAAAAAATCGCTCGAGTGAGTTGGATTGTCGGAATCGGGCTCCATACCAGAAAAACTAACAGTCGATCGAACGAATATAAGTATATTTAAATTTAATCATAATTTCCCGGTGATGTATGTACTATATGTATTAAAATGATAGTTTTATACCTCTCTACACTGCCATTAAATCCAATGCAATATAGTATTTTAGAATATTTTAAATATGAGGACGTCCTTAACATAAATATACACGCATTTTCAAAGAAAAATTGCAATGCAATCAAATGTGTATGCATGTACATAAAAAATTTTAATACCGTTTCTAAAAGGTGCACAAATTCCTCCGACATTTACCTACAATTAAATGGTTATTTTCTGACCATACGTAGAGCTTGTAAAAAAAAAATATCAAGCAAAACTTGAGTAATTATATATGGAATCTTTTTTGTCATTGTCTTTTGTTCGTATTTTGCAGTTTGATGGAAGATAGTATTACAAAGCATCAAAACTGTGCGATTATGTAACATCCATCAGGGACAAGATGGTGCTTCTTGTGCGAATGAATTTAATACTCTCTTAATGATCTTATGCAAGGAAAGAAGGTCACTAGCTAGTTAGTCAACAACGGCGTCTCTACGGGCAAGCACCTTCGACTGCCCATACCCGTTATATGTGACCCCGTCCACCGTTATTTGGACATGGAGCGGGGGGCAATTGGTTCCTGCGTCATTAAATCCTATATGCGGGCGCATCTATATAACAAGAATATTATATTATATTATGCAACTATATTGAACAATAATACTTACTATAAGTAACAGGGAGGTGGGGTCCAGCTTCTGCCACCCTTTTGGCAAATCTGCCGCTGTCTTCGGTTCCTTTGGGGGTTTTTTTGTTTTAAGGGCTGAGGTGGACTCGCATGGCTTCTTTTTCTGTTAAAATAAATACAAAATTATTAAAAATAATTTTATAATTTATAATTTATTATCGAATGGTAATCAACTTACTTTCTCCGGCGCAAAGGTTTTAACAACCACCAATTTGTGCGCTTTTTGCTGCACTTTTTCCCCCCTATATGATAGGGAGTACTTTTTTGGTGTTTGTGGTGGTGGTGCTGCAGACGTCGATGGTTCGTTTTTGTCTGCCTCTGACGAGGAAGAAAAAAGAAGTGGTGATACCACAGAAAAAGATGGCGGCAGTTGGCCTGGCCTTATTTCATCCTCGTCAGAGGAAGAAAAAACGTTTTTCGAATTATCGTCTTCTTGCATTTTCTGTAATACGTAAATAAATTTAATTTTCAGTCCGTACAAGATTTTAAAGATATGTATATAAGCTATCCTTATTTGATTTAGTTGTAAACAATAATTTTTTATATATATTTAGATATCATTGCTTTACACATCACATTAATTCCATGTTTGTGGGTTTGCATTTCAGTAATTAAATAATATCTAATAACTACGTTGAATGTGGTGTAGTGGAGTGTGCCAATATTAAGGATTTACCTGCAGACATTAGAACCTTAAGAAATACACCAATGGATGTTTGTGTAGTAAATTTATATTCATTATGGTCTGAAAGACTGTTTGACTGACTTCTTAGCTCATACTGAGTACCTTTCTCAACAAATTTTGTTGGATTTCAATGTTGATGGTCTGTCTACCAATATCTAAAATTTCAAAACTTCAAGTATGGCCCATTTTATGTAATGTTGTCGGCACACAAAAGGTTTTATTAATTGGTGTGTTTGAAGGCAATTCAAAACCCGAGGATTCAGATGAGTTTCTAAGTAAGTTTACTTTGGAAGTTAAAAAAATTGTTGAAGAAGGAATGGAATATTACTAGAGTAAACACATGATGATCTCAGTAAGAACTTTCATCTGTGACGCACCAGCTAGAGCTTTTATATTAAATATAAAAGGGCATACAGGATATTATACTTGCATAAAATGCACTCAGAGGGGTGAATTTATTAGAAATCGCACCACTAGAAGAGTGTATTCATTAAGGAGTGACGAATCATTCAGACGTAGGTTACGACCTAAACACCATCCTAAAATAAGGCCGATAATGCTTGAAATCTTGCAAATTGATCAGAGTCTAAAAGAAAGGTATATCAATATTTTTGTTTTTCCTATTCTTTTCTTTGTTGCATTATTTTCATTAAGATATTTTTGTTTTTTCATTGTAGATTCGGAATACCGTAGGCAGCGCCCCATCATCACCAAAACACCAAAGATCAACAACAATAACTCCCTGCAATCAAACTGAAGCATCCCAACAACCAATGGTAAAATCCTTACTGCTTGGTACATCAAATAGTTCGAATATAGTATTTGAAAACACTAACGAATATAATAAGGAGAATAGTGGCTCCTCTATTGTTAATGGTACTTCACAATCTTCCACAAATCGCAGTATTAGTATAATGTCAAGAAGTATGGAGGGTCCAAAAAGTCTTCCTGTACAAAGTCCGGCACGACCGCATTCAAATAGCAGCACACTTGACAGGAAGTAAGTAGCGTATATGTATACATTTTTGGAAGATTCTTTCCTTTTCATATTTTAACATAATTTATTTATTTTTAGAAATAGATTTGCTCGTGCATTTACTTTGTCTTCTTCAACCCACCTGCCGGATCAGAAGGAAAATCTACGCGGAGAATTGATGGCAGTATGCAATGATTGCCGAAGTCTCGTACTTGAAATCATTCGAGCCTCTCGACAAACTAGATCGTCAGCAAGAAATCGTGCGCTCAAAAATTTAACATTGGACCTGTCACCAGTTTATAAGCGGTGTTAAAGTGTCTTCTTGTTCTGCTCTTTGCAATTATTCTCCCCCTTGTCCCCTCCCCCTCCATCACCCACCTTTAGCGATGTAATTTTATTGTATTAATCCCAAAAATGATGTTATAAGTGCGCATGTCATTTTCTATGTAAGTAGAGTCTGTTTATTTAAGCCTTGTGAAATCTTTTGCTCTGGGGCAACTGTATATATAGTGAAAACTCTTCATTTGAGTTTTTCAAAGTTAAATTTTTTTTTTTTTTTGTGCATTATACTTCCAAAAATTAACTGAAACCAATGCAACGGTTCACGGAAGTCTAAATATTGATTCTGCTCTGTCTTTCGTTACTCTCATGATCACATTATATAGTGGAGAATATGTCACGAAGATTTCCGTTTCTATGTGCAATTACCTTTATCCTGTTTATGCAGTGTTGCCTCCATACTAGTTGTTTTCTTATTGTTTTTTTTTTTGTAAGATCAAAATTTAATCAAATTTAAGTGATAATTATTATTATAACAAAGAAAAAATTGCAAATATATTTGATTTTTTAAATATTTTTTAATTTATTAATTTTTTTTTATAAACAGGAAACATTTTATTCTGTAATTAAGTACTTTTCTGTATTGTTAAAATAAAAAGTCAAATTGCTACAAAAAATTCTAAAAATATAACCAGTTCGCTTAGTTCAACTATTTTTATATACCTTGAAAAATATTCTCACATACCAGATAAATCTAAAGAAATAGCTTTTTTCTGTGTTACCAAATTTAGAATGATGAGAGCAAATTTACTCGAGCTTATTGGAATTAACTCCTGAACTTAAGTTGACATTTAATCGCATAATTAAAAGTTATTGAAAATAATAATAATTAATGGCAGAACGTATTATTATGTAGATCACACCGTTCACATACCAATCAACTACTAAAGCTTAACACAAAATAAAATCCAAGTATCAGGAAATTATTTAAATTAAAACAAAAACAAATAAAACTAATTGAATAGTATTCTTCCAACTATTTCTATTACCTGCTCTATAGTAACACCAAATATAAACTGAAATAAAATATTAAATTATTCCTTCGAGATGGCCTGAGAAATCCATTTCCTGCCAAGCAGTAATACGAACATTATTCTTCTGCAAGATGTAAACCAAATAGGCTATTAATTGCCTTTGCGCTGGCGTTCCGCCTCGCTTGCTTGGCCGTTGGACCAACACCAAGAAAATATACCCCACTAACTACCGCCTCTACTTTAATCCGGGGTACTGCCCCGAAAGGCCTGGCTTCCTGGCCTTGCTGTATGAAATGCGCCCTGGGCCGCATCTATATAAAAAAATATATATATATATATTATTTAGATTAGTATGTTAACAGGGAAGTCTGTGCAAACCTGGTGTTGCACTTCTGATATAAAAATTGTCCCATCAAACATTTTCATATTGAAGTGCAATACTGGTGTTGCACTGAAGTCCCATTTAAATCAACATTTTATAAAAATAATACTTACAAACATTAGCAGCGCCGTCGGTTGCATCGCCCTCCAATTTGGAGGCAGCTCATGCCTCTCAGACCAATCGGTCTGTGTTGCTTTATCCATTATGCCAATTCTGTATGAAAAATATAATCTATTAGAGCTCTTATCTCTTTAATAAGTCGTTTGAAGAGGGTAAGTTTCCTCAATCATGGAAAGAATCACTTATAGTACCAGTACCTAAAGTAACAAATACAAAGAAGTGTGAGTAGTTTCGTCCAATAAACATGTTAAAGGTCTTCGAGAAGATATTAGAGAAAACTGTACAAATTCAACTAGAAAAATATTTGAAAAGGAATAAGATAATAATCCCGGAACAGTCTGGGTTTCGAAAAAAGCATTCATGTGAGACAACAATTAATTTTATTGTCAACTACTGGAAGGAAGCGATAGACCAAAAGAAAGCAATTGTAGCTGTTTTTCTAGACTTGAAACGAGCCTTTGAAACGGTGGACAGAAATATTCTGATTAAGAAACTGGACAAGTATGGAATTAAAGGGTGTGAATTGAATTGGTTTGTGGATTATCTCAGAAAAAGAACGCAGAGAACAAAGGTCAACGAAGCTCGCTCAACAACGATTGAAACTGAAATGGGGGTTCCACAAGGATCAGTCTTAGGAACATTATTATTCTTGCTTTATATAAACGACTTAAAGCAGGTGATAGTCCACTCAAAGCTCATGCTGTTTGCTGATGATACACTGATATTTTGTACTGGGGAAAACATAGATGATATCAAAAGAAAAATAGAAAGCGATCTGAACAAAGTTAAAGCATGGATGAATAGCAATCGGCTAAAATTAAATACTAGTAAATCAAAATGTATGATATTAAACAGCAAATTAAATGTGTCGATTGCAATCGAGAATGAGCGAATTGAATTTGTTGATGACATTAAATATTTAGGTATAATGTTGGACAATAAACTAAATTTCAATAAACACGTGGATTATGTATGTAAAAAGATTGGGAAAAACATATCATATTTTAGACGGTTGAGAAAAACAGTTTCACTAGCGAGTGCAATAAAAATCTATAAGGTCACTATAAAACCTCATTTCGAATACTGCTCGACGGTACTTTTTCTATGCACACGTACAGCGAAGGACAGACTACAGAAACATCAAAATAGGGCAATGAGGATAATCTTGCAATGTAATAGATACACATCAATTAGGTGGATGCTCTCAGCTCTTAAGTGGATGAATGTGACACAGAGAATTGATCTTAACGTGTTGAAATTTATATTCAGGATCAAGAACGGAGATCTGCCGACATATTTAAGAGAGAAAATAACACTGATGACGGATGCGCAGCCATATAATCTAAGATTACTTAGCTACAATAGATCAGATACACAGAATTCATTAATATATAATATAAATTTCTGCAGAATTAATAACAAATGAAAATAAAATTGAACAGCAATACCCTTTAACGCCCAACCGCAAAACTAGTCACAGTTAAACTTGATACATTTAAATCCCTGAGCTATGTCGGAGCACCAACTTAAACATAGAATAGAAGCGAGTAGAATTTTGTTCTGAATTGCAAACTCTGAACTAACTTTATATCCTTGATATAAATTACTGATGGCTGTAGGCAGGACTTATGTTATTTTTATATTTTGATCTATTTCCAATTTTTCAATCAGAAAAAGTTCTGACGGCGGCAAACTTGGGAACAATTGTTCTGGAAACATAAGAAAGCATTTTGCTGTAGCAAACTAAAGAACTTTATTAATCTATTCACCTTTGGACAGAAATAAAAAAAAATGAAAGAAAATATGTACTGAGAAAAAAAGTAGACAAATCATCAACGAGCTGGAAGGGACCATTTAGGCGAACTCACTTATCTGTTATTCATTTGCTTCAGATTCTTCACTTAACTACACTCTACACAAAATGTAAACAATTTCTATTCAAATGTGCACTTTATTGGAAGGCAGAACACCATCAGCATTGATTCAACGTAAAGCAATTTAATTTTGTTGAAAAAACCCCAAGAAAATTTACTAATTATTTACAAATTAATTAAAATTACGATATTTAGAAGTGAAGAAAAAAACTTACTTTTTTTTATTTCTTCTTGAACACAATTTAAGAAGTGGTTCACTTAAGCTACCTACTAAGCTGCCTGCATATTCTCCACTTTATTAACAAAAAGATAGACAGACACCTGCCAGTTAATTGTAAACATCTCATCTCTATGATGGTTAACTCACACATTAATGAGATATATTTTGCTAGCGATATATTTTAAACACTTAACTTCCAAAGTATAGATTAGATTCTTTCCAACTCTCTCTGCATTACTGCGACCATACTGTCTTGAATTTGTTCAAATTGTATTTCAATTTCAGTTTGAAGATTTCCAAACTCTACGTTAACCTAGGTAATGTAACCGTTAGTAGCGGAGCAATATATTACTGCAGCGTATGCTTGTTGAAATGTATCTGCGAAGCCATGTAGCTCAGTTTTAGTTGATGGTTGACCTATTCCAAACCATCGCTCAATCCGAAGAATATTGAGAACTGGAAGACTTGAATAACAAGAGTCCTAATTTTTCTGAACGTCGATTGCCAAAGGTTCATCCCAGTCGACTTTAGGACGCCAAAGTCTCTGAAAATGAGGTTTTACATCAGCTTATTATACAAGCATATGGTGTAACCTTTCCCTGTTTAACAGTTTTTCATAGTTCCTAGTTTCTCTATTAATGCAGTGAATAGTCAAAGTCATGATTTATCTTTGCATTTTCATTCAGTGATTCGATTGAATCAGCTGACAAATATCTCGGTCGTCAGTTTTATACTTGACAGTTCGATTTAATTCAATTCACTCGCGAGCAATTTATATTTTTTACTCGCACGCGAATAAATCATTCCATATCGAAATTCACATAAGTTCATATATAAAATAAAATTTATTTTACTAGGCTGGAGATAGCTTTTATTTTAAATTTTGTCTAAAGTACGCGCGTCCAGGTTGCATTTAAAAAAAAAACAGAACAGAACTAAAATTAAAACAACAACAACTGCATAAGACAAACATCCTTCTAATGCTCGCTTCCTTGTGAGTAGCCACGGACCGGGTTTTATTGTATTTTGTATAGAGGAAATGGCATACTTTGCAGTACTGATAATAACGGTGACTGCGTGTCTAGAACTGGCCGTTGTGCTTACTCCGGAACGGGTGAAGGTTTGTCCATTTTTTAATTTCACTAGGCACAAACAAGCCCTGGCAGCAAGTGTTGTTTTAAAGAGGCAAGTCAGTTGTTAGCGGCAATGTGGAGTGCTTAAAAGTGTACTTTATCTATAGAAAAAAATGAAAAGAAAGGTTCATTTAGTCCATACTACTCCAATCTAGTATAGTAACCGTAGTATAATTCTTCTTTGATTTATTCGCGAGCGAGAAATATTTTTTTACTCTCGATAAATAAAATCTCGAATTAAAAATAATACTCTCGAGGATAAAACTCTCGATCGAAATAAAACTTAAACTCTTAAATAATACTATGTAACTTAGCTTCAGCTTACTGGCACTTCACATTAATATCCGAATAATAATAATATATTATTAATATTAAGATTGCAGGGATATGTCCATTTTGAAACTGATTTTGATGAATTGATCTTAGATTATGCTCATTGCATTCTTTTGCCACATCGTCTTTGCGGGCCAGTATTTTTGTATTCTAGTCTCCTTATTTTACTTTAAAGAAACAACCATTGTATTTCAGTGAAACTTTAATTCCAAACTTAGCCTAGATATAAATGCGATATCACTTATTCTAAAAGACGTTTTTGTCGACACTTTCAAAATTGGTTTTCACAAAAAACAAAAACCACTTACAATAATGACTCCGCCAATCTACCCTTCTTACCTTACTTACCTACCTAAAAAATGTTCTCTTTCGATATAAAGATATTGATCATTGTATCATTGAATCATACATATTGTTACGAGCGTGGCCTTAGTTCGTTATTTAAAACACAATATTTCAGATATAATTCAAAAGCTCTTTCTTTATTTAACTTTACCGTTTACTCTCACAAATTCACAAATAATTATCAAATCAACTCTTTATTTATCGCTAGTACTGTACTTCTAATTATCGCAATCCAAATAGTTTACTTCGTTCACTTCGCTGTCTGAAATAATACTCCGCCTCCTAGCTGTCAGAGCGCCGTATTTATACTCTACGAATTATCCTAGAACCTTCCTGAATATTCCGTTCTCCGAACCCAAAGTTTACTAAGATGACACTCACCTAAAGTTGTTTCCATTCCTAACAGATGTCGCTTGATTCACTTTGTGGCACGTAACACTGCCCCCTTCTTAAAATTTGTTCGTCCCGAACAACAGATGGTCCACGGTCTTGGTGCTCTCCGTATTGAGCTAAGCGATCTAGATGAACGATTTTTCTTTTGCATCTTGTACCGCGCTGATTCTTGTATGGCATGTTATTAATTTTAGTTTTAACTGCATACGGTCTCTCCCAGTGTTGTGATAACTTTGGAGAACGTCTTGTGGACTCGTGCACATCAGCTAATCGTTGTCTGAGCTTTGTTACGTAGTCTTCTGGTAACTTTTGTTCGCCTTTGGGTATACCAAACTTGAGGTCGCTAGGTAAGCACATTTCCTTTCCGAAAATGACCTTAAATGGGCTCTGTCTGGTCATATTGTAAACAGCTGATATATAAGCAATTAGAAATATAGGAATATGTCGAAACCAATCGTGCTGATTATAGTTGAAGACCTTCCTGAGATGTTTGATTAATGTTCTGTTGAAACACTCTTCCATGCTTTGATTTTTCTTTCGTCTTTTATCTTTGATTCCTTTGTCCTCAAATTTCTTGCCCTTTTGATTGCCGTTATCATCCTTTTCATTGCCGCCTTTGCGCTTCTTATTATCATCATCGTCAGAAACTTTGTCTTTACCTTTTCCGACCTTCATTATACCCTTATCATCGTCATTATCAGCATCTTTAGACCCTTTACTTTTAGTCTTTTTCTTTCTTTCATTGTCCTCCCTCTTGGATTTCTTTACTTTCTTCTTTTTACTTTTATCACCGTAATCATCATCATCTTTGGATTTCTTTCCTTTCGTCATTCGACTTTCGTTATCATCACTGTAGTCATCGTCATCTTTTTCTTCCATCCGTCCGCAATGATTCCATTCAGGATTGCATGGACGTTGTGAAAAAGCTTCTGCATATCCGTGGATACGGCCGCTGCGGTATGGGATTTCAAAGTCATGAGGTTGCAGTCTAGTCTCTCCACGGAAAGCTTGCTCTCTAGCTCGCCATCTTCTCCCTTCTTCTTCTGTTGTTTGCATTCGTCCTCGTTTCCTACAGTCGTTTTGCAGGTGTCCCAGTCTACTACATTTCCAGCATCGAATGACACCATGCGAAGGAGTGGTCTCTGATGACGGTATTCTGCTGTGAGTCTGCTGCCCAACTCGATATCTTTGCCCAGTTCGATATCTCTGCCCTCCTTCTAGCGCTTCCATTCGTCGGCGTTTTCTGCAGTCCCTTTGGAGGTGTCCTGGTCTATTACAATTCCAGCATCGCAGAATACCGCATGTAGAATTGCTCTGCATTCTATTACAAGTACATTCCTCCACCGAAATTTCTCTCAATCGTATTGCACTTCGAGAAGCTTGCCTGGCAGATTCATACGCTAGTGCATAGGCTAGTGCTTCTGCTGTTGATTTCTTTCCTGCTAGCCTCAACGCTTGTTGTAAATTTTGATCTGCAATAGCGTTCACAAATGCTTCTGTTGCCACTTCATTAAGGAAATCCGCATTTACGCTAGAGTATGAGAGATAAGCTAATCTTTCCACATCAGCCTGCATTTGTTGTAGTGATTCGCCATGCTTTTGAATCCTGTTGCGTAGCTGTAGGCGATATACTTGCTGCATGTGTTCATCTCCATAACGTAACTCTATCGCCTGTACTAATGAAGTATAATCACGTTGCCTTTCTATCGGTATAGTTTGTAAAAGCTCTGATGCAGAACCTCGAAGTGCTAATACCAGAGCTGTAGCCTTGTCTGCATCATTCCATCCGTTTACTTCGGAAGCAGCCTCGAATTGTCTCTTGAAAATATGCCACGAATTTTGTCCATCAAATATTGGAGGTTTCATTCTGCCTGCATTGGATATTTCAATTCCTTCGTGCCGTGGTTGTCGATGCTTCATCATCTCCAAATCTGCTTTAAAGTTGTCAAGCTTCTCCGTAACATTTTGTTGTACTTCCGACACTTGTTGTTGAACTTCTAGCACTTCCTGCTGGATTCCTTCAATTTTTACATTTTGCTCGTCTAATGAATTCTTAAGAAAAGTCTTCTGTTCCTCCAAACAAGTTTCTAGACAATTCTGCAAAGAATTCTTTTGTTCGTCCAAACGGGCTTCTAGAGAATTCTTTTGTTCATCTAGACGGGATTCCAGAGAATTCTTTTGTTCCTCAAAAGCATTCTTTTGTTCCTCAAAAGCATTCTTTTGTTCGTCCAAACGGGCTTCTAGAGAATTCTTTTGTTCATCTAGACGGGATTCCAGAGAATTCTTTTGTTCCTCAAAAGCATTCTTTTGTTCCTCAAAAGCATTCTTTTGTTCGTCCAAACGGGCTTCTAGAGAATTCTTTTGTTCATCTAGACGGGATTCCAGAGAATGCTTTTGTTCCTCGAAAGCATTCTTTTGTTCGTCTAAACGGGCTTCTAGAGAATTCTTTTGTTCCTCAAAAGCATTCTTTTGTTCCTCAAGAGCATTCTTCACCTGCAGGGTTGAAAGCTCCATTTTGGTCATTAAAGTACCCAAAAGCTGTTCTATGTTCATCGCAGGCTCTTCTTCAGTTTCTGATTCTTCATCGAAAATGTATGTCTCCGGATTCTTTTCTTCCTCTATCAAAGCTTGTCTAAGTCGCTCGAGTAGAACATTCTTTAGACCTGTCGTTTGCAATGACCGCTTCCCCAACTCCACTTTCAATTCCTGTATGCGAAGCTCCTCTAGTTTGCGTCCCATTACTTTGATAATTCACTCACAGTTTAATATAAAATTATCTTTCGGAATTTTCACTTAAAGCAGGAAAGTTTCACACGATTTCACCAAATTAATCACTCTTTGAATTTCAAAGTCAAATGCCACCACTTTATTTCGCGATTTTATTTTACTTCTGACACCAGTTGTTACGAGCGTGGCCTTAGTTCGTTATTTAAAACACAATATTTCAGATATAATTCAAAAGCTCTTTCTTTATTTAACTTTACCGTTTACTCTCACAAATTCACAAATAATTATCAAATCAACTCTTTATTTATCGCTAGTACTGTACTTCTAATTATCGCAATCCAAATAGTTTACTTCGTTCACTTCGCTGTCTGAAATAATACTCCGCCTCCTAGCTGTCAGAGCGCCGTATTTATACTCTACGAATTATCCTAGAACCTTCCTGAATATTCCGTTCTCCGAACCCAAAGTTTACTAAGATGACACTCACCTAAAGTTGTTTCCATTCCTAACAGATGTCGCTTGATTCACTTTGTGGCACGTAACAATATTTATAGATACAAATTGTTATATAATGTATATATATAAAAGACAGAGTATCTACAATGTGTCTTATGAAGCCTCCTTTATGGTGGAAAACTACCAACTTGCGCCGTTAAATTTAACTTTTAACATTATTTTAAAAGTATCTTCTTGGGCATTAGCCTTTACCTCCCTGTGAGAGGGGATAAAGAATTCTCTCACGGTATGTTCTGCCTGTCGTAAAAGGCGACTAAAAGAGCAAAAGGGGGGGTACAGTTGCACAGCTTAGTTGTAGCGTCATCCACTTGGAAGACTGACAACGGGCTTGTGAGAACCCGCAAAAATTTCCTGTTGGACGTTCGTGCGAAAGTACGCCGTGGTGAATTTGTAGCGATTCCCTGCGGTCCAATCCACACTAGAGTGGCAGGAGTGTTTGTCGGTGTTTAACGTTTGCCAAGTGATGCATCTCTCGTTCGGTGCAAATGTATTGTATTGACGTAAGCGTTCAATTTTGACGTTGTACATACAGTACTTTGCGTTCCAAAAACCAGAGTAGATGTTCTCTTGTGTGCGGCAAATAATCGTGTTGCGCGGAATTACATGCATCGTTCTGCCTTTGGTGAAGCGATTTTGTAGATTTCGTTAAAAAAAACTGAGCGTGTAGAAATATCGAGGCGCTGTAGTGGAATTGGAAACTTTTGCTTTTTATTCGAGCAAGAGGTTATTCTACTCTCGGTACTCTTATCGCCAGCGATTATCTGACAGGAAGGATTTACGCCAGCAAATGGTTAAAATATCCAGAGCGAAATGTAGCCTGTATAGCGCGAATTGTTTTGGCATCAAATGCCTCACAAAAATTTGTTTTGCGACGTTTTTTTGGTGGTGGTGTGGTATAAAGCCCTCTCACTTCATCGAAAATGTCAGCGATATGCCGTCTATGGAAATGACGCATCAAATGTTTTATGGGCTGATAAGTATTTCAGCCATTCTTCTTCTCTAACAACGTGCACGAAGGACATTTATGCAATGTTTTCCTGCATAGACTTTGGCGGAGTGTAACAGAATTGTAGCTACCATTCTGTAACCCGTGTTTGTTCATATGTATGAACGCAATATTTTCAAACTGGTCTCTTGTAACGTTGTTACGTTTAAAGTAAATGCAAATATTTGTGCGGCGGTTGTTTAAGTTGTGCAATTTCACAACATCAACCACATAACACAGATGTTTTAACATATGTTGCATTTAGTCCACCGTTCGGTACAAAGTGCCTTTTGCGTATGAACAAATAAGAACGTTCCATAAATATCTCGAACGTCAATTGAGAAAGAGATAAGAATTTAAAAAGTTTTCTGTAAGCATGCGTTCTATCTTATTGTTGAATATCTCGATCGTATCGTTTGGCACCGAAAGTAATTAGATTGGTCCAAAGATATATCTGAGAATTTACGGAGTATGTGCGTACTGCGTAAACTTTTGAGCCATGTCAATTTTGTATTTGGATTTGTGTAAAAATAATCTAAAATTAATTTTTCCAAAATCTTCACGTGCCCATGCCTTAGTCAATTGAAGAATGTAAATGGACGTTTTCATATAGAAAGCGTAGAGATTACTGTAACCTCAGACTGCTGTCTCGTGCAGTTTGTCATTTGTAGTTTCTATGCAAAACCCACTACGTACGAATATGTTGTTGTTTCGATTGTTTTGTTTTTTACGTTTGTGAATATCCGTTTTTTCATCGCCCCTTTTTTTTTGTGTCTTTTGTGGTAAGATTCCACTCTCTTCTGTCTTGTCCCCTGTAGGGGGGGGTGAGCATACTCCTACAGTAGGCTCTGCTTGTCGTAGAAGGCGACTAAAAGGGCTTGTCTCTGAACCTATACCGACATATTCGGGGCGAGATTCAGAGACACCTGTATGATTTAGCAGCATCATGCAGTTATCACAGAATAATACTGCTAAAAACCTTCTCACTTTCCAGTGAACGTACATGATTTAGCAGGATCATGGTACTAGGGTTGGTGGCGGATGATTCCAAATCTCTTTTGGAACAACGGCAGCACCCACAACCTCTCACAGAGGCTACTGCTAGGAGAAGACCCAATTGGAAATCCGGGATTGGGGTGTGAGATCGCGACTGGTAGTTTATGGGAACTGCCGGGTTCTCATACGGTTTACCATCATCCATTCCGGTACCTTTCAGGGAGACGTTCGCGAAAGCTTGCTTCTCTCGGATCTTTTTAGATTTTGGCTTCGAGGCGCAAGTTGTCGGTTAAGACGGCAGCCCCACCGGCTCGTTTGACCAAGGGAGTGGGATGGTGGATGGATGATGCGATCGTAGGGATAGCCGGTCTTTCGGGATCTCACGACGGTTGGGGTAAATCAATCATTGGCTCGTTGGTGTTGATTTTCCCCAGATGAAGAAGAAGGTAGAACCGAATGGGCTCGTCCATGTCTGAGACGATAAGCAGGCGAAATATGGATATGGCCGATTATGTATATATTTTAACCGCGGTGCGACGTGTTCTTTTTGGTGCGGGAACACTGAGGTCGATGTTAGCATCGGTTACCCTTGCAGGTAACCACCCAGCTTTGCGACGTGTCGTTTTGGTTGCGGCGGCACTGAGGACGAAGCTAGCAACCAACCCCCTTCCTCATAATTTGAGAATTTTCGGGTTACTCTCGACAAATCCCTTTTTGCGGGACCTAACCTGCGAAGGTGTCGAGAGTAACCCAGGACCCCCAAAACGGAAAAACGATACACAAACAGTA
The DNA here is from genome assembly GCA_963930735.1 of Dioctria linearis. Classification (NCBI taxonomy): domain Eukaryota; kingdom Metazoa; phylum Arthropoda; class Insecta; order Diptera; family Asilidae; genus Dioctria; species Dioctria linearis. The sequence goes on from OZ005744.1 coordinate 17,429,285, forward strand.
GAAAATAAAGCAACAACAACAACAAGATATACGTGCGTTAAGATGGGGTTTGCAAAGAACTGTAAGAACGGCAGACTACGCGAAAAAATACAGTTTGACGTTGCGGAAGTATCTGCACTTTCCGTAGAAATGTCGATGTACTTGCATTTAAAATTGAATAAGGCATGGCAAAACGGTGACTTTGGGAAAATAAAATTTTTAGACTATTATTACCCTCTGATAAAGGGAGCAAAGTCTAAATATAACATTGACATGCAGTATAAAGGTTTACGTGGCTCTCGCATAGGACCTGAATTCTACGATATGTCTTTTAAATCGAATCTATTTAAGTTTGATGCCAGGCATTACGAGACTGTGTTCAATAATAACATTTGGATGCATGCGTACAAGAGAATCAGAAAATTCTTATATCGTTTCTCAAGAGATAAACAAGAAGTTTATGGTACGTTAAGTTATTTGTTCACACGTGAAAGTACGTCTGTACCGAAGGCAGAACTTTTGCAACAAATGACAGAACATCTTGGTTATGTTGATGATGATGTGAAGTTTTACAACATTGAGCAACAACCACATAATTATTTGCAGATATTTTATAAACTGCAACGGTACAACGAGACAAATAATTTTAAAAATTTTGCTCTCGTACCAATATACAAGCATGGGCTGCGCCATGTGCGCTACGATTCATTTGCGCTCTGGCAACGTCTATGCGGACTAAAATTGTATAAGGGTCTTTTCAAAAACTTTGTTCGCGAAGACGAATGGCCGAAATACTTCAAACTACCGACATCGGTAGGCCGTAAAAAGTTTGATTGGTCCATTTGCACAGATGGTGTAGCAATGACCTTTTCTATGAAGAAGGAAGTTGTACCATCCCAACCACCGGTAAAACGGCGCAAAACAAAAAATTGTGAAGTGGAGGATGAGAAGACAATGTATGTATTGGTTCAACGAAAATTGCCGCAAATTCGCCAATACGTGGCTACGTGCGGACGCCACACACGAAATTGTTGCGGGCACTTAAAGCTCATTGCTCTGTCCTCGAAGTGGATGAGTTCAGGACGACAAAGCTGTGCAGCAATTGTTTCGAGCCGGCGAAGACGTCTCGGTCTCCACACAGGTTCCAGTTCTGTAAAAACTGCGGTACCACGTGGAACCGGGACGTCAACGCCGGTAGGAACATTCTGTGCATTGGCCTAGCCCAACTGCAGGGCAGGCCATTGCACAGAAACTTCGAGAGAAGTACCCCCCTTCCCTAACGAAGGGAATAGCGCGTAAATTCTCCGGCTTAACAAGCCGGAGACTACTACGTCGCCATGGCCCCCTTGAGGGGCTTACTTAACTAACGAAGGGAATAGCGCGTAAATTCTCCGGCTTAACAAGCCGGAGACTACTACGTCGCCATGGCCCCCTTGAGGGGCTTACTTACGGTTACTATAATACAGAAATACTCATATGAATTTTATTTTGGGAACAATCTTTTTTGAAAAATCAAAAGATTACGAATGAATAAATTGAGAGTAAAAGTACAGCATTTTTGCCACAACAAATTTCCCACAATTGTTATTAACTTCATTATCATTATAATCATCAGCAACAGTCAACCTAATAAATATAAAGAAGAGTTATCCAAAATTTAATCCAAATAAATACAAATATTGGGTGTGTTGTCTACTTAATAACTTCGTCCCTATATCGATTGATATTTACGACATTTTGTCTGATTTTTTTACCATTTTCATCAGAAATACATAATCAAAGGTATTACAAAATTTCCTCATGCAACGCCTCAAGCGTTAATTAAGACGATGCAGCCTGTATAATTCGAACTGGTCATCATTTTATTAATCAAATGACCAAGAGAAAGGAAACTATGTGCGCGAATCATCATCAATAATTTGCAATTAAGTCGAAACTTCTCTTACTGATACTTACTGATAGTCTATGGGGAAGTCGTAGTTATCTATCTGTATACGAGAGTATATTAGCGTGTATATCTTTTCTTCATCAGAAATGTTTTTTTCTTTTCTTTTTTTTACATACATAGTAATTTTAAATTCTTGAAAAATTTTAAGATAACGTGAACATACATTCACAGGTATATGTATGCCAGTATGGCGAAAACTTGTTTCGTGGACGCTCATAAATGGAAAGTTTAAATCTTTATATTTTATTTATTTATTTTTTTTTACCATCATACGTACCTACATATAACAAATACGTATGCGAATATTTAAGGTTCTAAGTGGTGGGGAATGAAAAAAATTTAACGGAAGTGAGGTCTATCTTTAATTATCAGTATCTAAAAGGTTTTTCAATAAATTTGAATTCAAAGTAACTTTTAAGTAAAATGTTGAGCCTAAAAATAATTTTTTTTTTGTTATTTTAAGGTAATTATTTCAGAATTTCCGAGGATTAGATTACATTACATTTCCAAAGATTAGATTGAACTTTTACATTGTCCTACTACAGTTATACTAGTACAATATAATATGTACAGATCTGAGGACTAACTTCCAAATAGACCAAAGGTGAGGTAAACTCTAACGATTACCTGTCCAATAAAAGTAAATTATTATAGCGTGTGTCGTTCGGAAGTTATAGGGAGTTTCATAAAATATTATCACTTTTTATAATTTAGTACATATGGTATGTACAATTTTCAAATGCTCTTTGAATCACTAAGCATAACTCAACTTTTGGCATAACTTGATTATCAATTTAATATTATTATCAATCACTGATTTCTTTTAATATCTGTGTCTTGTTAATTAAATAGCTAACTTCTCCGCTACTTTGGTAGCTTCCGTGGCTAACCATCTTAATGCGCCTGCTAACTTTAATTCGTCACTTAAAATCATAACCAATATTGTGTGTATATATTATGTGGTAATTATTGCCGAATTAATAGTTTCTTGTGTATGTCTTGTAGGGTATAACCATTTCCGAAAGTTATCATAGCTGCCATTAATGAACTCCAACGATTGACAAGCACTGGAAGTGGAGCGAAATAATTTTCTATTTATTTCAAAGCAAGCTCAAAAATTAAGTGCCGACTTTACGCTGGGAAGGATCTGATTTTTACAATGACAATTTTGAGAGTTGTGCCACTTTAGTTCTGCTATACCAGTAAAGTGGAGCGAATTTTTCCTAAATTGCCTATGGCAAATTTTTAGCTTGCACTTTAGTGTCGCAAAATCGCCAAAGCTCAAAAAGTGTCTACTTTGCCTGGTCTCCTCTACATACAAAAAAAAAAAAACAAAAAACATGGTTGACCATATAGTTTACAAATTGTTCTTCAAGACTGACTTCTCCACACTTTCTGACTCTTCAAATAAATTACTCAAGAGAAACAAAAGTATTAAGTGGCATCGAAAACTACAAAGGTAAAAAGTCTTCTGTGGTTAATAGCGGAAATAATATTTATAGCTTGAGTTTTATGAACCGTTGTTAAAACAATGTTTGTTATCTGCTCATAAATTAATTAATTTACGCTGCACATGCAAATAAGAAGAAAGAATTCCTTTTTTGTTTGTCCTTCTTAATTCAAATCACAAGCTAAACTATTGTGTCATATTTTAATTATAGAAAAAAAATCTTAAAATTTCAAAGAAATATCTGACCTTTCTTGGAATTTTAAGCATTTCTTCTTCCAAAGCCAAGGTAAATTATTTCATCCAGAAAACAAATTTCTCTACTTATGCATACATGTAAGTATGTATGTGTATAAAATCTGTAAGCGCATCACGCCATGTACGATTGAACTTGAATCAAATTTGTTTTATTTGCAATCTTACCGGAGAAATATCAATCATTAGCGTTATGAAACTGAGGAAGTAGCTATCATATCTACTATACACATACATAGGCAGCTATAGGTAAATTTCAGTTTCATCCACAATGTATCAAATGAAAACTACCTACCGCAAATTACTTGGAAAAGTTACTCTTCAGTACGAGTCAAATAAAGTTGAGAAGTTGATGAATAAATAAGATTCATTAAATCGTTAAAGATTTAAGTTATTCAAATTATTCAAAGTTAAAATATGCCTATTATGTAAAATAGAAGAAATTTGATACAATGAATAAAGAAATTACCTAAGTGTAGTAAAGTAAGGCGAAATCAGAATTAAAATCTCATTAACAGCAATCTTTTATCTAGATATTAGGGACTTTACGTAGAATAGAAAGTTCTAATACATAATTGCCTCTGATAGCTAAGTTTTATTCTAGCATATGCGCCTATTTGAAAAATAATAAGAAGAAATGCAAAGCACAAACTATATTATCAAAATACTTTTTAATATAAAGTTTTTTTTTTTTTTTCATTTCCAAATCGTTAAATTGAAAAATAAAATAAATAAAAACTAATACTAAATTCTTTTCGGCGACTCGGTGTTAACACTGCCACCGAATCTGCCATTCTTGTGCTCTTTTCTTTCCTACTGTTGTGGTTGGATCAAGTCGCAGAAAAGGATTCACTATAAGTTTCGATCCATTTCTCTGTCATAAATATGTCAAAACCAATTTGACAGCTTAATTAAAGAAATGGGTGTGTGTTCTGTAGTTGCTTAATGAATCATTATGGTCTAATGAGTTGTTAGTTAATTATTCATTAGGAGTATTGTGTGTCTAGGGCATTTGACTGTTATTATGGTTCTGTTAATGTGCTATTGTTTTTCTTGGCCCAATATTCTCTTACCAAGCCAACAACAAGTCCCTATATAAAATCATATTTGCCGGAATTGGCAAATTTTTTCTTGCTTTCATGTCTACTTGAGTTCATCAATTATTTTTTTTTTTAATGATTTAGTCCTATGCCCGACTTATTATTTATTGTATTTGGTTTTGTATTCCAGCAAATGTCTCTGTATGAAAACAGTCTCAAACTATCTGACAGCAATATTTGAACTTTTGAACTTTTATCAACAGGCCATTCAATTTCAATGTCTTGCCTTTAATGATTTGTAATATGGATGTGTCAACATGTATACTATGCAGACCATTTGCTGTGAATCTCTCAAGGGTGACTCTGACAATTATAGTAGAGCATTTTATAATTAATTAGGCTTTTTTTTTATTATTAAATGAAATAAATTTTGTAAATCATAAATCGATCCTCACGATACCCCTGAATAGTACAGTAACTTTCTAAAATAAACATTAAAATGTTTTTCTCCAACACTCGATGACATTATTATTATTATTAACCTGCTAACCCTGTATAATCACTAAGCACCACTATTCAAGGTAAAATTAATATTTTTGAAAATCTCAATGAACAGCCATTTCAACCAACATTAACTTTTATTGTTTTTTTTTTACTTCTTGCCTTTAGCTGTCCATCAATAAGAATATCTTTTTATTTGATTTATACTGGACACTTAAATTTGTTATAAGTATCAACAAAAGTAAATTATTAATTAGATGCTATTGATATTGGTTTTTTTTTACGTTTGCGTAAAATATGTGTAACAGTCGCGGCGGTGCCGTTAATTGCAACAAAAAAAAACTTTTCGCAGAGGTTGTATTGAGCACAATTTTTCCAGCTTAACCAAAAGTAAAATACCGTGGTCAGATTTTTAAGTAGATACTCTCATTTGAGCATTTGAAGTATGCATTTCGTTTTTTTTCTTCGCCGATTGCGATTCAATGTCATTTCCACAACAATTTCGGTATTTCTAAACTGACATGACTGTCGTAAAAATATAACAAAAAAAAAAAGAAAAAAATCTTTTGTTCCCGTTCAGGAAGAATTGTGAGATTTCTGACTAAGATTATTGAGATAAAATGTAAATACCCAATAACCTTCAACGCAAGTAAGTACCTATCTCTCTATAATAGTTAAGATTAACAAACGTGAGAGTTTCCAAACTCGGCAACTACATAAGATAGGTAGGTTCACAATCAAATCACGGTTTTCGTAAATATAATGAAAAATTGCATTTTTATTGCTTATTTTTTATGAAATAATGAAATAATCAAAGAAAACTATTTCTAAAAAAAAAAAAAACGAGCGTTAGGTAAAAACTATTAAATCACGTGCATCTGCTATTTGTACACCAAAATTCATGTTTATGAAGAAGAGAAGTGAAGGTGCCATAATGTTAGGCAAGTATGCTTTAGATTGCATTTGGTGCAGCAAAATAGTCTTAAAACAGGTGAGTATACCCTGACGCAACCAACATCCAAGAAGATTAAGTACCGCAGTTGTGGCGCTGAAATACTATTGCATTTTGTGAAAGCTATTATGAATTTATTTCGCAGACTAACTGGTAAGAGTGTAATAAAGTAAGAAAATTTATTAGACACTTTATTAATTATTTCTCATAAGTATGGAATATGGTTTAAAATTGATAAATTTTTTCTTGATTTCAATATTTTATGTGTTGTTTATGGCAGTAAGCATAGAGCCAAGCAATAATATTTCCATTTTAATATCAGTTTTTGATTTAGTTTGGCAATTTGAAAAATTTCAAACGAGATAGTTTATCATTTAGGATCGTTGTCATGAAGATCGATTAATTGAATAAGAAAGATTAACTGTATGGAAATAGGAGGAAAAAAAAACAAACATTATTAAATTTGAAACAAGAATTGTATAAATTTCCATGTTTATCATAATTTAAATAAACTAATGGTTGTAGATTGTATTTCCTTAATTTATAGAACTTCGCAAAAAAAATATGCAACTTATTTATCCGTCATATTTAGTACAATCACCTATTATTTTCCGGGTCCCGTTTAGATATTCATATGAGGGTTAAAACACTACCGACAGTAATTACCATCCAAACTATAAACTGGCTTTAATGGTAAGTAACTGAAAAAAATGAGGTCTTCCTGAATATGCATATATGTACAAAAGTACATACTTCATCTCGAACAAGCATATTACTGGACACACAAAAAAAATTCTCAAAGACGTTGGGTCACATGAGTTGCTCAAGGTAAATGTGTCAAAATAAAAAAAAAAATCCGGTTAAGAAAGGTTTTGTAGGTATCAAAAAAATTGTTGCAATTAAAAAATTCAAAATAAAAAAGTTGATATATATGGATAAACACTTTTAGTGTCTATGTAAGTATGTAATTGGCGCCAGGCCCAGGATTTATATATTCTTATAAAATTAACATTAAAAATTTAGTAGTAAATATTGTAAAAGTATAGTTTTGTAGGTCGTTGAATTTTTGAGATGCTTTTTTCGAGTAGTCACGATAACGCAAATAGCAGACATATGAAACCACTTCTTAAAATGTTGCAAATATTAAATATAACTCATTTCGTAAAATATTGCTCCAATAATAATTAATCAATGAAAAATTGAATAATTTTGTATTTTTTTTTCTCAGCAACATAAGTGGCCAGAATTATTTTTTATTATCCTTCCAAGTTGCTTCAGCTGTTTTTTACCATACCAGACGCAACAATTAACATCTGAAGAAGAGGTGAGTGCCTGCAAGAATAAGCGAATCAATGAACAAACCCAAACAATGTATGCACTACAGTACAGATTACACTATACAACTACATAGCATCACGATATCTTTAGCTGGAATGTTAGTGGCGCGGTGCGAACAAAAGCCAGAACTGTATTCAGCCAGGTGCAAGAGAGCGCCAAATCATGATCGAACGGATGGGATAGGATGGAATGGGATATGATGGGGCACCTTTTGGGGCCAGCTATAAACTGAATACACTACATCGAAGCAATCAGTTGTCAAGAGTATACCGCAACTGACGGTTTTCAATTGAAAAAGAACTCGAGGAATTTCTGTTTCGTTTCTTACGCATCAACTTTACAGATATATAAGTTACAGTAGAGTGGCCCAAAGTTAGTGAAAGAATTTTGGATTTTTGGTGCTTTTAGTTTACAATTCCTTCCGGAGAATATCTAGTAGTTTATAGTTCTAAGGTAAGTTCCATGCAAAGAATGTAGATAAGTGATTGGAACTGTGAGAAAAAGTGCATTTGTGTTTTTAATCAGGATGTTTGAATTCTGCCCATAGTGTTTAACGGCTACGATCTATTGTGTCTGGCTGGCTCTGGCGTCGAGCTGAATAAAATTCATAAAAGAAGAAAAGTTTTTTTTTTTTCTTAGAAAAGTTTCCTCTATCATCTTGAGTGAGTGTCGCATTAACTGGTTTATTTTATTCCTTAATGAAAACGGTTTTATTTTTATTTTATTTTTAATACAAAATAATAATAATAATACAACGGTTTCTTGTAGAGAGCATTATTGCGCTCTTTCCATCACTTCCATCCGTTTTGGTATTCTCGACCGATTTTCAATCGACAACGATGTCTTATTGACCCGGATTTAAAGGTATATCTTCACTTTGTAGAACAGGTATGATTGAGTACACCTTCATTTATGTGCTTCGTTCGGTATGCCAACTTCTGTACAAACCATACCCGCGTGTGTACATTTTATATTACTGGGGCAAATACCGTATGTACATAATTAGCTAGCTTCTATGCGGGTCTATACTATAATATACAATTCGTAGGCATTTTCGGTGATAGTGAAACCTCTTTTCATCTCAACTGTATGCCGAGAGTTGCGCAAATATTTTAGTAGAAGTGAAATCGAAGTTTTCTATTGGTTGTAAATTGTAAAAATATAAAATAAATTGATTTTTTGGGCTCTCTAAAGAATTGAAAAAAGTTTCCAAGTCACAGATGCAGTTCCTTTTATATTTTAACAATCAGTAATATGCTTTGGTTATTAAGTATCAAATTCAAAATGAAAGTAAAAGATTGTTATTCAACAAAATTCAGATATGTAGGTATACTAAGGGGAAGAAAAGAAGGATACCCATAATTTCTGCACCAACCTGCTTATATAGGGTGAAACTTTGAATACAAACAAATAAAACTGGAAGTGTAATGCTAAATTTGGCTCTAAATAGCATAGACACATTTCTCAAAATAATGGTTTACTAACAACTCGAATTCCGGTTCAATTCTGATCTCCAGGCAAAATTGATAACGAAATGGAATAAAAAATCGGAAAAGCATTCTGTAAGTCAAGAATTACTGCAGAAAATTATTTCTACTACTTGGGTAAACCATATTACAGTTTAACTATGCAAAATTAACACACTTTTGTGTTATAAAAACAATAAGTTCAAATCTTCTTGTGAAGGCCCAGTTTAAAATTGAAAAAATATACGAAACTAATGATATTTTTTTCACTTTCATTGGTCCTTGCATTACAATTAGAACGAACGATCTTATTTATTGCGAATAGGCACCATTACTCCTTATTTCGCATGGGCAGTCTAAAAGCTATTATTGTCACTCCACCCAAGAACATGAACCATTGCAGGCTGAAGGTTGTCCTTAGAAAGGAATATTCATTAAGCAGATTACAGACAATTAATTTTATAAAAATTTCTGATAATCGACTAGATGAAATACAAATATTACACGGGTATAGCAGTTGTCATTTTCCAAAGCAATCAAGATACAACTAACGTGTTCCAATTCGTTTGTTTAATTTGATATTTAAGAATAGACAACAATACTGTCAACTGCTATACTACAGATCTTAGCTTGCTAACAGAGATATGAATAAGTGCAGAGCGTGATTTGGTAGAAAGAAGTTCACGAACTGTTATGATAATAAAACGTAGTCAAACACAAAAACTTAGGATTAGGATTCGCCCATACATTCACAACAATATGTTCACAATGATATCCTTATGCTATCAAGTTTTATAGTTATCGTAAAAAAAATCGAATCCACTTCTCCTATTTTCAAAAAGAAAAGGTGTTCAGCCTAAATTGATCCGTCCAATAAATTACTACTTCACAATCATTTTAATTAAAAAAAATAATAATAATAATATGAAACATTGATAACATCACAATTATGCAATATAGAGATGATTTCCTTTCCTTATAAATTCCACAACTATAAAATTCAGTCAAGGTTGAATCTTCGTTGATGCATAACAAGTTTAATTCGATGCAAAACTTAGTTGTGATCTGCCTTTGTTTCATCAACAAAAAAAAAAAGAAAAAACAAAAAGCGGGGGTTCACTGATCGCTTTTACTCACTTCAAAATTTCTTAAAATGAAAAAAATTTGTATTTAACCACTTTCTCATAGTCAGGAATATCTTCGTAAAAAACATTCGCGCTTATGCAGGTAAGTATTAAGTTATGAATGAATTTAGTATTTTTTTTTATAAGCTTGTTGAATTTGAAAATCATTGGTTAACAACAACGAAAAAAAAGCATGCAAACTATTTAAATTGCCTGTGATATAATTATAACACAATTGACACCTTTAAAGTTTTGAGCTATTTATACTCTAGATGAAATCTATAGGGTATACTAAGCTTGTCATTCCATTTGTAGCGCATAGAAACAATGCTGGTAGTGCAAAATTAAGTGAATACCCAGGCATAATGTTAAAGTTCTCACAATAACTTGAGAACGGGTTCCCTTAGAGGTGAAATTTTGCATACGGTCTTTTTGAAAAAAATGTAGATTTAGGTTCAACAAGTGACCAATTCTTATGATACGAAATTTCATACGTATATTCATCTAATACGTATGAAATTTCGTATGGTCACCCATTTGAGCAATTTTGATTTTTTGCATTGGTTTCTCGCAAATATTTCTAGAACGGCTCGTCGAACAGAAAAAATGATTATAATCAATTTTATAGGATTTCTTATTCTGAAGAAGTTTTTAGTACAATAAATATGTCTAGGACTGATCGTCTTCAAAGTATATGAAAAAAACCAAAATTTTATATGGCAACACCAAGGGGTTGCCCGATTTAGTCCATTTTTAAAATTTTATTTGCTATTTACTATTTTATTACTATGAAAACACAATGTACCAAATTTCAGCTTTCTCTGTCGACGTGTTCTCAGGTAGTGTCCAAATATATCGTGGAAAACGAAATTTTGTATGGCAACCTCACGAAGGAGTTGCCCGATTTGTCTCATTTTCGAACTTAATTTTACTTTTTTTTTAAAGTCCGTGTACAAAATTTCAGCTCTCTAAGTATACGCGTTCTCGAGTTATCGTGCGCACGGACGGACGGACAGACGGACATGCAAAAATCGAAATAACTTTTAGTTTTATGCGGGGGTGTCCAATCCATTTTGCTCTACCATCATTATTTCTGTGCGTTACAAACGGAATGACAAACTTAGTACACCCTATAGATTTCATCTAGGGTATAAAAATGAAACAAATTAGGTAACTCCTTCCTAGGGTTGCCATACAAAAGTTTCGTGTCTCACTATATATTTGGACCCTGCCTGAGAACACGTCGATATATAAAGTTGAAATCGTGTACACGAGGCTTTCATAGAAATAGTAAATCAAATATTAAAAAATAATTTTACTAAATCAGGCAGCCGCTTCTTGGTTTTGCCATAGAAAAATTACGACTTTTTACGCACACTGTGAAAACCTAGACGTGTTTATTGAATTGAAAAGATCTTCAGAATATAAAATCTTTAGAAATTTTGGCATTTTAGACCAATTATAGCTTTTTTGTTTTTTTCTTTTATTATATTTTTGGATAACCTAAAGATCAATCCAATTCAATGCCTATTTTTGTCTTATTATAAAAACTATTTGTGATGTAACAAAGGTGATTCGTTGCTTGAGTCGTTTGAGGTTATATCTGCCAGGATGTCTACTCAAAATTTGACTTCTTTATCATCATAGTTATCTGATCTTATTTAATTGAGTCTTAAAGAATCCATCTTAGTGAACATCAAGTATACTTTGATACAGTAATGACTAAAAGGTCAACTAAATCGACACCCTTCAAAAATACTAATTACTATATTGTGAGAAAAGTTACATAATTTTATGAGAATACCAAAGAAAAAATTATGTCTAACTCTTGATAACCTAGCCAATAAAAATTATTTCATTTACCCAGAATCTAAAGACATTGACATCATTTACCAATTAAAGGAATCCACGTATAGTTGGATAATGATTCCATAGTTTTCACATTTCCATTTGTGTCATTCACCATTGACAAGTATCACGCCGCACTATAATAATGTTATCACACTTTTTTCTTACCATTGGCATCACTAGTAACTAGTTTCTTTGTAAATTAATTATTTGCCTTGTTAAAAAAAAATGAGGTGACAAGTCCGCATAGCAGAATAATCGTGAAGTGAATCAGTCGCGCAATTCCATCTGCAAACATGTCAGTCCTACATTCATACATACATATATCCATACATATACATACATATATGTACAAACATGAATCACAAGGCTGGAGGCTTCAGAATAAGCAACTAAAACAATAGCTCATGCATCGTTTTATTTTACCTCTTCCATATTCTTATGGGCCAGTAAAAACTTGGAAAGTGGACTGTGTGTCTAATGAAATTTCCACAGAAATCAGTCGTCGTAAGTGAAAAGACTCAGAAATTGCACTGAAGTGCGCATATTTCATTTGAAATCTTAATTGTACCATTGTTATGTAAAGCTCTTACACCTTACAAACTTCCCTTTTTACCTATTTCTTACACACTCACTAACTATATACTCTTCTAGTTATATAACAATTGTTTATATATACTTGGTGAAGGCAGATTATGTAAACATTTTCTTTTCTTAACTCGAACTTAAATATGCTTACTTGTAAATTGATTTAAGCTGTGACAATAACGATTCATTATTTACAGCAGTAACGTTAATTGGCATTGTTGCGATATGTATATATATGTACATATGACGACGATCATAGATATATAGTCACAAGTAATTTTGAAATGGTAGTTAACAACTATTTTCTTTTCTTCGATATTAATTTATCGTCTTTAGGTTAACCTTTGAGGTGGTTTGTAATTAATTTTTGTCCATCCTATTCTGTCAAGAATTTCAGCATTAGCAATTCATGTAGACTACATCGTGCATATAATATCACTGAATTCATTAACGATTTTCAATTATGCATCAACATTGATTGTTGCATTGAAACTTTAAAATTCTTTCAAAAAAATTCACAAAGATTAACAGTTTTCCAGTTCAATACCTTCTTAATATTCTTCCTCGAAAGTAGGTATTTTTTCTTTTAAAATAAAAGTGCAGTTAAGCAGGAACATGAGTTGAATTCCATATTCTGTGTTCAGCAATATCCAAAGCAATCTGAAATTGTATCGGATTTTTGATTTTTTTGATATTCTTCTTAATGTGATGGAACTAGTCGAGTTCTTAGCAGGAATATGCTTTCAAATAATTGATAAACTTTTATGTTTGTCAACAACACTGATTTTCTATAAATGTCGGTGAAGTTCACCGTGCTGAGTGATAAAACTAGCAATAATCAAAACCTACAATTTGTAAAGGTTTTAGTATATGTATTTGCAATTGCATAGCATTATCTACCTAATATCATTAATTCCTGATAATATAATTCTAAAGAATTCTAATCCAACTTCTATATCAGTCGTCCCTGAATATTTTCCTAATGAGAAGGACGCAATGGACCATATATTGTCTAAGTATGGCTGATCGTACTTGCTTTTACGATAGCCGCCACTCACTAATCACAAGGAGTTTAAATGATCTTAAGTACATTTTCATAAGATTTTTAAATAATTTTACACAACATTGTGAAACATTTCTAGCGCTAAGTGTACAAGTACGATTACAATTCTCATTTAAGGTGTGCATGATCTATGGAATTTCTCCCGCCGAAAACTGATGACTGATTTAGCCAAAATTTTCACAATGACAGATTTTAATTTAATGTACCCCTTTTCAATTATTATACCATTCCCAAGTCCAAAAAATACACATATATTATGCTTTTTGTCTTAACAGTCTCCTATACAAAATTACATCTACTCGTAGATGTAATTTTATACCTTTCTTTTCAAAATAATAATCAAGTGGAGTTTAATTTGAGATAAACATAAGTTGAATACTTTAAGGGTTTCTCTTTCCTTGTCTACTTTCCATTAAAAATATTACCATCCTAAAAATAATTGATCAATGGATCTTTGAACTTAACCATAATTTGGGAAATCCAATTATTACTATTCTCCACAGCTGTATTCCTTCCTTATGGTAGATAATATAATAGACAATTTATCGCGCCATTATATAACCGCACAGCAATTTTCCTCAATAAAAATGTCCAATTTCAAATGAAATATTTTTTTTTTGCGTTTCTAATCGAAAGAAAGTTGTGGAAGCTTCACAAAATACTATTGAATTGAAAGTATTACGGCAACGATGCGACGGCGGGCGTGATAAATTTGCATAAAATTCTGAAAAAAATGTGACAAGATTTCCTTCATTAAGCCGATAAAGCGGTTTGATTAAAATAACATTTACGTTCACCACCATGAAATTAAAATTAAATCGCACAGAAGCAGGAAAAGAAAGTACAAGAAAAAAAAACATTTTTGGTTTAATCACAAAAAAAAAATCGGAACAAATTTATAAACCATGAAAATGTTTACACACTGATCTGCCAGTGCACACAAAAACCATCCATATTTGGGGATAGAATCATGCTGATCGAATACCGATATTCATCAAACCAACTAGTCTTATTAAAAATCTTCTTGCCGTCTTTAGTATGTGCAATGAAACATGACTTGAGCGAACTTTAAAGTTGCTACCAAATGTGATTATATCGCGCGACTAGACAATGATTGCAGTTGCTACATTCTTTACATATTTCTAACTTCTATGCCTACTATGGAATGGATCATGGACAAAATTTATGATTCTATGTAAATATGGATATTTCAAAACAGCGATTATTGCCATGAACTGGCTGCAATGAAAGGAAGATGTTTAAATTCACGGGATATTATCATCAATCTGTTCAGTGGCTGGTAGTTTGTTATTTGCTGTTAGTATATGCTTGATAGAACAGACCTGGGGCACAAATCGTTATTCTTCTCGTTCACAGATTCACACAAGATTGGGTAATCTCATTACTCCTGAGACCTAAATAATTTCATGTTGTAAATAATAATTGCTGGTTCGTGATGTGAAGCGGTACTTCATTTTGCCACAGAGGTACAATTTGGTCGTGATGAACAACTCAAATCATCGCACGCTGTGTAAAAAACAAAATTTGTTTTTCAAGTAGATACGTGGGGCATCTAAGAATTTTGTTCGTAGATTTAATTTTAATTTTTTTAGATTAACGAGGTGGTTTCAAAAATTATTCGTAAAATTTAAATTTTTTTGGGACTGGTGGTATGATAAGATTGAATGATTTTAAATTTTCGGTATCTTCAAAGCTGAGTTGGTTACAGACGAAGACATTAAATTAAATTGTTATAACTTTTAACGTCTTTTGATCCTTGAACCGCACCCAGTAATTTTCATGAATTACACTAAATACGAGCGGTGCGTGATATTTGTAGTACAAAAGATCTATTAGGTCACAGTGGTTAGGGGTCGAATCTCCGACCCCACCCCTCTGTTTAGCAAGCACATTTCAATAAATTCGTCACTAAGATATTACTGGGTATGGCCTTATATATAAAATTCGTAAGACAAGGATATTATGTTTCATAGAAGATCACTTCTAAAAATGGGACTAAATCGGAACACTTTATTCGATGAATTATACAAAAATTATATTCTGAATTCTAGAAATTATGATAAAAATTTATAAAGGCTTCATTATATGCGCCATTATTAATTGCAGATTAAGAGCTTGCAAAATCGGCACCTAATCGGAAAGTGACAGTTTCACAGTTCACACTGACAAAAAACAATTAAGGGACCTAACAAATTACCTGAAGGTGAAAAACTTAAATCAAATTTACCGAAATTTTTAAGAAAACTGAACGAAGACCGTACCGAAAATTTACCGCGAAACATGTAAGACCCCGCAAGACTGGTCTCCACACAATCATAGGCTCCCCTCATTGTGTCCATATTGACCTGCTAATACAATGCTTTCACCAAGTTTATCAAAATCAATAATCGGGTGTAGAACCTATGAAATAGATTTCCAACACCTTCACAAACGGTGCATATTCTCTGAATACCTACAGCTATCGATATGTAATAGTTGTTAAAATGGACAAGATTGTAGTGCCATAGCCTGAAATCTATATCTGCGTATGTATGCTTGAAGAGATAACTGTATATTAATCTACACGTTATATTTCCAATCACATCCATATAAACCCGCATATCCCTATGGATTAACACCAGCAAGTATGTTGCAAAATACCTACGTTGTCATTGCATAAACGGTGTACGGTGGCTGAATCTACACTAAATGAAAATTTTTCTCGTTTAACAGCATCATCATGTTGGCAATAATATCTCTTGTCCAGAAGCAACCACATTATGCAGAGCTTATCTAATGCATTAAATTCAGCAGTTTCAACAACATCAATGATGTTCCCTATAACTCAAGGAGTCAATCCGAAATTAAATCCTCGAGATTTAGACAGAATAAGCGAATTCGTCAATTCAGGATCAAAATTTACTGGAACTTTCTTTGTACCGATAAATCCAATTCTAGATAGAATTCAGAACTGATTGATTCTAACCCAAATTAAGCTTGCGGAATTATATCTTAAGATCAGTGAACTGGATAAGAAGCGCGAACGGGAAAATAACATTGAAACCTCGCGTATTACGGTTGTTACTGCATTCGCTTATAGCAGAACATTCCTTCGAATGTTGTTACTTGAAAACAGAAACATTTCACAATTAAGTTAGTGAGACACTCCTAAATTTCTTTCTTTAATTGATTTTGAAGTTTTTAGTTTGAAGGAATTGGATAAAGCCTTTTTTTATTCTTGAAGAAGATAGGCAAATCCGACAGAAAACTGTGTCGACTGTAAGAAAAGGAAGATGAAACCTCGATGCATGTTATATGTGAGTGCCCAGCACTCGCAGGTCTTCGCAGGTCTTCGCAGGTCTTCAGCTGCAAATCACTGCAGGAACTTATCTCTCCAAATAAAGTTTGCAATCTAACCCCAAGAGCAATAATGCTCGTTAAAAGACTCGATTTTGCTTAACCACCTTAGGAGAAGGCATAATAGATCAACTCTGGTCGCGGTGTCGGCATAGTCCTGGAAGCCTAGTCGTGTGTACTCTTAATATTAACATTAACAAGACTTGTTTAAAAGCTTTTGTTTTTAAAACATAGGTACTCGTTCTACTGTTATCATTTAAATGAATGTTAAAAAGCCTCAACATATGAAACATACACACAAAAAACAAAAACAAAAAGGTATCTTAGGCCGCCATAATAAAGTCAAACTTTCTTAAATTCCTCCTGGAATATGATGTTAAATAAGACCCTTTTTTAAATTTATGTAAATTTTCATAGAATTTTAAGTGGATTTTGAACCTCTGTATTAAATATTACTCCTCAAAAAATCTATTGTAAGCAGAAAGCCTTAATAATTATGTCCATAATTGAAAATTTGTCAAAGCTTCAGTCCCCTATTATTGATAATTATATATTATATATTTTTGTAATTTTACTCACATTAAGATTCTTCCTCTTCTTCTTCTTCTTCATCATCATCATCTTCTAGACTTTCAAAATAAAGGGCATATAAAAATATTAACTTATTCTGCGATTTTTTTATGTCCTTATACCTCAGTGATTAGGTCTACCAGCCAAAAAATATAACCCATTAACATGAATCAGTGGACACAATACAGATCCTTGTGGGACATTTCATTTTACTGCAATAGAAGAAAACGACAGATTATTATTATTATTCTTAAATCATACACTCTAAAAATTCAAGTACATAATATTTCTTACAACATCAAAGGTTACAGAAGAACTATGTATAACAGATTACAGTATTTATGCAAGTATGTGTAACTGCAATTTTTCGTGAGTTGCCAAAATAACACGTTTCAAAGTTATTTGATAAATACATACATTGAACCTTAAAGTAACATTTTATTTCAGCTTACGGAAATAATTTCTTGTTCAGATCTTCATATCTGATGTTATGTAACACATCTTATACTTCCTACTACATAAAATATTGTGATATGTTATAATTTCAATAAAAATCAATTTGTCTTCATTGAGAGTGTCAACTAGTAAACCTCTGGTTCGTTCCCATCCAATTAATTTGAAATAAACTACTATGCACCAAAATGATTGAAATGATAAAGTCTTCCTGAACTCATTGCATAAGATATAACAGAAAGTAAGCAAGCAATACACCTTTCACTTACATACATACCTAGGTCTTGCGGTAACTTGTACTACTCTTCCACGCAGTGCACTTTGTTAGATAAAAGCCATTTATTATCTGAAAATGAATCAGGAAGAGCTCAAAAGAGGAGTGCCATAAAAACAAACATTTGCGACAAACTCTTGTGGTGTTAAACAAAACAAAATCTTGTGGTAGTTTGTAACTATTATTTAGATTAACCGATAAATTATTGTGGGTAACATAAGTACATAGGTATAACCGTTTTTGAGCTATAAGAAATCACATTTTAATTAGTAGGTAGGATGTTCATTGAAATATTAATTGAACTTTTTATGAAGTGTTTATGAATCGAGATGAAAACTGTTTATTTAATTGAAGACAAATATATACTTTCTATTCATTAAATGTTTAATTTGGGATTAAATTGCTTACTCGCCTTTATTTTAACCAGTTTATATGCATTTGTGGTGTTGTTGTACTTTCTTCGATTTCTATTTCTATTTCTCTCACAAATCATAGCCGTATTAATGTAAAAACACACACATAAAGATAATAAACATTTTTCAGAATAATTGGTATAAATTAGAAAAAAAATCTCACAATTCAAAACGAAAACCAGGGTACCTCTTCCATACCTTCTCAAAAATAAAATAAAATTCTATCAACACTTTCCTTCTTAATTTTCGTGAAAACCTTTTTTCTCATTGCTATTCATATGAAGTCAAATTTTTTCCAAAGTAACGATAAATTTCATCAACGGTCAACAGTAATTGCTGACCTCCAACTAAAGAAAAACAACAACAACAGCCAAAAGTTATCATCTCTCAACACACTTTGAATCAAAATTACATTATTAACCACAATGCCTACATAAAACTCAACCAGTAAACAATACCTACAGTCTAGAATATAAAGTTTTGATTGCATTGGACACTATTATTACAGCGCTAAAATTACGTGGGGAAATCTCTTGACACCAATTTAAATTTTTGTAACCCTAAAGTCATTTACTTTCCTCATGCAACCTCTCAAGACCTTAGAAATCTTTCCGGCCAATTAAATCTCTCTGAGAATTTGAGATTGTACGCTTTAATTTGCTACAATTAGTTGCTCATTAAATTCATATAATTGGCTCAATTTTAATGGATCTCTGTCCCGAACAGCTGACGAATCATTTTGATTAATGAATTCAAGTCGAAATTACTTACTGTCTGTTTACTTGACTATTTGCTTGTTGATTTTTCTGTTGGGATAGGCATAACAACTCAACTGAAGCGATTCAATTTCCGTTCTTCCGCCTTTACGACTTAATACTTACTCGGGAATTCACTTGATTTTGTTGAGGGTTAATTTGGGTCATAATCATGTTTTGATTGATCTTATAAATTCAAAAAATTATATCCAAAAGCGACTGTAAACAAACAGCTACTAATCTACAGTCCATTAATTCTCTGTACCAACCAATCAGTGCGCTTCTGTTTTGCTATGCTAATCTTTGTCTGATTCAATTTATCGTCTACTGTTAGAGCATCATAACGTCAAAGATCCATTGACCGAAATAATTGAACCTTGTCAATTTCCATCAATAAAATTGCTGAAAAATCTATTTAAAAAACGAGTAAAGAGCATGAGCAAAAATCTACTATGAGATCATATCGTACAATCTCAAACAGGAAATGGGTGCAGTTGTCTGAATAAAAGATAGACAAGTGATCGTATATATATATATACGTAGATAGGTAGAATCTATTTCATTAAAAATAATTAATTTCTAGTTCTAACTTTGAATCGAGAATATTTAATAAGTTGTATATTTTATTTGTTTTTTTTCAGAATGTCAGTACTACGCGCCTTGGTGCTATTTGCTTTTGGAGCAACTGTAGCTCTTGCTCAGCGACGTTTAGCTCTTCCAGATCCGAGAAGTTGTGTAAATCGTAAGAATTTATTTAAAATAAAATAATTTTTGTACAAAATTTTCAAGAAAAAATAAATTAATAAAACTCTCTTCAGGTGTTCGTCATGCGACTTATAGAGATGCACGAGGTGTTGCTCACTCATACTTCTTCAGTTGGGAGCATGCTCCAACTCGTAGCCTAGAAGTAGATTGGTTAGATGCCAGGAATATTTGTCGCCGTCATTGTATGGACGCAGTATCCTTAGAGACACCACAAGAAAATGAATTTATCAAACAACGTATTGCACGTGGAAATGTTCGTTATATTTGGACATCTGGACGTAAATGTAATTTTGCAGGATGCGATCGACCAGATCTACAGCCACCAAATGAAAACGGATGGTTTTGGTCAGGTTCTGGAGCTAAAGTTGGACCAACAAGTCAACGGAATACTGGAGACTGGAGTCATACTGGAGGATATGGAACTCCACAACCAGACAATCGTGAAGCAGCGCAAGGTAACGACGAATCATGCCTCTCGATTTTGAACAATTTCTACAATGATGGCCTTAAATGGCATGATGTTGCATGCCATCACTTAAAACCATTCGTTTGTGAAGATTCTGATGAACTCCTGAACTTTGTCCGCTCTCGTAATCCAGGCGTTCGTCTATAAAAAACAAAAAAATCACACCGATTCAAATGACTCCCTCCCCACCACTTAGCCTAGTGGTAATGGTATAAATAATGGCATAAATAATGTACAATTGGAACAATATGTCAGTTCTTAATTTATATTATATATAAATTGATGTTTTTAAGTATATTATATGTATATGTATGTGTATTTAACGAGTTAAAATATTTATAAAATGCCGAGGAACATCTAAGTGAAAATAAAAAGCAAAAAACCCACAAACAGAAATTCAAAAGGTGTTACTACTACTACTACCCACAGTATTCGAAATCTATAATCTCACAAAATTAAGTTGTTAATAAAAAAAATAAAAAACTCGCGCGCGCATTCTCTGTTTTTCGTATATGTACTACAAAAAAAAACATATTTCTGTAAAAATTTAAGTATATACTTAACAAATTTCTTGTTTCGTTAGTTTTACTGGCCTTAATTTTAATAAAAAAGAAAAATTAAGGAAAGTTTTATTATTTTTCTCCTTAGATATTATCGTAGTCAACTTTCTTTATATATATTTTGTTTTAGTGGTCACTAAAATGGGAAACACAGCTACTCCCTTTCAATCCGATTCGTACAAATGTCAAATTTGCTTATATGAAACTCACATTATAGAACGGAGAAGTTGAGCAAATTTCAACTTTTACGGATGACATAACCTATACTCGAAAAGGCTTTTGTGGAGGAAATAAAAAACGACATGAATTATACGACAAGTAACTATTGTAATGGCAACGATATACGACATATTCTAACTGCTGTGAGGACTCCACGAGCTAATGGGCAAATTGAACGATATTTTAGAACCGTTAAGACTGCCATAGCAACAACTACGCAAAATAGTCAAGGACGAGATTGAGACGTAAAGATACCGGCAATTCAATGGGCATTAAATAGAATGAAACAGACCACAACCGGGAAAATCCCGCAGGAGCTATTAATGAGCTATCGACCCAAAAATATATTCCAAAACAAGTTAGTGATCGCTTTACAGAAAATCTGTGAAGGAAATGAGGAGGTAGAGATGCCGTTGAATGAACTAAGAGAAAGAATACTGCGCAAAATGGACGAAAAACAACGGGGAAAAGCCGAAAAGATTAATTCAGTTCACAGAGCATCACGACTGTATCAACAAGGAGACTTAGTTTTGGTAAAAAAAGAGCCCACCTCAAATGGAGAGTTGAAAAAAATCCAACCGAGATATAAAGGACATTATCAAGTGAAAACTGTTCTCCAAAACAATAGATATGTTGTATCAGATACACCAGCCACGAGGATATCCCAGAAACCCATGCAGCAAATCGATTAAAACCCGGATGCCAACTAGAAGACATGTCATTTGATGCTACAAGCTCAGAAGACATGTCATTTGATGCTACAAGCTCAGAAGACGAGCCGAATGAAGAGGAAGGACTATATAATGTTTGTTTTTCGGAAATACTTGTAATGTAAGAGTCCAGAACTCTAGTAAACGATATACAGGCTGACTCTAGAGGTTATGGAATTAAAGAAAAACATTATAACGTAGTAATGTGTTGAGTTTTCTAATTTTTCTCCTTCTACTCTACCGGAGTCCTCTTGACATGAAGGGTGACTAGGTTCACTACTCCTCTCTTTCCAGGTCATCATAGGGACACTGAAAATTATCTGCCCTCAGTGTCGATTGGGTGGTTGAGGCGGGCAGAGAAAGCCAAACATCTGCGCCTTCACAATGGATGTAGGTAAGTGGTGTAAGGGTCCCTTCAGGACCGAGTGTGTGCAACGGCCTTTGGCTTGTAGGCACGAAAATTTTTTGTATATGGCAGGTGGCACAGCAGCAGGTTTTCGTGGAACCAGCCGAGGCGAGCTATATATAGATGTTTTTATATTTTCTTAATTTCGTATTGTGAGGCAGCCATCAAGAGTTATAGTAAATAAGGATGGCGTTACCCATTAGGACGAAGTAGTTATCGAATAAAATTATTATAACGATATGCGGTCTTAGTATTCTTATTTGTCCTTCACTCTCCTTTCTTTATTTATTGTGCGATAAATACAGTAATTTTTTTTATATTACATATAACAATCTGTTTCGTCAAGAACGGCACTCTTAGGCGCGCATGCATTTATGAACTGAGACACAGAGTATTTAAAATTAAAAATTAAATAAAAACAGCTTGAGAAAAAATTCTCTACATAGAAGACGGAAATTTGTATTTCCGTATAATAACACAATAATTTTCGATATATCGATATTTATCCGCTTACGATACAGGTAATTAGTATCGAAATTTTTATACTATAAATATCGGTGTATTCATATTTTACTAGCTGTATTGCGTACAAAAACAATTTAAATTTCTGTTCGAGCAATTGGAATACCAATTATAGGTCAACTGCACGGGCATCGCAATACATTAATAGTATTTATAGACAAATATCGATATTTTAAAAGTAATTATATTGGTGCATCGATATCTTTCAAAAAAATATGAAAATATCCGAGTATCGATAGTCTTCCAACTATTGGCCATCAATGTCATTACTCTGGTCCGGTGGTATACATGGGTTGTGACAAAATGTTAATGTTCAGGAAATTTGTGTTCAATAAAGCAAAGAAGACTTATTTCTTGTAAATGTTACGATAGTTGCCACAATACATGATGAAAACCGGGTTATTGGTAATAAAGCTCCACATAACAAAAGGCTTAAGCTGAGAAAAGCGCAACAGGATGTTTGTTTTACATTTCCTTATTAGTATAAGGATTGTAGTGATAATGAAAAAACAATGGGGTGCATAGCTTACTTAGATTCACAGATTCTCTCGATTTCTGCTGTGAGTTATATATTTTTATTTTTCATATACATCCGGGATATCCTAATCATACATATCTACAGTAGCAATAATAAACTAGTGTCCAGCATGGCAGATGATATGCGTTTGTAATTATCACGTGTGTAATAGTTTCGAAATAGTTTTTGTAAATTGTGTATATTATCAGTAGTTGTTGGCTATTAATTAACCAATCAATATCAAATAGTTCATCACTATTGACTTCTCAGCGGAAAAAATGGGAATGCCTGACTTAGATAGTTTACTTCCAACATTACCAGGAATGCATTAGTGATGAGTACATGAACATACCTTAAGTTGACTTTGTTTAGGAAGGCAAGCGTAATGTATTGATGCGTCGTATTTTTTCGCGTGTTTATTTTCTACACCTTTCTAAGAAAGCAGGAAAAGTTCTTCCCTTTACCTCAGTGACAACAGGAAGAGTGCTTCCCTCCATCTTCCTGAGAGAGTATAAATTGAACGGTTCTTTCCAGCCTTCCGGAAAATTCATGCTTAGTGGTTCCGTAAGCTTTTCTGAAATGGCATAATGAAGGCTTCCACTCAATTTAAAAGTAATGCTCCTTTTCACCTTCCAAATAATTAATAAGGTAGGCTTCCTTTCACCTCTCTTGGTCATGCAGAGGTAAGGTGTGCAAGTATATAGCCGGCTTATATACCGTCATGTTGTAGGCAATAGTCAAATTTAAATTATAAAAATTTAGAATTGACATCGGACATTCAAATTCACATCAAACATTAAAAAAATTAATTAGCAAAAAATCAGATTTAAATTTAATAAGATATGTCCAAGAATCACCACGGAGGTAATGAATCGCAACTTACTTAAATACACTACCAAGATAATCCATTATTAATTATAACTTTTATAATGTAGATAGAATTGCAGTAATCTGTCATCCCCAAACCATTTCACCCAACATAAAAGGTAATATTTCAAGTAAATAGCATGACCTGCTATTAAAATTGCATAGATGGCACAAGAATTAGATGTCGCATGCAATACCAGAGTATACAAATATTATATGGCTGGTGATTTAATCCGGAATACCACAATATTTGAAATGATGCATACATTGAGTAATTCATATTTGGTCGCTTTTGCCGTGTTGAAGAGATCGATGTACATATACAAAATTTCTGTTAAAGCAACATTAACTTTCAGTACGATCAAATACATGTCGTCCATTCCGGAATGCACCACCTTTTTCACAATATATATATACTCTGCTCTACTATGCCATGCGATATCTAGTTCTTGCGTAAGTGAATGCTGCATTTTCAATAGTTACTGCCACAGCAATGCAAAACTCAAGAAATGTTTTTATTTTTAAAAAGTATCTAACAAAACGTAACTTACCCAAATTAAAACCATACAGCATCTTCTTTCTTCTTTTTTCTCAAAAATTTACAAATTCGCCTTATTTATATGTACAAAAGTATATATTCTTATAACAAAGGTGTATTATCACTGCCAGTATATTGAACTCTATTGTGCTGATGGACTTAATCCTAGAGGTGACAAGTCTCTCTGGGCGATATATGCGGCCATATGATACCTTGTAATGTGATCAAAGGAGGAATGAGAAGTATTGGCCGAACGAAAAGTGTAAGATTATTTAATTTGGTATAGGTTCCTTCGCCCTTGATAAATGCATCAATTTTCTCTGATATCAAATATATCCTTTATTAATGTTTTAATCTCCTCACATCGGGGTACATCATCCGAAACTGAACTAAAAAAGAGTTGGACCTCAATCATGTTATGTTTACTGGGCCTTTTCTTGAAGAGCCTAGCAGTATTCAGAGTTAATTTTAAAAGAAATTATTTTATTAAATCTGCATACCTTGAACGCTTTTCTTCCTCCTTTCTTCTGCTAGAAATTCTACATTCATCTAATGCCGTGGAACTCGTCATCCGGCATATTGGGACGGCTATTAACTTCTCCCTCCTATAAACATGTTTCTTGTTGAATTAGAAGAAGCAAAAGTATTGTTAATAATTAAGTTAATCGCAAATTGTGACAAAAATGGAAAATTTTTCCCACCCGACGCCATTTTCAACTTGTAAAATTTATTTGACATTTTTTTTACAACTAACTTACTCTTCTTCTTCTTGTTGAAAGTATAGCAGCAAGAAAGGTGATACCATCCGACCGTTCGAGCTACCAGCAATGTTTTTTTATTTATGCCAAATATTCAATTTGTGTTGTAAAGCAGCATTAATTAGATTGGAATCGAAAAACATTATTAAAGAAACACACGCTGAAAATCATTTGCATATTCGTGATTTGTGAGTAAATTAGAACCAGTGAGTAAAGTTTGAACAAAATAAATAAATTAATTTAATTTCAATTGTCTGTGTATGTGCAACAATTTAGTTGTCTGTTTCTGTAAGTAATTTTTACTTTTCAAATTTTCCCAGCATATTGTTACGTGCAATAGAAAGAGACAACTGGTGACATCTACTGGCAATAAACAACTTCAGGTTCGGAGAGTAAATGACTTCAGGTTCGGAGAATCGATTATGGAATCGACAGGAAGGTTCAGGAATAAGAATGAATAGAACAGTCAAGAAGCTTTTGGAATAGAACACTCCAGAATAATCCGGAGAGTTTCTAGGATATAAATATAACAGTTGTCATCGCCAGGGGAAGTGTCTTGTTTTAGACGTTGCAGTGTTAAGAAGCGAAAGTAATAAAGAAGCGATAGTGTGTAATTAGATTGCGATAATTGAAAGTACAGTGTTAGCGATAATTACAGTTGAGTTGATTAAATGACTGTTTGTGAATTTTATATGATTAGAGTGAAATAAAGAACTTATATATTAATTATTTAATATTGTGTTTTAAATAACGAACCAAAGGCCACGCGCGCAACAATATATAAACCAGTATCCAGTTTACCACAGGATGTCCCTTTGAGAACAGTCCTCCACTTGGATTTACAACGCATTTCCACCATAGGTGTTATCTTTCTTATCAATTAGATCACCCGCCTTGCCGGGTTCAGAGCTTCATAATTAAATAATTTGCTGAAAAGCAATCATGTAATTCGATAACATCGACATCTTGAGGCTTGTAATTGGTTTTAGCCAGGGACCGTAAATAACAGTTATTTTTGTCAATCAGATAAAAAAGTCCCATCAAAACTGAATGATATACTTCAGACGTAATGACAATAGTTAATAATTGCTAAAAAAAAACTTTTAAGTGTCATAATAAGAGCTTCAATAAGATTTTTTTATTTTGAAGTTAATTATAACTGTTACCCAAGACTTATTTATTTAAGTCTTATGATAAGAGTACGAAGACTTTTATTTTTTTTAAAGTCTCATAATAACAGTTTTAAGACTTTTATACTTTTAGCTAAGTGCTAAGAGCTATCATAGACTTTTATTAATAAAAGTCTCCTTATAAAACTCCCATAAGACTTTTAGTAGGATTCCGTACCCAAAGGGTAACAACGGGAACCCTATTAAATTAAATTAATGGCCACAAGAAAACATCTACATAACAAATTTTTGCTGAAAAAGGCGGGGAACCCAAAGGACATTCGTTATACCAAGGTTGCCGAACAATAAATCGCAACGAAGGTATCAAGGTGTACCTATATTTTGAAATTTTTATGTATTAAAAAAAAATCCTTTCAGTTGAGTTGCCAGCACGAAATGAGAATAAAATAAATGTAGATGACGCTTTGGAATGTATGATGGGATGGCAACAAATTTTGGTGGTGCGGAACTCATTCACTTCAGTACAAAGCAATGCACTTTAAGTGCCCGTAACAATTTTTGGTTTAGCGTCCGCACATAGCCCCGAATCGGCGAATTTGCTGCTGTTTTGGTGGACCCAATGCACACTAAGAGTTTTTGGAATATTTTCGGTGATTTCCTTAACCAAGCGATGCACTGCTCGTTCTGTGCACATGTAATGCTTGAACCATAAGCGTGCATAAAACTCCACCTAAAAAAGTCTTTTCATTATGTAGAAAACTTTACTGCAGAGAAATTCTTGCTTTCATCATGTGTCTTAATCTAGGTTAGAGTGTAAATTTAAATAGCAATAAAACTATATACAACTTACAAAAATACCATCATTTTTAAACATTTATATTAATGTAATAAAATGTAAGTAATAAAATTCAGATATAAAATGTATTCGCAGCTATAACATATTTTATATATTACATACACATAAATTTATCAAGATACAAAAGAGACTCGTTGCAGAATAAAATTATGGGGTGTATTAAAACTGTAAATATGTATATACAAATCTCTAAGAGTTTAGATGGATTTATAGAGAAACAAGAGTATAAAAAACACCAGAGAATGTTACAAGGAAAAACAGTTAAAAGCTTTAAATACTTTTTTTTGTTATTTTCCACTGAATCTTATTTTAATGATTTTTTATTGGAGATTTGGTTATGGTGACATTTTTTGTTCTTTAGATATATATATGTATGTACGCATTTACCTATGTATTGTGCCAAGAAATTCATTAAAATTTTGTTGGAAAATGTTAACATTCGGTACAAAGAAAAACTTATCTATGTAATAATAATTCCTATAACTTCATAAATTGACTTTCAATTAATTTTGTACGAAATTCAAGTATATAATAATAAATCACAGTTAAATTCGAAATATGTAGATAAAAAGGTTTTACTTAGTTTTATAAATACAAAAATTTCAGTTATAGGGAGTTTCACAATTGTATTTTAATTACAGTACATAATATCCATTAAAAAATTTACACAAAAAACAGAAAGTTTCATTTGGTAGGGCAATCTAACTAATTTCATCCTGGAGATTTATAGCGGGACTACTCTCCTACTAAGAGAGAAAAGCAAATTAAGAAAATATTTGTGTGTTGTTTAATACCAGATCTATAAAATATCGTAAAAATTACAACCTCCATATCCGTGCTAGTTTTCTATTATTTTAAACCAGTACTGAACAAGCAGTCATCGCAGTCACACATTATAACATTTTGTTGTTTTTGCTCTTTTGTAACTACATTACTGATTTTCTGAGACACGACGTAAGACCCGTTTTTGGTATCAAGTTACCATGTTTACATACAGGATTGAACCATAGTTCAACCCGAGTTCAACTCCCATTTATACGCGGTTTAAGTTGAAAATGGAGCTAACAGATAAGATCTTTTTTGTTTGTTGTTCACGCGAAAGTTTTGTTTATATTTATTGTATGTTTACTTTGTTTATTTAAGTAAAATTTATAACTTTTATAACTCTCTATCACAAAAAAACACCGTAAATAGATGTTATGTTTAACTGTCACTTCACAATACAATCTTTCAACCCTGCGTACTCAAATACACGAGTTAAAAACTCAACTCAATTTCGACTCAATCTTCAGGTTCTTGAGACAGCAAAGAAAATTCATTGTTCTTTGTAATTGCAATATCATCTATACGCCCACAGAGTGCGTACACGTACACATATGTAAAAACACTCTTGGTGTATCATCGAGTTTAGCTCTGCTCTAACTTGGGCTATAGACGAAAATGTTCTAAGAATAGTGGTAAGAAAACCAGTTTTTAGTACAGTGTATCGAGTATGTATAATCGTGTATCAGGGGAATTAGCATTCTCGTAAAATACAACTTGGTGAAGGTAAAAGACGGCATGGGAAGTCGATTCTAGCTGTATATCAAATCGACTTTGCCTGTGTCTATAGTTCTAGTTTCAAGTGTGTCTAATCGTATGTCAGGACATTTCTAGTTTCTTGAGAGAAAAATTGCCAACATTGAGTGAAGCACTAGCCTTGTGGGTAGGTAGGTATGAAAATAGTACCAAAGCTTGGTATGATCTATGATCTGAGACAACTTACATCTAGATGTGAAAACCTCAAAAAGAAGCGGTCCGAATTAAAACTATCTAATGGCCCCCTAATAGAAAGCTGTACACATTTCTCTCTCTTTCTCCTGTGGTATTATGCTTTCTTTGGTTGAATATAAAGTTAAAGAGCTTTGAAAAAGTGATCCGCGTTTATATGGAGGTTTTCTTATCTAATTCTATGTTATCTGTCGTATATTGTTGCAGTATTTACAAAACATTTATTGATAGCGTCTAAATGCGGGACAAACAATATATAAACGTCCTTACTGCACTCCGATATAAGTAAAATTACTAATTTTTCCGTCAGACTTTATCATGAACAAATATTTATAGCAACAACTGCGAATGTTTAATATCGTTCCAGAAATTTTTTTAAAAATTATTTTGCAATTCCATATTTATATTTCAATTTTGTTTTTTACTTTAAAAAAAAAGACATTATATAGCTACGCAGGTCTATAAAGACACACATTCAAAATTCGAATTTGAAAACAATTTTAAAAAGACTTTACACTTTTTGTTTAGTCTTTCTTAGGTATCTATATAATAATAATAATACTAACTCTATTTACATAATCTTCTCACTCTTACATCTGAAAATCATCATGCATACATCTCTTAATAATCATGAAACTTCCATAGCGCCAAATATTTTCATCTTCCAACAATATTGGGAAAGCGAGGAGGGAACACATTATTTTCATTTGCTTTGACACATTTCGTTGACTATTTGTTTTTTTTTTGTGTTATATTACTATTGTAGAATATATTTATCCTTTAATTATTTTTTATATAAAAAACATTTGTTTGTATTTCATATTATTATATAAATATGAAAAAAAAAATTTACATCGAAGATTACATTAAAAATTCTTATTATTTTACTCTATTTTTACCTTAGAAATTTCACTAAAGTGTCGGAATTACTTCTCTTTGCTAAAAATAGAAGAAAAAAAGAAAAGAAGAAAAGAAAATACATACAAGAAACAATATTAACAACTAAAAATTTACAAAAGTTAAAGTTTATTATTTAACGAAATTAATAATAAAAAAAAAAATACTTTTAAAGCGGGTATAAAAAATTCCTGCATCACCGGGAATGAGTTCTTGTCCAGAATTATATAAAAAAAAAATAATGAATAAAAACAACATGCAAAAACATTTTAAGCATTAACTCATTATTAGAAGCGTTTTCGTCCTTTTAGGCAAACGTTTTTGTTGTTTAAAATAAACCGTTACCTAAAACAAAACAAAAAATGAAAATAAATAAAATGAATTAAAAAAAATATAAATAAAAACAATTTTAAGAAACTCATGCAACCACTTAGAAGTCATCAGGGCTCTGTAATAAAATCAGAATCTAATGAAAAATACTAGATTGTTACAGTTCTGGTATGGCTTTTAAAAGAACTCTTAATGGTCGAACTATATATATGTACCTACATAGTGCTTTGATATCAGACAGGATGATGGTCGTTAGACACAATCTCTGTTTGCCTCTCAAAATAAAGATACCAAATAGGGAGGAAATAGATACACATCTAGAAGAAAATGAAGCATTAATTTGGTACACCTACGGTTCTAAAACCGAGGAAGGAGTAGGAGCAGAAATATACGTAAGCCTCAGCCGATCCTACACTAACAGGAAAATATATATCTATAAAGATAGCCAAGCGGCATTGAAAGCCATCTCATCACCTGAGGTGAAAACGAAGTTAATATTGGAATCTATTCAAAAATGGACCCGAAACCGAATGGACAAAAAATGAACTTGAATGATAAGCTTCAGAGAATGCAAAAGATTCATTAAAGAACCTTCATCTAATAAGAGCCTGTATCTTCTGAGGCTGTCTTGAAATCAACTCAGAATCATTGCAGGAGTCCCATTTAGACATTGCAAACTAAACAAACACATGTATCGGATAAGTATATCACCCACTGAGGTATGTATGAAACATCGGAGCACGTCCTATGCGAATGCATTTTGTTAATTCCGGGCATTTGGCTCATACTTCTATAAGCGTGCCGACTTCCAAGAAATTTCACACAAAAAAATACTGCTCTTCGTAAGAGGTGTGGGATTGTTGGCTGAACTATAAAGTGGTACACAATAAGCCAATGAATGGCGCAGTGGAAAGGCCACTCGTCCCTGCTTAATTCCCTAATCTAAGCTAATAACATAGTGCTTGTCCAAAATTGAAAAGTAATTTTTCGTACATACGATTACAAAAATACTTTATTCAGCACAACATTTTTAGAAACTTTTTTTTTATTTGAACGGAATAACGAAAAAAAAAAATATTATTATTATAAGGAAGGAAATGGGCACCAAACGGAGTAATAATACTCAATTAAGCTCCTCTTTCGAAGAGTCGTAACTGCTAGTTTTTCACAAAATATCCGGCAAATTCCTTGTTATACAATTTTTGAAACTAAATAGAGAACAGAATGAGTCATAAACCTATTGCGTCTAATTTTGTCGTGGAGAAAAATACTACTAAACTCCATCCCTTCATGTAAGTTGCATAGAGCCGCTACTCATATTTCCCATTATCCATTTCAGATCTTAATAGCTGACCTGATAGTGATAGATAGTGAATGATGAAATGAATCATAAAGCAACCAGGTTTTAGTATAATTTTGTGCACAGATTGGGCACTAGTCAAACGAAAGGCAGAGCGTCAGAGTCCGGTTCCTATTCTACTCAATTACTACACCGAAACCGAATCAAATAAATTCGAAAAGTTCTTGTAACCCATAAACCGAAAAAGTTCGCGGTATCAACTAATTCCATATTATCCATTCTAGTTTGTAAATATTAGATATTATTATTTTCGTTACTTGTGCGCTATGTAGTTACAAATGTTGTTTTTGTTTATATTTAATGTAATTAGGTATGTAGCTTTTAAGCAGTACTTGTGTTATTTTGAGCTCCACTAATTGCATTAAAGAGAGCCATACTATTTCGTTGTGCTGAGGTCCCTTCTTCAATTGGACTTAATGGCTCATCCAATAATTCACTTAGAGCAAAACAAAGTTTCTGATAATTCTCCTTTAGAGCTGAATGATACTCTTTTTGATCCGTTGATATAATTCGTGCGTTCACTTGTAGTGCAGTATTACAGACACCCACAAAATCTCTGTAAAAAAAAAACAAGGAAACTATATGAATGGCACCAATTATGAATATTATGAAATCTCAAACCTAAAAATATCTTTTAAGTCTTCTACTCTATCCAAAGAATACTTGTCTACAATCTTAGGATCTAAGAATGCTGATGCATATGCTAATGGACCAGCATTTACAGTAACAGCAATACTGCCCTGCAGTCTTAATTGCAATTTCTTAACATCAGCTGGTGGCATTATGACTTCCTCCAATTCAGAAACTTTCATTTGCATCTCATCAATTGCAACTTCGATTGGACTCAATTCAAATACCTGATGGTCTTTCACTGGTATTCTTTTTAGAACATAAGGAAATGAGTATGTTGCTATAGAGATAAATAAAGTATAAATTAATTAATTAGTGTAATAGCAGGAATTTTATATTAAATACTTTTAATAATTGTCTTTCTTTTCCATTGCTCTTCTACATTTCCACGAGCTGTTCCATTTCTTGTGAATGGTGTTTCATACATGAAACTATCAACATCATGATTTTGTTCGAATTCATTTTGCCGATTATGCAGTTCATCTTTTGTGAAATACGGTATCACATGGGTTACCTGAATGTACGCTAATTTTGTATCCAAATCATTTATGTCAACCTGGAAAATATAAAATTTAAATAAATTGATTAAAGAAGAAGTTGAAACTTTGGAGGACATGTACAGAGCATATGGGAAGCTACGGAAATCGCTTGGTTTTTGTCTATAGTGTTAGAATGCTGGAATTATACTGACATTATGCACTTTTTCTTGGTATCTTGGTATCCCGTAACTTCCTTCTTATACAACATACGGACATTCATATAGGGTATCTTAAGAATTGGTCAGACACGGATATTTGTATCATAATGTCCGGCAATATGAGTGCTCTTTAGAACAATTTAAAAATTACAATGCAAATTGGTTCCGGAAAATCCCAAAGATTGTTAATACAATATTATAAATATATTGTAAAAAAACTAAAATTGGTCGAAGACCAATTCTTATGATACCCTACCTAGATGAATGCTCGTATGGTCACCTCTATGTGCCAGTTTGAATCAGTGGTTTTTCGCATATATTTCTAGAACGGTTCGTCGGACAGTAAAAATGATTATGAGCAATTGCATAGGATTTCATATTATGACGAACTCTTCAATACAATAAAAACGTCTAGGACTGATTGTTTTCACAGTATACCTAAAAAACCTAAATTTTTATATGGCAACACCAAGAAGGCGTTGCCTGATTTTGTCCATTTTTTAAGTTGTATTTACTGTTGCTATGAAAACACCATATACCCAATTTCAGCTCTCTACGTCGACCCGTTCTCAGGCTAATACTATTAATACCTAGATAATTTATACATTAATTGATCAGAATATTGTCTCTAAAAACGACAAAAGAAAACGTACGATAATGGAATGTTGCATGCTCACTGATGTATCGGTATAGCAGACGAATTCCAATAAAAAATTAAAACAACAATGATTAACAAAGCTCTTTGTTGAGTATATATAAAGTAAAAATAATTTTATAAAACATATTAAATATGTATGTAATTAAAAAAATCAATTTGAATCCCCAACTTCCATAGATAATATATATAAGTAGTCAGAAGAAAAATCACTCATTAAGATGAAAGACACAAGTGCCTTCGTGGCGCAATTGGTTAGCGCGTTCGGCTGTTAACCGAAAGGTTGGTGGTTCGAGTCCACCCGGGGGCGACACTTTTTTTTTCTTTTCTATAAAAAAAAAAAAAAACCTTAGGAACCTGATCCGTTATGAAAATTCATCCGCACTTTCCGAAGAAAATTTCTACTTGTTCACTTATTTCCCGTTAATGGGAGCGTATCCCACATATTTGTATTTTATGGTACCAAAATCCGTTTTAACTGAGATGATGTAAGTTGGTTAAATTCGAAATGAATGCAACTCTGAAAACTCAAAATTATGTATGGCAACACCAAGAAGGGGTTGCCCAATTTGGTCCATTTTGGAACTTGTACTTGCAATTTGTATGAAAACGCCGTGTACAAAGCTTGAGCTCTCCATGTCAACGCGTTATCAGGCAGTTTCCAAATATATAGTACCTACATAGGTACTACTTGAGCTTGAACTTTTGACCTCATATCTAGTTTATTATATTGTTACTCATTATTTTTATATTTGTTGTTTGTTTTTGCTAAAGGCAAAAGTTGCCGTAAATACTAATTATTTGCATTAACATAAAAGTCTGAACTTCGCTTAAAACTGTTTTCTTTTTCTTTGGCTGACATTAGGTAACATTATGGCCGGAGTTAGGATTTTTTTGGCCGATTATAGGGTACAAGTAAACTTTTTGAAACTTATATTTTTTATTAAAAATGTGGGTATATATTAGTAGTATTGTTTTGCTAAACATATGTTAAACGCTCAGGCTTGGGACAGTCTTCTTACGGCTACCTAAAAATTCTAGCTATGCATTTTTGGCCGACTATTGGTACTTTCCCCCTATCCAAAAAATAATTTAACTTTTTACAAAAAATGCAACCAAAACAATTTCTTCTCCCCCCATAAATAATCGATCATAAGGAAATTGGCGTTATTTTGATTTTTAATTGACATTTCAGTCTTGGCGATAATTATCCACTTACATTTATTTCGGAAGAAAATTACTTACTTCTAAAAGATAATTAATTGTATTTTCGTCGGAATAAAATTTTATAATAAAAAAAAAACTTGAAAATGAAAAAAAAATATAAATCGAAAATGAAAAAATGTAATAGGAATAAAACTGGAGAAAAACAGGAAAAAAAATAAGCGCCCCCGGGTGGACTCGAACCACCAACCTTTCGGTTAACAGCCGAACGCGCTAACCAATTGCGCCACGAAGGCGGACATTTAAATGATGTCAAAGAGTTAATTTTGCTTTGAATATAAATTTTATCAATGTTTTTAAAGTCCACCTCTCTTGCTGTATTAATAATAACAATAATTATTTATTTACGTACAAAGATTGCAAAATCTTATTGCGTACAAAGTGAATTGGGAAAAAGATAAAACTAAGATTAAAAATAAAAAACAAAAGGTAAAAGTTAATTAGATAAAAAAAAAACAAGCAAGAGCAAAAATTAAATAAATTAGACTAAACTAATACAATAAGAAAACGAAGAGAGAGTAATATTGATACATAGATAGGATATATGTTACAAAAACTGAGAAACACTCAAACTGCGAATGATTTTTAACAAATATCCGCTGATTTAAGCTCGGCAAAAGTTCTGCCGACAGTCGTGCATTGAACATCACATGATAAAAGATTCCACTTGCGAATGCTATGGAAAAAGTAAGAACGCTGTCCATACCGCGACCTGCAACGAGAGATCAAGAGATTCTTATGTCTAGTCGATTGCAAGAAATTCAGTTTCTCGAAAAGATACGATGGCTTCCGATTGTATATCAGTTTATGTAGAACTTTTAATCTGCATTGGGTTAAGTAACCCTCTAGAGGGCAACCAAGCAAGATTGGTATATAAAGCGATATGCGACTGGTCCGAGGCAACCTGAATACGTAGCGTAACGCATCATTGTATGCAACCAGGAGTCTTCTACGACACACTGAGTCCAGAGATGAGAATATTACGCAACCATAGATAAAATGAGGTATTACCAGGACTTTAACCAGTTTTTTTCGCATATGAAGCGAAAATAAGCTAGAAGTCAGCCACAGCTGCCGTAGACACCCATATATTTTTCCAATTGTAGAACTGATATGGTTGCAACAGGAGAACTTCGAATTAAGCTCAAAACCCAGGCTCTTTGCAGAATCCACATAGCGAAGTCTGGTGTTATTTATAATTACTGGTGGTAAATTATCAGTTTCAATATGTCTTTTCTATAGATCGCCAGAAAATTTGATTTGACCAGATTTAGTTCCAAGTTATTTTGTACAGACCAATCATACACACACTGGAAATCTTCATTCAGTCGGCATACGCAATCCTCTGTTAAACCAATTGGCCTGCTGAGATACATCTGCACGTCGTCGGCATACAGTTATATTACAGCGTCATGAATTACGTTGGTCAGATAATTTATATAAAGACTGAACAAGAGTGGGCCAAGTATTGATCCCTGAGGGCCACAACTCTGTACTTTTACAAGTTGGCTACGTCCGCTTATGCAGCTCGTGAAGAGCTGAACTACAGATGAAGAGAAAAAGAATCCTTGAGAAAGGTTTTTTCAGCAGCTTATCATGATTAATAGAATCAAATGCTTTGCTGCATGGAATTACGGGCTCCATGAGATCTTGAGGTCCTACTTAATATGCCACCCCTGGATCATTGTCATTCAGGCAGATGCCAAAAGGACTGTGTGCAGATTGGGGTTCGCTCAAAAAATTTCACAGACAGCTCTCTCACTAATGAGGGAGCTGGGGCGAGTGTCTACTTTCCTGAACCTGACTTTGGGATGGAGTACTCTCACATGGGGGTCATATGGAATGAAAGGGCTGACCATTTAGATAGACATGGCTCTGATTCTCCGTTCCTTGGACTGGAACCCGCCATAGAAGTTGCCACCTCGAGTATCGGGTCTCTCATCAAAGCGGATGTTCATAGGAAGCATCAGCAGAGATGGGAGAACCGGAGTACTTGTAGGTGTACAAAACTATTTCTTGATGGGCCCAATAGGAATATCTCTGATTTTCTCATGGGGCTGGGAAGGAAACAATGTAGAACTGTGGTTGGCATCATCACTGTCCACAGCTCGCTTCACGCTCATCTAACAAGGATGTGAGGTGCTGACAGCCCTGAGTGTCTGTCCTGCCTGGAAGGAGAGCATGAAACATTAAGTGGAACAAATTGTTAGCTTTTTTTTTCTTGCAGAAATAGTTTTGCTTGTCATTTTGCCCCTTTTCCTCTAGTTTCTTCCACCACTTTAGATTTACATAGGAACCTTCATATTAAAAATTGACTAGTGTGTTAGTTAAAAATGTTGAAAGAGAAAGTATAGTCACATTATAGAAGCATCCTACTCATGTGACTGG
The DNA here is from genome assembly GCA_963930735.1 of Dioctria linearis. Lineage (NCBI taxonomy): Eukaryota > Metazoa > Arthropoda > Insecta > Diptera > Asilidae > Dioctria > Dioctria linearis. The sequence goes on from OZ005744.1 coordinate 17,466,921, forward strand.
TTCACTTCTTTTCGAGGTAGCTCCGAAACTAAATATCGGATTGAAAAACTAATTAAATACGTAATTAGAGGGCAAATGTAGATGCGATTTCATTCTACAAACATGCCTCAACGTTTATATTTAAAAAAATTATAGCAATTCTTCTGTTGTGGAACACAATCAAAAAGTGTAGATTACGGCTCGATAACAAGAATGACATGTAAATAACTACATATAATTTAGAACAACAACAAAAAACCAAACAGTCTACTGGCTTAGCTCGTAATTTATCTTTTTGTTTTAAAATAAAATAAAATATATATAGGTAATCATTTTATTCTACTTACTGGCGATGAATCCATAATCATTTTAACAACATCAGCACCAAACTTGTCTTTATACTGTTTATGTAGCCTCTCAGATATTTCACTTAACGAAGTTAGTTTTGGCTCCTTGTAGACATACTCAATACCGTTATCTTCTTCAAAATACATCTGTTATAGAAAAAAAAATAGAAAGCAACAATCAATCAATATTCTTCGACACAAAATATGTTTTAAAATACCTGGCCATAAAAAACAACTCGATAAAATCGTCCTAGCATACGCCTTCCTGATCGATTTACATCCACAACTTTATTATAAGCTTGCATTAGATGGTCATAACTTTGCGCTAAAGCTGCATAATCTCTTCGTTTCTCATGAATAGGGATAATGAGACGATACAGATGTCCTAAGCATTCAAACCTTTCAGCTCTATCCAAATATTCAGCACATTCTTTTAACTGATCCAGCAACATTTGTTCTGTATATTGTGAATCTTGTGCTCCAGAATCTAGCTTTAAGCCTTTTTCATCGACTGGAATGTTTCTAGAAATTGAAGTAAAGGCTTCAGCTCCCCATACTACAAGATCACTACCTCGGAGTTTAAGATATTCCACCATAAGAGCAGATATATGTAAATTACAACAAGCCGCCTCTGATATGTTACCATTCTGTTCATGATTTCTTGCCATTGTAATAAGCCAAGTGTGCCGAAGTTCAGGAGTTGATGCATATGAGTTGGCTAAAGAATGTTGCAGCTCTAATAGGCGTTCAGGATCCATATGATGAGCTTGCATTTGAGCCGTAGCCATTAGAACTGTACGAACACGACGTGTTAAATCTTTCACTTCTACAGGAAATCCAGTTCCTTTCATTGCTTTATCTGATCCAGCATAACTGTTTATAAGAGAAAGAGATTCTTGAAATCGTGCATTATTCAGTCCTATAACATTTCCAATCATTTGTGAAACAGAAATTATAACTTGTAAATGCACTCGAGTCAATCCTTTTCGACCACTAAATTCGAAATTACTTCGCATCAATAGATAGAGGACGGCACAAGATTCATGTCGAATTGTTACAAGACGACTATCACAGCCTTTGAGCAGTTCATATACCAATTGACCACATAAAACAGCATTTCCTTTAAATAAAGCTGGTGAAAAGTTATTTATGAATGCTCTTAATGCTGCAAAAACATGCTTAGACAATGTTTCTGATTGTCCTAATTGAAGATATCTCAAATAAACGCCAGCTAACTTTGGTAATACAGAACTTTCGATGAGTTTATCACGAAATTGTAACGAATATAATCCCATACAGTCGAGAATTATCATACCAATTTCAATTGCCATATTAGATTCATACAATGCGACCTGTGATCGTACCGCTTCTTCGACTAAGTTTTCACGATTATTTTGAACATAATTCAATGTGCCTGTTTCATGAAGAGTACCACCTCCATCACTAGATGGAGGCACCATTCTTGCTGGCAATGTACTTGCTTTAGCATGTCGGCTACGATCTTTTCCTGCTGCATCACTTAAAACAAGATACTTCTTCCCAACATATCTAAAGTGAATAAGGCACAAATCGAGAATAGTCAAAAAAGAAATGATTTCATTTTCAGTGCAATTTTGCCACCAGGATATAATGTGATCCTGTGACAAATGTTTGACAACAAATAGAAAACTAACAAGCAAATCTTTTGCTTCACCTATTGAAAATTTATCACAGCGTGGCATCGATATAGGTTGAGTAACACTCACAGATCGTACGTGTCCCACTCCATTTCGAAGTTGTACATCATTCTCGTTATTTAGTGTGTTCGTATCTTGTGACAATCCAGAGCACTGAGAGTCCAAAGAAACAGTTGAGTGACCATTAACAATTGTTTGTCCAGCAATTGCAGCCAAGTAATTCGTGTCCTTAAGATGAATCGATGCTCTAATAGGACTGGGATAATCAATGTGTAATGTTAGACGATTTTTAGCTCTTGGAGTGCTTGCAGATGATGTATGTACATTGGTATTATTGGCGGATGTATTAACGCTATTATCTTTAGCAGCAAAAACATAACTACTACTTGATGATATACGATTAAATGATGTGCAATCTCTTTTATTCAAATCAGCTCCGTCCGATATTCGGTTAACATTTTCCATAATAATTCCCAACCATGGAACATATAGCAAGGCAATACGAGAAAGTTGTCCTTTATTTTGATATCGATCATCAAGATCATGTTTAGCTAGAAGTTCCTTCAAAATGCTAAGTGCATAACGACGTACATGTCCTATTTCATTTAAACTGCTCTTAACTTCTTGTAAAAGTAATCCGGCAAGAAAATGTTGTTTACAAAATTCTTCAGACAACGTAAAATGTTGCATATAGTCTGGCGGACGATTTTTCGGGCTCAATAAAAATGGTAAATTTAATGGAACATAATGTTCGTGATTACAGATCTCTTGAATGAAACTAAATTTAAATTCTTGTAGTGTCCTTGGATCTCCAGGTGAAAATCTCTCCATATAAAATCGAATCAATTTAAAAACAAATCCTCTATCCATAAAGGTTAGGCATCGTTTAATGAACAACGACAATGACTTATTCAAATGTTGCGTTTCTACAGGCAAATCTTTGTAACGTTGAACTAAATACGGAACAAGAACTTGCACAAGAGATTCAATTCGATTGGGAAATTCTTTAGGAAATCGTTCATTCCGATGCATACGTATTCGACCAGTATAGAGTAAATGTTGTGCCATACTTTTTACAATAATATCAAAAAATATCGATGAATATTTCATGAATTTGTTAACAATCAAAAAATCAGTATTATTTGGGTGTAATATTGTTGGAAGATGTCGACATAACTCTCCATGTACTGTGCTCGTTTGGCTTCCTTTTCCTTTTTGATATGATGGCGAGTAAAATACAAATTTTACATACGACAGCAAAAGTTCTTTACGGCCAGCTTCTTCTATCATATGAATAATATTTATCAAAAGTCGAATTATATTTAGACCAATCTCTTCGCTGCTTGTATTCACAAGTAGTGTACATAGTTGATTCATTATTGTCGGCAGGAATGTAACCAAAGATGTTATATGTATGGCATGGGCAGCCTTAAGTATTTTACATGTTTCTGATTCTGCAGGTATTGCTGATATACGTGAATGCTCCAAAAGACGTTCAACATGCGCAAATAAGTTATGCAAATGTTGATCAGCTGTTATAACTGTCGAATCAAGACGGAATGTTACTGTGAACAGGGGTCGTTGATTATCGATCCATTGAATTTCTGGTCCACAATTCTGCTGGAAAATTTACGGTTTGTAGCGTGAAAAGAATAAAAAGAAAAGAAACAAAAACCTAAGATTAGATAGCATGAAAATGATCGTGACACGTTAAACAAATTAAAAATTAGAAATTATTTTTGTTGTGCACTCTTATATTATTTGCAAAAGGAAAGGTGATAGATTTATTCTATAGGAAATCTACAAAGTATTACTCTCAAGTAATGAGATACAGATAGATTTATCATTGTAGTAGTCGATTAGATGCATTCAACTTGATGCATGCAATAATAGGCTTTTCGTATGTCATTATGAATCCTGAAATCGGATTAATCTGAACTGAGTAAAAAGAAATTACTACTGACTCCCAAATATATCAGATTAGGTTTGAATAGAGTGGCACATCCCTGTGTTGCTTTATAGTCACACACTTTCAGATCTTCAAATAGCCTATAATGATAACACCTCATCGAGACCCTACCTGAAGATATTTTTCCATAGAGCTTCTTCATCTCATCTTTCGCTTTGTGCATACTTAAGATGAATGACTGCAGTAAACTTAGACTTTCAAGAATCTCCAGCATCTTCCAGATGGAAATATTTGAGAAGGAAGGAGCAATTTAATGAGTGATACGATATAAGGATTTGATGGGAACAAGAAAACTTATATACTGGCCACACTGGGTGCATCTAGATATTAGTTAGGAACCGACTTTAATACAGGAATCCAAATTGTACCCTGTAAACTAAAAAAAAAAAACTTCTAACACTGCTGTATGTCTTGAAGAAAATCAAGCATCGACTTCGAAATGATTTTCTTAAAAAGAAAGACCGAGACTTAGGAAAACTATAAAAAGCAACTATGTAAATTAAAGACTGAAATGGAAAGGCCTTATTAAGCACCTAAATCTAAATCCTAACAGACTTATCGTCTTATGTCTAAATGTGATACATCCAATTTCAATTGATTGATGACAAATTAGCTGAAATTTATAACACAAGCCCACCGTTACATTCTGTTCGATACAGACTGCTATAATTTTTAATTGCAATATGAATGAGTGAGAATTGAATGAAAAATTATTCAAGCTTTTATGGAAGAATTTTCGTTAATCCTCTAGACTAGCAACAGGTGTGGTTAATAGGTGTTTTGGCAATCTTAAAGCAGGCCTACCACAACATAATACTCACCTGTCGGTAGGAAAACGAAGACATTTTTATACAATTTCCCCAAAATATATCATCATCATCGGAGCCATTAGAGGACTAAAAATACAAATAGATTCATGTACAGGTAATGGGGTAGTTTACCAAATTACAAAGAGTAATATCATCAAAAGGCAACGTATGGACTTTGATGAAGTGCTTTGGGATCAAAATGCATACCTTTACAGAGAAATAGCTAGCTTTAAGCTTGGAATTTTCGGAAAAAGAGTATCAATTGAATCAGCTCATGCACTCTAGTACGTGTACGTTTTGAGCAAAAAAATAGCACAACGTCTAAATGTTAAAATCGTTTAAATCAAATAACTCAAATGTTAAAAATGTAAGTGAAAACAAACAACAGACAGGCACATATTAATAAATATATAATTTTAACTTACCCCCTTTCCTAATCCAAGGGGTTGTATAGAAAGATATCCTGATGGTAAGCTAGCTGCTACCGAAATCGTTTGCTCTTCTAAATTAATTTTTCCTTTATTCAGCAGTGGCAACCATGCATATCCAACAGGAGTCTCAAATGATGCATTAACATCTCGCTTTTTCGATAGATTACAAGAAACATGTAAAAATGAGAACAATATGTGATGCTGTGGTGTAATATGAAGTGGCAAACGCAATTTTATCTCTTCATACCACGTCGGGCATGTACTGTGGTGTAAGACTGGACAGGCGATCTTTGTAACAAGTACATCTTGTCCTGGACGGCTGTAAATACTCTGTGTTCGAAATATGTAATAATAAAAAAAATGTTTAATTAGAATCTGTTAAATAGAATATACTTGATCTTGTACTATTTACCTGTAAGGGTATAGCATCTTCAGCGTCAGTTTCTCTTAATTCTATAATCACCGTAATATTTCTAGCTCGAGAAAATAATTTTTGACTATCAAATGTTAAGCAAATTGGATAAATATAAAGATGATTAACGAAAGTCGTATAAGGATGAACATCACGTTCAGTATTTCCAGGAAATTCACTAATTTCCAAAGTAGGTGGATGTGTTGGGGGCATTGGAAATGGTTTCAGCGGTGAAAGAGTTGTAGTTAATGAATCTAGAAAAGAAAGAAAAAGAAATTTTCAGTGTTTTGATAAAAGTTAGACTCAAAAGAAGTACACATTCTAAATAACGGTACAACGGTCTCACGTCTAATAGTGTGCGGGCGGAACTAGGTGCACGGGGAGAGGTACGGGCTACTGTGTATAGCAAACTAAATCTGTTTTTTTTAGACATCTTCAAGCTGCGCTGATTAGATCATTTTGGTGACGTTGTAAATGCAAAGAGCGAGATATGCATAGAAATTTATAAATTTCTTGAATTAAATCAAGTTGGATATGTTTTTTGGTTTAGATTGATATGGATAGAAATTTAGAGGCGGATACACTGCCGTAGACAAAAAAAAACGTAATAATTGAAAAAAAATTCGGAAAAAATTGGGGGAAAAATCGGGAAATTGGAAAAAAGTCGGACAAATTGGTGAAAAAATCAGAAAAATTGAAAAAAAAAATGGAAAACAAAATTGGAAAAATTGAAATAAACCATAAAAATTGCAACAAATCGTAAGAAACGCAAAAACTGCAACCCCCCCCCCCCCCACACACACACTTTTAGTACAACTCTTTCTATTTTTTTATATTTTAACGAAATAATGTAGCATTTAAAAAAAATCTTAAAAATAGCGAAAAACACACTTATGGGGTTTGAAATAAGAAGGAAATGATATAACAAAATTGTATACTTACTAATTGGCAGTTCGACTATTGACTCAATGTCAATTTTAAGCCACCCAGGTATCACAGTCAGTTTACTAAATTTATCAGGCTTTCTATATTCCGAAAGTAATTTAAGTAGCTCCTCGTCTTTTAACTTGTTACCTTCTTGTCGATAAATGGCAGGAAACTCAATTGTTGTATCTAAATCACTACTATACAATCGAAAAAGAGGTCGTGCTGCCCAAGCGAATGGCATTCTATAATGTCCTATTTTTTGGCAATATCCACGTACTGTTTTGTGCAATTTTAATCCTAGCTTAGGATCTTTGGCAGCTTTCAAATAAGGTTCGGAAGATTGAGAAATTCCGCCTTGTAAAATTTTCTCAATTTTTACAACTAAAAATATATCTGGGTGTGGCGCTGTAACATTAAGTATTGCCTGTTTCGGAAAACGTAACCAATCAGATGGTAATTTTTGTAATTCTGGTAATAGATTTTCATGAATCATTGTATTATTTACACCATTCTGTTCACATTTCTCAGTGATTAATGCCGATGGTAACATATCTCTAACATGTTCCTGATTCACATCGAAATAGAAATTTTCAGTTAATTTTCTTCCAGCTTTTGCATCATACAGTGCCAAACTTGTGATGTATGGTTCTATTTGACATAGGGCCTCTTTATCATTCTCACTGATTGCTGTCTGTAATCGAAATTTTAAACTTGTACACTTAATAAATATTCTTTGTCCGAATTGCTCCCGATACTGTTCAATATGATCAGCTAACGAAGCTTTATTTTGTGATTGATTACATGCAAACAGTCGACGACGATTCTCACGGCGTGCTTGTGCTATTGAGATGTCTGTTTCACGGCCATATTTGATTAATTGTGGATTCATACTTTGATCCAAGCCTTTTAAAGTTCCAAACATCATAGTACTAGGACTAGGAGGTGGGGCTGTAACAATAATTAAATAAGTAAATAAGTTCTTTATAATAAAGTATGTTTTGTTTGTATGTGTAGTTATATACCTCGTTCCAAACTTGCAGCTCTTTTATCTTCTTGAATTTTATTTTGCTGTAAAACTGATTGTAATTTACTTATCCAATCCTTAAAGTCCTCGTCATTTTCAGCAGCTAATGTGAAAGACTTATGTCCCGCTGTCATTCTCAACTCAAAACATAGGCGTCCCCTTTTCGGATTCTTAAAAAGGGAACAAATTACGGAAACTAACATTCTCAAGATTCTCTTCTTTTCTTAGAACTCTCATACCTGCACAACATCTGTGCAAAAATCCATTACTATTGTTGCCTTTGCTTCACCTTGTTTTTCGTCTTTGTGCAATTCTAAGATGTAAGTACCATCGACTTCTTGTCTCAAGTAGCAATACCTGAAATGGAATGTTGTTGTGTTAATTTTAAATGGTTTCATAATATTGTTAACGTTGTCGCGCATAACATAAATGTTCACACAAAAGTAATTTCCGGTTATTTTTTAGATTATGCCAATCAAATTATTGTTATTTCAAAGGAGTTACAATTTTCAACCGGAGATTGACACTTAACGAGGAGTTTTTAATAAACGTGTGAGCATTTTGAATCTTCGTACAATGGTATTGAATCACGTTTGGCGTCTGAAATTCAATAATATGGCTGGGCAGCGTCTACATACATTGCCAATATTTCAAAAAAAAATCATTCGAAAAGTGTGTTTTATATGCATTCATGCATGTTCGGCAATGTATTTGTATGCTAACTGATTAATCAACTATATACATACATATACACAAACTGTTCGCATGCAATACTAGTTTGGTGATAGAAATTACCGTCTTTTAAACGATTTTGAGCCAATGTGGGCAAACATTCGATCCGAACTTGTGTCTGGTCCTTTTAAAAGATATCCTTGTTTGGTTATTGTATCAGCTTGAGACTTTGTCATTTGTTCATCAATACGGTCCTGATCAGCATCAATTTCGTATACCTCCTCTTTAGGTTCATCGCCTGGTATCACTCTGAAAAGTAAAATGAAAAAAATATATATATATATTAGAAAAATTCAAATTTACATTCCGAAGAAAATTACCAATGCATACAATACTAATTAACATTACGAAAGAAGTTTTATTACGATTCAATGCCAATCACACTTGGTACTCGTACTGAAACTTTGAATTTGGATAAAACTCATCCACGTAAAGGAAGGAAATGTGCAATTGCGTGCGACGAAAAACATGAATGAGATAATGTTACGACATCTGAGTGAGAAAGAGACTAAAACGTGTAAACTAACTTTGAAACAAGCTGGAGGTAACTAAGAACTACGTATTGTCTATCTCTACCTACTGTGCGACTCTGTTATACTCCTCTGAATAGGATTCTTAGGCAGATTGAGAATGAACGGGATTGGTATCTTGGCTAATCGTGATCAGGGGAAGCTCGAAAATTAATCACCAATATAAAAACTTCATTACTTCACCAGAGCTGACCCTCTAGAATAAGGACAATGATCGAATTTTTATCAATATTGAATTTACATCTTATGATGTCTGGCATATTTTCATTAATTAGAGGGTATTGATAGGAGAGTCTCTGTCAGATCACCGATACATAGAGATCTGTATAGGGGCTGATCAAATCAAGGAACATAGTTCCATATATAAATTTCAGCCACATTGGTCTAAACTCCAAAATTGTGCTCGAGACTGTTAAGAGCATGGATGGAAACTTGGAAGTTTGTTTGTATGATAGTGCAGTTCTATTCTACTGTTCTATTTTTGTGGACATTAAAAGGAAATTAGACACTTGGACACTTACAAGTTTTCTGGAAGGAAGTACATATATAAAAAAAAAACTGTAATTAATAATTCAACGTTCCAAAAAGAGCCCTCACCCCTCGCCATGATGTATCATTTTGAAATCTTGAAAAATTGGTCACATTAAAAATGCACATGACGTGTAATGTACCTACACTACTCGAAAAGTGCTAATATCGAGCTTCTCGATTGTATCAATATATTTATATTAAAATTTATATTTTTGTAAATATGAACAGATGTATGACGGAAATAAAAAAAAGGTTCCATTCTACTTCTTCCACTTCGGTAAACATTTAATTTTCGTGATAATTACAATGCAAATATGTACTAAGGCACCACTACCTCTATCTGTTAGCATAATGATGTAATTCCTCCCAACCCAACAGTATGGTTAAAATAATAATCGCGAAATACAAATATGTAAAATAAACAAAAAATTAAGTCTCCACTAAGAACTTACCTTGGGAGATCATGACAAGACCCACTGTAGGTGCTATATTTGTAGTGCACCAGGTGATTGTTGGTCTGATAAGTGTGCAGTGCTTGTCGAGCTAAAAGTGTACCGGTCGAGTGAATAGTCCCTGAACTTGAGGTGGGCAGTAGGTTTGAATTGTGCTCTGCATTGGAGTTCGCCACTTTTGTTGATATGTTTCCATTATGACTTGTACCATTCGACGTTGAGCTGGATATGGTACATTTTGGAATGGTATTTGATAATGTCCGGTATTTTCGAGGTAAAATAACTTCCTAAAAAGAAATTGATAAATTAGTAAACTCAACTTACGTAGGTAAGTAGGTATGTATATAAAATGTTAAGATATTTGTAAATACATTGTTCATAAAGTGGGCAGGCATATCTGCTTTTTGCTTTATGCTTAAATGAAAATAAATTTATAACAAATGAACATAAATCTATTTTATAGCTTTTACCAAGAGGATCGACCAACGCATATTTTACATATGTATGTTGAAAGTACAGACATATATGGCAATATACATTGCAAACGATCCAATTTTATAAATTTATTAAACCCACGAAACGAAAGCTACAAAAGCAGTTGACGAAAAACCGGCTTTTTTACTCAGTAATAAGTTGAAAAGAATTCTTTATAGCTGCATACATATATGTATTCCTGTGGCAGAGGGACAAATGTGGACAAATGGAAATTCCCTGAGCTGACAATGGCAAAAATGAAGTCTTTTAATAATTTAGATTGGTTTTGTCTATGCAAATTTAAGATGTATCTATTCAGAAAACTAACTTGGTACGTTACCTAGGAAGCAATATTCTGGCAAATTAAAATTGAAAAGTATAGTGTTGTTGTTGTGATAGTGAGAACTTTCAAGTAAATTGAGTGAAATTATTTTTGTAATTTTCATATAAAAATTTTCCATCTCTACATCTCGGCCCAGATGTAAGGTGTATTCTTGACATATTAAAGTGGACTGTACAATTTGAATTTGCTGTTACTTTAGTTAGCCTTATTCACAGTTTTCTCTTAAAAATCTTTTGCCATATCCCATTTCTGATTATTTCACGTAGCAAAAAAAATTGTGATCCCATTCTGCGTATGGACGAAGGAGATCCTATGATAAAAATAAAAATGGTAGTCCTATCTCATTCTGCTTATAGACGAATGAGATCGCATAGTAAAGCAATACTCTCATTGTTGGGGAAACCACTTGAAAAACGACTATAATCCATGATACAAAAATCAACAACTAAAAAGGTACCTATGGTTCAACCATTAATATCCTCTCGGATAGTCAAGCTGCTCTCAAGGCCTTAAAGACTTTCACTATTAAGTTAAGGATAGTCTGGGAGTGTCTGCAAATTCATAAAAATTGTTCAAGGAGAAACAAAGTTATCTTTATATGAGTACCGGGACATGAGGGCCATAAAGGCAATGAAGTTGCTGACGGCCTACCTAGCAAAATGAACAGCGGAAACTCCCTTTGTCGGACCAGAGCCATTTTGTATTACTTCAAAATGTTACCTCAAAGTAGGGATGGGTAATTGGGACATTTTAATGGAACAGTTCCAACCTGTTCCAAGTATCAAAAGTATAACTTCACAACGTTAAAAGCCCTTGTGTAGTGTGACTGTGTGAATGTATAGGCTGTATCAGTCAAAGATTTATTTGGAATATATAAATTACATCATTGGGAAATATAAGACTTGATATTGGTACTGTCACAGCTAGTCTGAAGGAGCAATATGAGACTATTTTGTATTGGTACTGTGACAGCTTTTCTGAAAAAGTTGGAACAGCTACAGATTGGGACAGGGCTGTACCTGTTCCAAAGTAACAGGTTACTCCAATTTTACCCATCTCTACCTCAAAGCTACCCTAAATAGCTGAGAGAACGAACAAAAATCCCTTTATTGGGAAGGGCTACGAAAAAATTTATCGACCATTCTGGCGGAAAAGCAAAATAACTCCTACTCCTTGGAAGAACAGAGCTTAAAATAATCATAGAGCTCTTCTCAGGTCACTGCTCCTTGCGGTATGACCTAAAGAAAGATGGGCTTGATTGAGACTTCATTCAGCCAGCACCGGCACATACTATATGGGACTTTATTAACAGTCTAAACCTAGAAAGAGAGTAAATTGAACGGGGACTCACAATAGATCTTTCAGGTTGCAGTAAATGCAAGGCCAAAACCTGCACACGCCTCTTTAAAAATCTAATATAATCTACCTATGGTGGCCTTCCCGAACTGTCGATTAGAAACTACGTAGTATGGTTGACATTTCGGTCGGTCTATACTAATTGGAAATTGCTGTGCTTTTTTTCTACTAGCACTTATTCACATGTTCAGTGAAATTGTGCAAAATTTACATCATCAAGAAAATTGTTTAAAGCCTGACGAACTAGACATTTTTGATAACCGAAAGAAAAGAAACTTTTAAATGAGTATTTGCATTAGGAGGCTTGGTAGAAACTTTCAATAGTTGAAGGTATTTTAATTATTTTCTTTCTCCTCCATAGTTAAAATTATTGTAGTTGTATTACTAAAGCTGGCTTCCCACAGCGCGTGGTTTCACGAGCCGCGCCTCGCGAACACGAGCCAACGCGCCGTGGGAAGGGTTTGGCCGTAACCCCCGGAATATAAAAGCCATGAACAAAGTCTGAAGCTGGCTTCCCACTTCACGCAAATAAGAGCCTAGCACGAGGTGGCACGAGGTGGCGCGAGCTTGCCTGTGATGGTGCGTCCAACCATTTTGAGTCGGTAACTTCAAAGGCGCGGCGCGAGCGTGAGTTTGGTGATTCAAGCTCCTCCGTAATTGGTTTGGCTTAGCTCGTGAAACCACGCGCCGTGGGAGGTAACCTTAATAAATAATTTCATAAAATTATTTTAAAAGAAAAACTGTTTAAATTATGACAAATTTACAATACAATAAAATTTTTTATTCAATTCTGAAAATAAACAAAACATTACAGATTTGAAACGGAAATATACTTACGGAGACATCATCGTTGGGATACAGTAGAAGTTCACGTTGCGGATCATTTTGAATTAGGGTTTTGTTCTTCAATATAAAACCTTCAAAGTCAATTGGTTCAACAACAAGTGGTTTATTCTGTAAAGAAAAAAAACAATCATCGTTTAGTAAAGAATTCTCTGATTGAAATTACCTAGAAAAAAAAGTTAAGGAGACATTTTTCACTTTGTTCGATTTAATTTAAAGGTCAGAGAGGTACAACAGACTTATTACAAAAACAACAACAAAACACATCAAAGATGAAAGTATCATGAGACATGAATAGGGTAAAGAAAAATGTTTAAAAAAATTAACGCCTTAACTTGAATCAAACATAAAAGTCGGCGAACTTTTTTTTCTTATTTTTATATATCAGTTTTGTATAGGGCGCATCGTTCTTGCCATAAATAAAATGCGAATTTCATCACCTCCGTCGGTCGTTAGTGTATTTTTTTTGTACTTAACTAATAATTATGACGCCTTTAGCGGATATTACACAAAAGTTTGTATCTTGAGTTTGTTTTTTGTATGAAACATATGCGGGAGATTTTTTTTTATAGATAGTGCACCAGCTGAGAAATTATGTAATTTATGTTTGTGAGGAACGAAAGCTTCGGACTATGACTCACTCGCATATATACATAATTTTATCTATGGTCTATAGCTAGTGCAATAGTGTCTAATGGATTTAAAGAAATGTTAAAATGATGCCTAACCTTTTGAGATGGCTACTGACATTTCTGATATTTTGTATTCTAGTGTAGCGATGACCTTTTCGATGAAGAAGGAAGTGGCAGTAGCACCATCCCAACCACCGGTAAAACGCAGGAAAACAAATAATTGTGAAGTGGAGGATGGCAAGACAATGCGCGATATCCGGGATAAATTAGACTCCGGATATTATAAGCAATTTGTTGGATTAGATCCTGGTTGTCGGCTGATCGCTGGCGGTGTACGAGCACCGAATGTAAACGAAAATGTTGATTTAATAAAAATCAAGAGTTCGACATTCCATCACACCGCATCTATGTATGCACGCAAAGTTTCGTTAGCGAAGTATACAAGATCGCTTCCTAAAACTGCAGTAATGTGCACGCAATCCCCGATGCAAGAGGATTATTTGGTGTACACCAAAGGACCCCAGCAACGGTTTCCGAGACGCCAAGCGGTGTATGGGCAGCGCAAAGCTGCACGTTTGCGCTTCAAGCACTACATTTGCACAGAGCGTGCAGTGCATCAATTGGCGAAAAAAATCACCAACAATACTCGTGAAACTCTAGTATGTATTGGTTTCACGAAAATTGCCGCAAATTCGCCAATACGTGGCTACGTGCGGACGCCACACACGAAGTTGTTGCTGGCACTTAAAGCTCATTGCTCTGTCCTCGAAGTGGATGAGTTCCGCACAACGAAGCTGTGCAGCATAGGTTTTGAGCCGGCGAAGCCGTCTCGGTCTCCACATCGGTACCAGTTTTATAAAAATTGTGGTATCACGTGGAACCGGGATGTCAACGCCAGTAGGAACATTCTGCAAATTGGCCTGTCCCAACTCCAGGGCAGGCCATTGCACCAAAACTTTAGCAGAAGTACCCCCTTCCCTGACCCAGGAATAGCGCGTAAAGGCTTCGGCTTAACAAGCCGAAGCCTACTACGCCGCCATGACCCCCTTAAGGGGTTTACTCTTTACGAGTATGCTATGGAAATAAGTTTCTATAATAAAAATAATTTGTTGGCGCATGCCTTAAACTACATTTACACGGTGACAGTAGCTCACGCAAGTAAATCACATAACAATTACTGTCATGACATTTTCGTTTATACTGAAAATACTTCTTAAGTAGATACATAAGCTAGTTACGCAAGTAATGATCAGTTGTAGCACACAGCACAGTGGATGGAAATGGACCATCCCATACAAGTATTCTTGATGCAGTATGCAAACAAACAGGTTTTCTAGGGAAGAAGTAAAAGAAGCAAAGAGAAATCTCTGCAGTTTGGACAGATAGCTATTTGCTTCTTTTACCTCTTGCCTAGAAAACCAGTTTGCATACTGCATCAAGAACACTCGTGTGGGATGGCCTAATATTTGGACACTGGTTGAGGTGTCGCCGTATAGAGCTGAAATTTTGTATATACTGCGTGGCGTTTTCATAAAAATTGTAAATAGTTACATGTATTTATTATAATATTGTACATTATTATGAATAGTTTGATAGGATTTTGAAGGATTCAAGAAGATTTTGTCGTTTGGGTAATCCTACGTTCTCTAGATTTTTGTTTTTAACTCGTTGTCTCGCAGTTGCACTACAATAATGCATATCCAAGTTCTTTTCCCCCATTCATGCAAAAGACGAAAGTATATGAGATTACCTGTTTCGGTCTAAAAAACACGAAAAATTTCCAATTTTGTTCGACTGTATCTTATCTTCTTAATATTAGGCTTCTCTTGATCTCATAGTCAGTGAAGAATCAAGGACTTTTTGAAACTGCCATCGGGTAACGCCTATTTTATTTAAAAGCCTCCCTATATCCTTAAGATGATCTATTTCCCTTTATCCATACACTCACATCTCTAACTGTCATTCACTCATTAGCCTCTCTCCCTCCTTACCAAATTTAAGAAGTCGTATTTTTTGGAAGGCTTCAAGAAGTTGGAACAGAAGTTCGTCAGTGTTTCGAACGAAAAGGATAATAAATATATAAAATATAATAAAAATATTCACACTTCGGGAAATTTTTTCAGTTTTTGCCAACCCTGCAACATTCAAACGATTCTAGAATAGGGACTCTTTCCGCAAATTTTTAAAATTGATTAATTATTTCCTTAACCCTGATCTAACTATGCCATAATTTTCAATAATTCTAATGATTTTTTTCTTTTTTTAATTCTTTGTAGAACCCTAAGCAAGCAAATTCGAATCAATTTATTACCCTAATTCGATAAAATCATATTTATAGGTGCAGCTCATTTTCCTCACTAAATATAGACTCAATATGTATGCTAATAGGGTCTTCTTTGATATTATAATCGCAAGTAAGAAAAATGGCCTCGACACAATATAAACGTGTGTGTGTGAAGATAAACAAAACTAGGCCACAGTAATAAAATATCCTCCGGAAAGAAAAACACATACTTCACCTCATATTAACTTCTCTAAACGAAGCAGTGCAAAATGAGTGATTTATCGATTTAGAAATGGTGTGTTGGGATAAAGGATCGATGTTTACATTCCTAGCCCATTCCTAGTATAGTTTCGGTTGTCTGCTTGCTTGCCAATTCCGATAAGAGTACAACAAAAACGATTGCTGCACTATTCTTGAACTGGTAGAAAATTGTTTAGGTAGTGGAGTAAACGTGGCTCGTCGTCGTTTTTGTTTTGTTGGGGCCTTTATCGGGTTTACAATCGAGAATTAGACATTATATATATATATATATATAATACGAAGAGGAAAATAGCTCCCCTATTTGAAATGATTTGGTTGGTAACGAAAATGTAGTTCTATTCAGACGCCGCCGCCGCCCTCCCCTCAACGTACTCAACAGTTTTGTTGATGCTTGATGCTTTTGTTATATTTGTTCTCTGAAAGGAAGCTCTCCAGAATAAACACCATGTAATTGCGCCAGCTCACAGCATGATAATGAAGATTGTCGTCATACATATACTTCGCAAATGAATGAACGAAATTAGAATGGAAGAAAGAGGTGTCACTTTGACAGGCGTGAGATACTACTTTACAATTTATAATAGCTGTTTTTACTGTATATGTATACTAATGTCACATAAATTGTGTGTGTATAAAGTCCTAATTAACTTAGTTTTTAATGCGTCTATATTTGATGGGAAAACAGCGCCGCTTTCTCTAGCAAACAAATGTTCTGTTAAATTGCCTAATGAAATGCTCGATTGAAATGTTTATGATACCGGAACTCAGAGATAATTCTATTATTAGAACTTATGCGCGTATTATTTTCGTATTTGGGGTGTGCATACATAGATATGTGCTGCGATATAGTTTATGCCAAATAATTAGGTCGCTTATAACGCATTCACTTTCCGTTTTTTACCTACTTATATTCGCTGCATAACCCTGGAGGAGATATGCATATATAGCGGTAGCTCTTCATCGGACTGTTTAAGGACACTTGATGATCTTCCAGTTGTTCTGGCTTTTGTTAAAATTGTTCTTCCTGTAAGTAGTCTTCCTTGTGGATTCTAATCTAAGACCTGGCTTGCGGTGTTGAAATTGTCAAGCCGAAATGTGTGGAAAATCTAAATTCATTTTCTGCTTATATAGAATACAGTCCTATCTTAAAATGACCATTTCCAAAATTCTGCGTTTAATTCTCCAAAGTTTAAAGTAATTAATTAATAGTGAATTCTTTTCTGCGACTCGATTTAACACTGCCACCGAATCTGCCATTATCGTGCTTTTTTCTTTCCTACTGGTATGCTAGGAAGAAAAGAGCCGAAAAATAACAGATTCGGTGGTGGTGGTTACACCGAGTTGCAGAAAAGAATTCACTAAAAAGAGTTCTTTATCGGCGTGTTCCACGTCTCGCTCCACCTCTATTAGAGTCATTCAAAAGCATATTTTAGATGACTTCTTTTAGTACAGAGGTTGAGATTGGCTAGGGTCCTCCCACTTCTTCGATGCTTACATTAATAATATTAATATCAGTAATATCAGCTTTACACTTCCTCGACTAATTTGATATTTACATAGCTGAGTTTAGTGTAATTTGACCTTATCCGATTTTTTTTTCTTATTTCATTGAGCCTCAAGCCAGTTGGCCTACATATTTTCTCCTGTGAAATTCTTTAATATCGTGTTTACAGTTTAGACTCTGTTGTGGATTAGTAAGATGATCGATTCCCATTTAATTGTTGTGCAGATTATTGTCGAATGCATTTGTAAGGATATCATTAATAACGGCTGAAAATAGAAGAGCCGAAAGTATATGTATTCTTGGCTAACTCCGAAATTTACACCAAAGTTAATGGATAATCATCCATTTTGAAGAAATTCATAATCTATCAACAAGAACCAAGTATGTCGTGGTTTTTACATAAGAGCATTATCCTTGTGTAAGTGCACCATTTTGTCTTCTGATTATTAGATCGAGTGCAGTCTGAAATCTTTAATCTTTACAAGATCTGAATTAGAATCAAACGTATACGTGATATTATTGCATTTTTAAAGCTATAAACAGAATTGATAGTAATAAGGTCAAAATACTAAAAAATAGTGGGACAAAGAATAGAACCTTGAGACTATTCGGTATTGACATTGTGGCTTTCAGTTGTAATGCCTTCTTCTACTAAATGACAGATACTGTCAATTTAAGAAACCTCCAGGCCGAAAATTTCTGATTCACCATATCTATAGATGCAGTATTCACGAAATTTGAATCGACATATATTTACAATTTAGGCTTACACACTCTTTTTTCTTTGAAAGAGTAAGCCTTAGATTTAATCCACATCTTAGGATTAGACTTGAACAGTGAAACTGGACTAGTTGAACATCTTTAAAATAGATACAGTAGTGTTAGTAATAAAACAAGGCTAGCAATATGATTATGAGTGTGTTTGAGAAAAAAGAGGGGGGTGGGATAGTTAGAGGCAGGGTTGTAAATGAGTGGACACATTTTTCATATCAACTCATCGCTCAACTCAGGATTTGAGTCTGCTTCGGACTCACTGGTTGAGCGGATTCAATCTTAAGCGGACTCATTGCTTGTGCGGCTTGAGCCGACTCATCATTTGAGTTGAGCGGACTCAAATCATATTTTAAATAATATAAAGAGAATCTGATTTAATTAAAATTGAAACTGAAATTTCAAATGATGAGTCCGCTCAAGTCCATTCAAGCAGTGAGTGCGCTCAAATTTCGAGCGATGAACCATCTGAGCGGACACACTGCTTGAGTTGAGCGATGAGTTGAGTCAAAATTTGACATCCCTGGTTAGAGGAAACATTAGCTAAGTAGTTTGTAAGAATTGAGTAAAATTCTTTTAGAGTATAGCATATGTAAGCATACCAGTTATTCAGTTGAGATTGGGCTCTATAGGCACCTTGAATACGTCTTGTGTGCGGAATTGTATAAGCCTAAATTAGTTAAATGGAGAAGGTGAAGTAGAAGCTTGAGATAATAAAGGAGGAAGTTTTTTTTTTTACTTAATATTACTTAATAGTGAGAATGTTAACTTTATACATAAAGTCAACGCATCACCATTATTATGTGGCAATATTAAAGAATTTCTGTGAATGCTGCTCTACTCGTTTTTTATATAATAAAAATTTATTATCCCGATGTATAGTGGCACCATCTGTGTTTCGAAGCACTAAAGAAATAAATCAAAGTAAAAATGAATATCCAAATCCAATTTATTTTCTTTCAATTAAAAGCAAAAATCCGAATTTTTCGTTTGATTCTAAATTGCTTTTCTTAAGATTTCACTATCAATTTTACGAGTAAACAATAAAAAAAAGCTTGTTGAAATTCCTTTCATGTCTGAAAATAGTTTCACTATACTTCAAGAATTGAATATAGGTAATGCGCGATTTTTTTTTCTTTTTTTATAAAAGTTTCTTTCCATTATAAAAATAGCTTATGCTCCCAGTGTAGCGTGAAATATTTTTTTACTTTCCTGATAATAGATTTGTTGGTGTTTTTCTTGTAACAAGGTTACTTAAAATAATTGAATGAAACTGGTTTGAAGACCAGGAAAAAGCTTCTGTCACGCAAATAATAAATATTTCCACAAGAAAAAAAATTAAAAAAAAAACCTCCACGTAGTAAATTAGCTGTTTGCCTATATATAAATATAAACATACATACATATTAGACGATTATAGTTTTTGCATGGATATTTGTTCGAAAACTTCATGTTTAATAAAAAAAAAATATTAAAACGTTTAAAGATAATTCCTTCTTCTTGAGGGACTGATCCGCAATTACAAAGTTAAATAATAATAAAAACAAGACAAGTTCAGTGGGAATTTACCTGAAACGTATGTAAATAAGCATGTAAAAGTAATACACAAAAATGTTGTAAAATATGACAAGTAAACAAAATCAGGAAAATTTGTTTTGGCGTGTTGTGATGTGATGTTATTGTTTTATTTTATCTGATTTTCGTGTTAGATATGTTTTTAAGATAAAACAAACAAAATTATTTTTAGAAGCAGACCACTAGTAGACAGAGATATTTTAAAGTGTTAGAATAAAAAAAATAAATAAAGTCAATTCTATACATAACGCAATAAAACAAGAGATCCGGGGCTGAGGGTGGGATTAGAATAGCTCTTAAAAAAAGTTTTTATTACAAACGCATGTTTTGATTAAAAAAAATTACATAAGCATTACAGTATACCAATGTGGAATGGAGAATATCGCATCATCACTGGAAAATAAAGTTTCATCTTTCACGTATGAGGGGGAACTTATTATTACAACAAACGTGTGGCCATGGAAATGTGGTGTCGTCGCTCTTTCCGGAATTTCCTTCCAGAAATAGATGATCGAAGATGAAAGACAAAACAGAATAAAGTTTCTTGCGAAATTAATAGAACAAGTTATATACAGTGTACGAGTATATATGTGTATAGTGAATTGACTCTTCCATATTGAACTCATTCAAACAATTAATGTAACTCGTTTTAATGCAAAGTAACTCTCTTCTGGTGCTTATGAAGCAAAGACAGTTGAGCATTCAATGAATATGCGTATGGGGTGCAATAACTTCTATTACTACTTGATTCGTCTTGATTTTCCTACCGGTTGTCGGTAAATTTATAACATAAATAGAAGGAAACATTTTCAGTTTATATCTGAAACTTTTATTTTGAAGCTCCCAACTATATTCACGAGTAAAAATACAATCTGCAATTTTTGGAATTTATTTCACTGCCAATTACTGCTTCTCTCCTGGTCTGAACTGAACGTCAACTGGTAGTAATATGATCAATTTGGTTTTATATGATTCCATTTGGAGACTCTGCACCCACTTAGTGACAACACAAGGCTTATATTGAGTCCAACCGATGATGATGATCAAGTTGACTCATGTTTACTAACAATAGTGAAACTAAAGTTAAACTCTTCTTTCGAGGACTCATGACTGAGGTATGTTGCCATCAACGCAGTCATTAATTTTTAGAATCGGGTGGTTCTACTGACGTTTGGGTGCAATGAGGCGCCCAGGAGTTCCGCCAGGCCAATTTTCAATATGTTTATGCCGGCGTTGACATCTCGGTTCCACGTCGTACCACATTTTGGGCAAAACTGTTAGCTATGTGGAGATCTCGACATCCTCATCGGCTCGCAACAATTGGCACCCAAAATTCGTTGTCCTAAACTCGTCCACTTTGAGGACAGAACAATGCACTTTAAGTGCCAACAACAACTTCTGATTTGGGGTTCGCATATGTAACCCCCATTGGCAAATTTGCAGCTGTTTTTATCGAACCAATGCATATTAGAGTGGTCGATCGTGATTGATGATCTGCTAGAGAAATTGACCAGTTCGGGTTTTCATGTTCAAGGCTACGCGGATGACCTAGTAGTCACAATACGGGGCAAGCATGATCAATTCATATCCGACCTCATGCAAATAGCCCTCTCCAAAGTCCGCACGTCGTGCCACTAAACATACCATAACGGGTCAAATGACCCATTTTGAACTTTTGCATTGAAAATGCACGTATAATTTTATTGCCTTTGCACATTTGACTTCATGACTTTTTCTAAGTAATTAATGTACAGTTAAAAAAAATTTTTTTTTTTTGTTTTGTTTTGTTTATTCTGAGTAATCCTTGTTGTATACCGATATCTACCACAACGGGTCATTTGACCCGGAGAGAATTTTTTTGTTTTATGAGATTATCGAGTCATATTTGTAGTCAGTAAGTTGCACATTCTTCCAAAGACTGTTGCGTAAAGTAGTTCAACGAAAATAGCTCAGAATAATTTCAAGAAAATATCAAATTTTAGATTGAAAATAGCTTTTTAGTGTAAGAAAAAGTGGCAAAAATTGAAAGTCTTGGTAAGTACCTAGCTTATATTTTATTTTGATAGCTATAGTAATACAGGTCATTTTTTACCCAGAAAAATGTCGAAGCAAACAAGACAGTACAATTTCTTAGAAGATATAAATAATATTGACGAAGAGTTTTCAGAAATTAGTGAAGATGAATTTTCTGAAAATGAAGATATATTGGTTGCAAATAAAAATGAGTTTGATTCTACAGATACTGACGATGAAGAGGAAAATATTGTGAATGTATGTAGTGGCCAAAAAAGAATAAGATTACTCTCAAGTTCGGAAGGAAGTGAAGTAGAAATAAATGAACAAAATGTTGCGAATGATGGATCTGTTTGGCAACAAATGCTAGTAGGTGGCACACCTGGAAGAGCACCACTTCATAACATTTTCAGGCAAGAAGTAGGCCCAACAGGATATGCAAAACGTCATATAATGAAAGGTAAAGTTAGTACTGCATTTTCATTGATAATTGACCACCGGATTATGAACCATATAAGAACATGCACAATAGAAGAAGCAAAGAGAGTGTTAGGTTCCGATTGGAGTTTATCTAAAAAAAAATTAGATGCATTTATTGCAATTTTATATGCTCGAGCTGCATATGGAGCAAATAATTTGAATATTTCCTTTTTGTGGAATAACATATGGGGGCCTAAATTTTTTTCTGAAACTATGAGCAGAAATAATTTTACCGAAATTCTTAGATTTATTCGTTTTGATAAAAAAAGTCAGCGGAGCCAACGTTTGAAAACAGATAAATTCGCTATGGTATCTGCAATTTGGAATATTTTCATTGAGAACAGCCAAAACTGTTACAAACCGGGTGAAAATATTACTATAGACGAACAGCTATTTCCGACTAAAGTACGATGTAGATTTACGCAATACATGCCTAACAAGCCGGATAAATTTGGAATCAAATTTTGGTTAGCATCGGACGTCGATAGCAAATACGTCATAAATGCACTTCCATATCTTGGAAAAGATGAATATAGGCCCTCTTCAGTACCACTCTCTGAATATGTTGTACTCAAACTCATTGAGCCATTTACGGGTTGCGGAAGAACTGTGACCACAGACAACTTCTTCACAAGCAAATCCCTAGCAACACAACTCCTAGCCAAAAAAACTACGTTAGTTGGAACTATTCGGTCAAATAAAAGAGAATTACCACTAATTGCGAAGCAAAAGAAAGATGATATGTAACGATTTTCATCGAAAATTTTTACAACAGATAATTGTACTCTTACAATCTATAAAAGTAAGCCAACAAAAAAAGTACTTTTACTTAGTTCTAAACATAAATTCGTGAAAGTAGAAAACAATGATAAACGTTTACCTGAAACTGTTTCATATTACAATAAAACCAAATTTGGTGTAGACATGACCGATCAAATGGCGAGGAAATTTACTACAAAATCTAAGTCTTGCAGATGGCCTCTCCAAGTTTTTTTCAATATCCTTGATTTAGCTGGCATAAATGCCTGGATTTTGTACAAGCAAACGACAGGAGAAAATATCTCGAGACAAGATTTTTTACTCAAGCTAGCAGAAGAACTTGGCGCCGATTTTCGAGAAGCCCGTGAACAACCAAAACAAGAAACAAATACGAAAGGATCGTTGCCTAAGTCTACTACAGATGCTTATAAACGTATGAGATGTCAAATAGGATACTGTAAAGAAAATAAAACCAACAAAATTTGCTCTAAATGTAAAAAATATGTTTGCGGAAAATGTACAATGGACACACTTATATGTAAAAAATGCGATGAACTATGAATTAAAAATTTTTATTTTTTGCTTTTGTAATAGAAATGCTCAACATACTATTTTGTTTAATTATAATAAATTTAATTTATATTTTTATTTCCTTCCTGACATCCATATTTCAACATTCAAGCATGAAACATAAAGTCAGGTCATTTGACCCGCTATGGTAGAAATAGGTATATATTAAGTCTTGGCATGATTAGTAAACAAAGGCCTTAGCATAAACCCCAACAAAACGGTTATCGTTCCGTTCACAAGAAGATCGAAGCTTTCACTAACGGCTCCTCTTCTTGATAACATAGAATTGATATTTTCAGACGAAGTCAAATATCTGGGGGTAACTCTAGATAAGAAACTTACCTGGAATTCGCATCTGTCCAGAGTGACAGATAGAGCGGTGAGATCTCTCTACACGTGTCATCGCTTCATTGGCAGAACATGTGGTCTGAAGCCAAAAATGCTGTACTGGATGTACACCACGATTGTTAGACCCATGGTCACCTATGCGGCCCTTGCATGATGCCCAAAAACTAATCAAAGGACGGTTGAGGCTCTGCTTCAAAAACCCAGCGGCTTGCCTGTCTAGGAATAACTGGTGTCATGAGAACCTGTCCTACAGCAGCCATGGAAGCCTTATTAAACCTTCCACCCCTACATTTGCAGGTAAAAAAGGAAGCGATCTCCAGTGCTATTAGAGTACAAAAGGAGAAACAGTTAAAGCCAGGGGATCTGGTTGGTTATTTAAGTATCTTAAAAGAGATATGCGTCGAGCAAATGACGACAATATCTGATATAATCACACCCAGGGTGGCTTTTGTAAGACCGTTCCAAGTGGTTCTTGGAGACCAACAACAATGGCGTTCCACTAAACCGTCCTTCCAACAAGGATCGATGGTGTGGTATAAAGACGGTTCAAAAACGAACAGTTGAGTCGGACTGGGTCTATACGACCCCAAATGCCATATATCAAAGGCTCTAGGCTCTACCACTACCGTATTCCAAGCCGAGGTATTGGCCATAGAAGAATGCGCTAATATACCTGCATTAAAAGAGCCATAAATGGCTCAACCATTAATATCCTCTCGGGCAGTCAAGTCGTTCTCTAGGCTTAAAGTCATACACTGTCAAGTCAGGGATAGTCTGGGAATGTCTACAAACCCTCAAAAATTTATCAAGGAGAAACAAAGTTATCCAAATGTGGATACCTGGACATGAGGGCCACAAAGGCAATGAAATTGCGGATGGCCTAGCCAAAAGAGGAGCGGAAACTCAGTTTGTCGGACCAGAACCATTTTGTGGCACTTCAAAGTTAGAAGAATAATAATAATAAAGAATAAAAAAAATCCCTGTATTGGGAAAGGCTACAAGGACTTCGTCAGGCAAAAAGTTTATCGACACCTCTGGCGGAAAAACAAAAGAACTCCTACTCCTTAGAAGAACAGAGCTCAAAATGATTACTGCGCTCTTCTCAGACCTTTGCTCCTTGGGGTATCACCTAAACAAGCAAAGCAACATCTTCTGTAGGAACTCTAGTCCTTTTTCTTATTTGGGCGTTCATGACCAACTGATTTGTATACGCTTTTGGTGAAAAGAACTTCAATTCTATTTTGCGAGGAACGTAAAACGATAACGTAAAATGTTGCATATATTTAGTTAGTCTGGGGACGATTCGGGCTCAATAAAAATGGTAAATTTAATGGAACATAAGGTTCGTGAATGAAATTAAATATGTTGAACTAAATACGGAACAAGAACCTGCACAAGAGATTCAATTATGTGTGAGGTGTTAATAAAATCTTGTCCTCGTCCATGAGGCCTTGGAAATGAAAATGCTCTTTACTATGGGTTATTTATGTAGTAGCGGCAACATGATAGAGTAAAACAAGAAGAAGAAAAAACGAAATAAAACTACTTAAGCATTATAAATTAGATGTTGGTGCACTTGCTCTTCATTTTGGTGAAATTAATGTCAAATCTGTTTCGACCTCACTCGCAAATTTTCGTTAATAGTAAAGTTTAGGAAATGATCAATTATTATTAGCCTATTGTTTCCTATAGTATTTCCTATCGCAGTAATAGTTTCTACCATTAGATGTACTACAAGGCAAAACCGTTGCATATAAATTCTTTGCTCTGGAATCAGTTGCTTACTACACCCATTCCTTACCTATGTGAAAAACAGACACTACTTTATTATGACTTGAGTGACTTTACCAAGGTCGCACGTTCTGATTTGAGCATTGTCAAATCAAGTACAAGTAGGAGGAAAGAAGGGGGGGGGGGGGTGTTACAAAGATAGAAATAAAGGAACTCCTAACCTCATTTAAATGGCCAATGCTTGTTCAGCGTAAATTGGTACTTATATTTTGAAGTTAACAAAATTAAAAAGCAACCTCCTTTTACATAACTGCATTAAAATTCTACTATACAAAGGAAGTATAGTCAAGTAGAAAAAATGTAAAAACCCAAATAAGTAGTAGGTACAAAACAATTATATTTCTCAACCATTGTTTCAAATTTATGACCCGTCACATAATGATATCCAAATAAGTCATAGTAGTTGGTACTTGATGAGGAGACATCATTTGAATAAATCAAATCCCCTTCTTACCCATATGAATTTCATATGTCCATCATAAAAAAGCGTGGGAATGAGTACCTCTAGGTAATGAATTCCATGTCCATCGATTATTAGATATAATACATATGCCATATCTACCTACCTCGGCTATATTAGTTTTTGTGCTACAGAAATGCTTGTAATATGATTCTCAACTCTTACATAGTCAGCATATTATCCCAACAAATTGTTGTCCAGTCTAACTAACACTTGACAATATCTACCAAGCCAAGCAATGATGTCGTTTTATCACGAATAAATTAAAATGAGATTTGATTTGAGAATTATATGTATAGGTACATTCAGAGCGCAAAAAAAAAGTGGAGCTACTGTAACAATTCGAATGTAACTATGTATGTAGATATGTATCTAATCTAGGTACTCCACTTTGGAAGTAGTATCATATTATGCCAACGTATGCAATTAAATGTCAGGTCTGTGAATATAATATGTAGCATATATACATATCTCTATGCCATTCCTATAACCAGTATGTGGGCGTCAGATGTTATCTAAAACTGAAAAGATTCTTCTCGATTTTCACTTTCATCAATGACCGGAATGAGATCATCCAACTCACTATATCTCTCTCTACTTAGAGAAGAAATTTCAAACCACAATTTTCACTTTTCTATATTTACACCAATAGTTTGATGACCAGTTCTTGAGGAGGCTTACTCGTAATATCTCTTCAATTCTATAGACTTAGGCTTACACAGACTATGAAATATTACTGCGAATGCGTAGATAGATAGAAAAGATGATATTGACCTAATTTTCTAATTTCCTTGTGGTGTTAATAAAAATTTTGTCCCCGTGCATGAGGCTTTGGAAATCAAAATGCTCTTTACTACGCGGGTTATTTATGTAGTAGCGGCGACATGATAGAGTAAAACGAGAAGAAGAAAAAAAAGTACAAAATAAAACTAGTTAAGTATTATAAATTAGATGTTAGTGCACTTTCTCTTCATTTTGGTGAAATAAATGTCAATTATGTTTTGACCTCACTCACTTAAGTAGTGCATTAGCTCACTTTACATAAATTTTATTACATATATACATAATATGTATTAAAGTTGGGTGATATACTATTTATGCATGTATATTATAAAAGTCGTTAAAGATAGGAAAACTAGGCCAAAATGCAATGACCCCAGTTGTTGGTACATATATAAAATAATAACCAACCTGAATTAGTTTTAGAGCTTTTAAAAGTGGTTAAGAAAAAAAAAGACCGAAAGGTTTCACTCAAGGATTGTGTCAAAAGACAAAAAAAAACGTTTTTAATATATATATATATATGTATGTTAAATAGGTATAGGTACATACCTTTTCTTATATAGGTATGTATGTAGACTAGATTCATGAACAATCGAACAATAGCAAATTCCAGAACAATGAGCGGTTCTTACCTTTATACAGCTTTTGCACCCGAAATAATCCCGACATAGCATTTTTTCGCCGAGATCGTACTTTGTATAAAGGCCACACTTGACAAGTTTTCAATTATTCGTTTGTGAAACAAAATAAGAGCTTCAACTTGTTTTGTAGATATATCCTGTGTGAGGGGGGAATACAGGAAGTATACTGAAAGTAGAGGCTTCCTTTTTCTTTTTCTTTTTTTAAAGTCAAAAAGGGGATCAAGTAGATATTGGAATAGAAAAGAGTTTTCTTTGTAGTACAACTAATTCTTTGACAATATAAAACAGTTAATGAATGAAAACGGAGTGTATGGATGTGTTCATATACAGGGTGTTCCAGATAGAGATAGAATGTGGTGTTTGACAGAGGTCTAAGATATTTTCTTCATATTCTATGAATCACCCTATAGCTTCTGAATGTTATGAAGATTATTTAGATAATCGTTGGTGTTGATTTTCCAAATTCTCATTATACATATTTGTTCTTGTCCTCCTGCCATTCAAATATGGCTAAAACAAATTCAAAATTTAACTATTTTTTTCAAAAAAAAAAAAAAAAAAAAACACATTATCTCTAGAAGACAAAATGTAACAAATTATTTGAATTTTTTACATATCTTTTTATTTTCAACTAATGGCCGAATTTACAGTCCACACCTAAGCCAGAGCTCAGCTATGCAACGGATGTGACTTAAGCCCCGAGCTTAAGCCTATACCGTTTCACAGTATACTCTTTAAGCTGAAGCGTAAGGCTGCGGTTTAAGCAGATGAAAATTTTTAAATATTATCAATACTGCGATAATCGTGAATTTTTTTTTAAGAAAAATGCCATTGTGGATTAAAAACTAAGCTGAAAAAAGAAGAAGAAGCGAAAAGGAGAAGAACTTTTTTATTTACCACTTTGTCGTTGTTTTTATCTGTGAGGATATCAAATTCAAAATAATTGTTGGAGAATGTTCCGACAACCTATCCTAGTATAACAATTGACGTCATCTCATGCATCGAAATATTGTAGGCGCCTTCTTATTAATTTTTCTCGCCTGACACTTTGGGATATTAAATTGCGAATTTCCTTGTCACTCATGTCTTCTGCATCAGATAAATATTCCACTTTATGACACTTTCTTCATCTGGGAATTAAAACGAAACTTTTTGCACTTGGCTGATGGCAACAATTTGACAATTGTATAATGTCAACAACCAATAACCCGACAACTGAAGCTTAAGCCACCATGCAGGGCTTAGGTTAAGCTCGGCTTAATCCGGACATGTAACTTAAGCTTTGACTGGTGAAACAGTAGCAACATTTAAGGCTTCAGACAACTTACATCTAAATGTGCAAAACCTCACAAAAACGTGGTCCAACTAAAACGAGCTAATGGCCCTCTAATAGAAAGCTCCACACATTCTCTCTCTCTCTTGCTGTATTATGCCACATAAATTCTTCGCAATGATAGCTTTCTTTGGTTGAATAAAAAGTTAAAGAGCTTTCAAAAAGTGTTCCGGATTTATATGGAGTTTTGCACATCTAGTTGTAAGTTGTCTCAGGCTTAAGGCTGGGTTGTGAAACCGGCCATAAGTCCGATAAAAAGCTCAATTTGAAAAATTGGCAACATTTTTCGCTAAATATGATTTTAAAAAAATTAAAAAAAGTAAACAGGCTCGAATACGAAGCTGAGGTTCTAAATTCGATCTGTAAAACTGATGTTGATGACATCTTAAAAAAAACTAATTAAGTGAATGAAAAAAAATATGACGTAAAATTACGAAATTTTAACTTTGTTGAGAGTATTATGAGGGTTTGATATGCCAACAGCAACAACCAACGATTATCTAATAAATGTTAAATCATCTTCATATTTCAGATGTTGTAGGGTGATTTATTAAATATGAGTAAAATTGATACCTAATCCTTCCAACCTAAGGGACGTATTTACTCCTACCCCTCCTCTCTTTCCAATAATTTTTTGTTTATCTCAATCTCAGCTATCATTTTGCATACATACATCTTTATTTGTGGGTTGTGGGACATTCCGTAATTGTAGAAAATAATTTTACCAAACAATAAAAATCGATCTAACAATATTAATGAAAGGGGATGCAATTGTGAAACAAAAAACTTGGGACTTCATTCCATAGACAAACAAACCAAAAAAGGACGGAAGTAAATTTCAATTAATTTTATCCTTGTTAAAAAATGTTTAATAGAACCTTCCAAAGCCCGCCCACCAGATTTATAGACTGTGTCTGTCTAATAGTCGTAAGAATGGAAGCAAATTACGTGATAATGACGTTAATCTGTTAGCACAACTTTTTGTTTGCGTTATAATCCAGTGCATAGTTTTGCGTAATGACGAAAAAAAAGACAATTCAACATCACGTTTTGGCAGTCTCATAACTATAAAGAAGGATACGGCGAAGGTGTATGTATAGTAAGGAGATTAAGAGAGATAAAAGTATGGGGATGAAAAAACAATTTCATCATAATGATGAAATACAAACGAACCTCCCTAAAAAATGTTTGAAGTCACAACTAAAAATTATTTTCTTTTTTCAACGCAACGTGATAGAAGTCTATATAGCATTTTTTTTATGTGCCAGTTAGCAGAGACAGAATGAAATCCCACGTAAGCCTCCTAGTATTTTGTCGGGAGTATACAGATTATGGCAGGGTTGTAAATGAGCGGACTCATTTGTCAATATCAACTCATCATTCAACTCAAGTCTTGAGTCCGCTTAACATTTGAGCGACTGTTCATCGCTCGAAATTTGAGCGGACTCAAATCATATTTTAACTAACATAAGGAGGGTATCTGATTTAATTAGCTTGAAACTTCAATCAAATAGAAAAGCTCACAAAAAAGTCATTCATTATATTAATTTTCTTAATTAACATTTTTTCTTCAAATTCAAGTATGGTATTTTCCTTACAGGTTTTACACGTTGGTGAATTTGTTCATAATATTGAGAGGAAGAAAAAATTTAAAATAAGAAAATCAATAAAAGCTAAATTAATATAATAGCTGTGTTCTTTTGTGTCCGCAAAACAGAGCAGAACACAAGATACACAAAAGAACGCCTCATACATTTTAATAAAAGATTTATAAATGAAGCGAACAGTACAAATTGTTCGCTTCAATCGAGACAGAACAATTTGTTCTCTTCAGTATATGGGAGTTCTAGAACAAAGTAGTACACACAAAAACACAGTTTATATAATTTGTGAGCTTTTCTTATTTGTCGACGAGGTTCCTACACAATTGACAGTTTTAGAGATGGACATACTTGTTAGTTTTTATACCATACGCGAAATGACAATTTTCTCACTGACTTTGATAAATTTATTTGGTATTTTTTGCTCACGAAAATTATTTATAACTACTTTTTCGATAATTACTTAGTTCATTTTTTTTTTTTTTAATATTGAAATATTCAAATACAAGTAATTGTAATTAAGTAAATTTCAATCAATTCTATTTTTTTCAAAGTCGAATACAATTACATGTAATTTTAAT
Organism: Dioctria linearis; assembly: GCA_963930735.1. NCBI lineage: Eukaryota > Metazoa > Arthropoda > Insecta > Diptera > Asilidae > Dioctria > Dioctria linearis. The sequence goes on from OZ005744.1 coordinate 17,498,143, forward strand.
TGATTTTTTTTTATTATTATTATTTCACTAACTTATTTAGTGTTCTCTAGTTTCCAATCCTAAGATACGGTTAGATTCAATAATAAAATTTTATGTTTCATTGTATAGGTACTATAGACAAAAGATATTTTCACAAAAAATTTATGCAAGGTGATTCAGATCAGGTTACCTTCCGGTATACCACGCGATTCCTTGAGGTAAGCTGATCAAAAAATGTTCACCCCCCCCCCGAAACCTTCCTTTAGGAGTTGGAATAAATGAGTATAACTTTTAAACCCCCTATAGATTTTGGTTATTGTTGGCTTATTAAATAGCCAAGAATAGTAGCTGTCGAAAGGGTGTATTATTCTGTATTTGTTAATTAAGCATCTTTAAATTATTCTCAAATATTTTCAAAATTTTGATTTTTTTTACACACAAATTTCATAAATACCGTCATTTTTTTTCAAAAACTTTCTTCCATAAAATTTATTGCTTCTTATTAATGCCCCTACTACCCTCTATCACTGAAAAAAAAACCGCATGCCAATACCTAAATCAGTTTTAGCACTGGAGGTTTATTGGCAGATTCAACCAAGATCATAAAATTGCATTAAACCAATAATCACAGGTAGGTACGTAGGGTCTTTTATGACTGGACCCACAATTGCTTTGGTTATAATTTTCTGAAGGTAGTGTGGTACTCTTATTTAGTATTTAAGCAGCATCTTAGGAGTTTCGTAATTACTTATTTTATCAGTCAATGGAAAGTAGCATCAAGATTTTGAAAAATAAGAATATTTATTACCAGAAAAAATAAAAAGCCAAGCTTTTTAAATCATGATTTAGAAGACATGTTGGATGAGTATATTCCGCTTTCCCTTAGGAGCGAGATTTACTTTATACACGATGGGGCTCCGCCGCATTTCTCTGCTCGGGTTAAAAGTTAGCTTAACGAGTAATATACTGCGCGATGGATAGGACGTGAAGGACCAATTCCTTGGCCTGCTCGATCACCTGATCTTACTCCTCTTGATTTCAGTCATTACTTCTAGGGAAGATCTATGGAATAGGATACAAAAATGTAGAACAATTTTTTTGATCAGCTTACCTTAAGGAATCAGTGGTATACCGGAAGGTATCTTGATCTGAATCACCCTGTATATGTACATACCTACATAATAATTATCGAACTTATTTAAGTAGTTTAGCAGTATTTGCAGTCAACTTTAAATAGAAACCAAGGGGTCAACGTCAGTAGTAGTTGCAAATGCATATCTATAGATCATATCAAAATATATTCTATAATATTAAACACTGTAATTAATGAACATATTCAATCTTTCCCATCTCTTTTCTTTATAAACCGACAGCACAAAGCAAGTTAAGCGGAAAGCTGTCTTATTGCTCTTCTACCGCAATAATTGCTAATTTAAATTCCATGTAAGTAGCTCAACTTGAAAATCTCTGTAGCATATAAAAACAAAACCACAATTCCCCTATTGTCTATAAAAGTGTAAAATTGAATATTGAACTTGCGGTAATCGCCGTGGGAAATAAAAACTTATTCTTTGAGCGCAAAAGAAAAGTCCAAGAAGGTGAATGGAATGTACTTATGGATTTATATACATATGGTGCATATACGTATGTATACCCTTAGAGTGTAAGGAAGCTTGCGAGCGTTACCGAGACTAAAGTACATTGGCATTGACCGCAAAAATATATAAAGTGTCGGAAATCTATTCACTTTTCACTGAGTTTTCTATAAATTAAATCTCTTGTTATTTGTTGTTGTTATTTCTTTTTTTCTTCTTCTATTTTTTTTTAATTTTTATTACTGAATTTCATATAATAATTCCGCATGAAATTAATACTTACGACGACCAGTGCAGCAAATGCTTACCAAGATAAAGAAATTTATTCAAGGAACTTGAGAAGATATTATAACGAGACATGTACACAGAGTGTGACATATTGCAGCACAGTGTATTAGTTATCGACGTGAAATTAGATGCTAAATTCAAAGATATCCTATCGATTTCGTTTTGAATGATTAAAATTTTTTGTTTGTTTTCAAATTAAAATCGCTGGTATTTGCATTTTTTATTAATTTGGTTGCATTCAATCTTTTACGAATAGTAGGTATATAAAGACGTTAGTTTCTGTGGAAAATTTATACCTAAATGGTTTTTTGTTTTTTGCATTAGGGTAATAGGAAGATAAGTTATAAAAAAATTCAAGGTGAGCATAATATATGAATTAATATCTCTATTTGGGAAATTACCTTATAAATAGTATTAAACTCAATATCGTCATAAATATATCACAGGGGCACACCCTGCCGAAGATAACGCTTATTATTTACATACGTCATATCTGTGAGCGGGGTCAATGTCAAAATAAACGAATTTCTGTATACATATATGTATACATAGTAAATATGTACGTGACATGTATCCACTCTAGCAGAGGAATGAGATAAATCAAAATTTGTTAGCTTTCATAAATGACTAATGATTTAAAAATTCATATCGTTCAAGCTGATATCAATCAATCAATTCTGAGTCATGAAATTATTTTTTCATTTCTTCTTTTTGGATTTAAAATTTTTGATCGATCAGTAAACAGAATTCAAAAAAAGACAGATGATTGCAGTCTTAAAACTGCTGCAGAAAATTTAGCTCGTCATTTGTTCCGGTTCTGAGTAGCTTTTACTTCTAAATATGTCACAGAAGTAGATAAAACAAATTATTAACTATACAGGGTGTTTCCTCCATGGTAGTCCATAGAGCGGAAGGTAAACATTACTCACTTAGCTAAATAAAAAATTGTATGGCAGGGGGGGGGGGGGGGGGGTTGTTTCCTCCATGGTGGTCCATAGAGCGGTAGGTAATAGTTACTCACTTAGCTAAATAGCAAGTTGTAGGGAAGGGGGCGGGGGGCATATCAACCGTTTTGGAGTTACAGGGTGATTAAGAAATTATGCTAGGCTTTCACAAAACACACTATATCTTAAAAAGTACAGGGCGAACGGTCACCGTATAAAGCTAATTGATTCATGACCTTTCCAGCGACTGCCAGCCCCGTACTCCTCTCCCCAAAGAAGTTATTGTGGTCTAAACTAAAAATTTCGAATTTTCTTACATTTCTTTTATAATTTGACCTTTATTTTTTTTTTTAAAGAGGTCATTAACCAACTTTTTTTTATAAAAACTATAAGCTATAGACTCTCCTCTTTAATTTGACCTATTACACCCTATGTGGTATCTGAAGCTCTTAAAGATTTATTAGCTCTTAACCTAGCCAAAGCTGGGCAATACTTAAGTAAAAAAAGACTTAAGTACATTTTCGTTACTTAAGACTTATTACTCAATACTTTTGAAATACCCTTCTTAGTACTTGAACATAAGTACTTGCTTCTATTTACTTGTACTTAAGACTTAGTTTTGTATTTAAGTACCAAGAATTTTACTTAAGTATTTCTGAGTCTATTAAGTACGTACAAATATTTAACTCTTCATAGAAAAGCAAATACAATCCCTAGCGCAACTCCTTTTTTATTGAGTTTAAAAGCACGCAAAGATCTGTCCAAGCATGTGCCGTACTCACGCGTCAAAGCAGAACCTTAGACAGACTAATAACATACAAACAAGATTGGGCAAGTAAAACATAGTACATATACCCTTTAGATTTCATCTAGGGTATAAAAAGTAATTTGCACCAGTTGGAGCAAAAAAACTCCCCAATTGAAGGTAAAACTCTGGAGCGGAGTTCTTCGAAGAGGAAAATAGTTTTTAGCTTCACTAAGATGCTTTAGATATGAAGTAAAAATACAAAGCACTCTCTAATCCAGATATACATAAAATTTAAAGCTTTAGAGTCTTTAGTTTAAAACTTTAGGATTTATTAAAAAAAAAAAAAAAGAACTATGTATATTATTTGAGCAAAAAATTCAGCTCCAAATGGAGCTTAGATTTTTTGTTCGAACATTTCAAAAATTTCAGGCAGAGTAACACTTCGGTGTGAAGTGTTTACTTCAAATCAGATGGAACTTTGCTCAAAAAAAAGTTTAAAAGATAACAAGCTCCGCAAGGGGATTTATTTTCAGAGCAACATAACCGAGTATTGGAGCGTAATGACAGATTGAAATTATACCAACCTTCACGCAAGTATTTAATATAATCTTTTACTTTTATATTTAGTTTCCTTGCAAATATTTAAAAAAAAAGAAAGACAAACTGCATAAAATATAAATATGATAAGAGATTTCACTAGAACCTTTTTAATAGGCTACGAAAATTTTAATTACCGAAGGGCGTTAGCAGCATGCATTTCATTCTGACAGCGCAATACGATCATGACAAACTCCACCCACACAAACTAAAGCTGAACGTATCCGGATAATTTGCTATCCGGATTATCCGATATAATTGGATCCTCAAATCCAGGTATACAGATCCGAATTCGAGCTATCCGAATCAGGGTCCAAATTAAGCAAAACAAAATTATTCTCCAGATTACAATGGGAAAATATAAAATTCATGACATTTCCATTTATCCAATGAAACAATGCAATCTGGAAGAATTTTTGTTTAGTCTGGATCCGGATCGCATAACCGGCTATTACCAAATCCGGATACAATTTTACAACCGATCTCTCTCCGGCACCTCCACACGCATGTTGGGCATTAGAAAAACAATTCTCATTTGTTTTCTTTAATATTTTCCATTTGAATTTTTTGGATGTAATTGTTTTTGAAATTGTTTGTTACTCTTCATATAAAAGCGGGCTAATTACATTACGACCGGTCGTATGTAACATCTCTTCTATATACCGTACTTGATCTATAGTGACAGTGTATATACTTAATGTCCAAATTTGCATGTATGGCCCGTCTGAGTTAAGATGAATTATTCGTAAAGAGTAAACCCCTCAAGGGGGTCATGGCGGCGTAGTAGGCTTCGATGAATTACTAAGATTTGATTTGAAACAGGCACTTCATATTACAATTTGGCTAAGTAGTCAGGTCAAATATGGACTACCATAAGACTTGCATATTTCGATTTATTAACAAACTATTTCCCTTACTCAATTTTTACTACATTTTACGTGACGTAAATTTATTATTCAAAGTTAGAAGTGATAAAATAATGATAAAATAGTAAACATACACACACATACAAACAAACATTTTATTTTCCATTGAATAATCGGATTCGTTCTCCAAAAATGTTCGGCAATCTAAAAATTATCAGTTTTGCTTTCGAAATCATTCTCTATGAATTGTCTAAAGATAGATTACTTTCGCTTTCGTAATTTATAGCCGTGGAAGGAAGGAGGCGCCAATAGATGTTAATCGATTTTTGTAGATATGAGACCATGACCTATTAATTTTGAGATTAATTAAAATTATAATTTAATTGTGATATTTACGTTAAATGGACAGTAACTATGATGACTAAAGAGTTATTGAAAACAAGAGAGCCCTCTTCTTCTTGTAAAATTCGTCTTCGTCTTGTTATCATCTATATGTTCTCCATCCTGTATTAGAACAAAGTGACCTCTGAGGTAAATGCTGAATAGTGGGTGCATTTTGAAACTATAATCCCTACATACATATGTATTACTTTAGCTTTATAAGAAATATTAACTATTCAAATATTTTCTTAAGGATGATACAAATGAAGTGAACCTACCCGTTTCCAGGTCTGATTTAGGTAGATCTCTCCTTTGGGGATACTAATTTAGGGGTTAATTTATAAGAAATGGGAGTAAATCTACTGTTTTTGGTTAGGATGAAGCGATTTTTTTTTTATTAGCTACATATGTATCGAGACTTTAGCGAAACTCAGTTGATCGATAATAAATATGTGTAGGTTCTTGAAACGTACATACAGATTTTTATGAAATAGGGTCAGTGCAAGAAAGCCCTTTCGCTAGGTCTCACTCAAGCCATAGGTTTCAAAAACCATATGAGATATAACACAGATTTGCGATTAGTCCGTCATTTGAGGTGTAATAATTTTGCATGTTTGGCAAGAAAATATAATTACAAGGAAATAATTCGGTTAAGAGTGAGGGGCTCCGTACCAGAACTTTATCAACTAACAGTCGAATTTTAGTATTTTAAATCTAATCCATAAGATGATGCAAATTTTGATACCCCGCTCCAATAGCCATGTGAATTACATCGTTGGATAGCTCTTTTTGAGCTAAATAGAAGTTAGTATTACACCTAGCTCCAAATCCCTGTCCGTTCAGAGTTACACTGTACTATACATGTCAGTTTTAGCAAGCAATAGCCAAATAATGTATTTTTTGGTTATTTCATAATCCACTGCCATTTTGTGCATGATTAGAAATGAGTCAGTGTCACATTCTACCCAAAAACCGGTCTTGAGCTCACTACCTCCTCCCTCTACTCCTTCTGCAGGACACTACACTCCCAGGCATTGTATTTTTAGCAACAGTCCTAATCAGACCCGTCATAGAATACCAGAAGTTATTAAAGATACACACATTTTGTGAATACAAGCTGTACATTTCGAAGGTGCTAGAGTGCATCGAGAACACCTAGAGAGTAATAAATAACTGGGCCGAACGACCTCAATTTCATTCATGACTTCAATGCAGCCCAGCTCAGTGATATTAGTAACATGATAAGGAACACTTTACAAGAAGGTTCTAAGCTAAATTTTAACACGAAAAGTGCTGTGACTAATGAAGAGATGCATTTTTGGACCGGACGAAGTTGTGATCAATTCGATTCCATTTTGGACCAAACTCCCTCACTAAGCCAGAGATAAAAAAATCCAAGTACGGTATATTTCTCACAAAATTGCGAACTGGTGATTTCAACGAGAGACTTGCGACATTGTTTAATATGTCAAGGCAATATATCAATGACTCTATACGTTGTCATTCATATAGGACTGGACAGTGTAAACAGAAATGATATTATAGATCGAAACCTGACTATACCAAAAGCTGCTTATGAAAACGATGAATACACGAAAGCAATTGTAATATGCGACGGGACTTAAATCTATATACATAAAAGTGCTATTACTCCGATCGATCAAAGAATCAACAGAAGCGCCATTGGAATTCTTGTTCCAATGTTTACAAAATTATTTATTTCTATTGGAGCGGGTACCAGAGTCGCATACATTTATACATATTGGCATTATCCTTTGCCTGATAACTAAAAAATTAATGAATTGTGATAATATCAAAATTTTAAATTTAGAAACCTAGAAGATCAGAAGGGGCTGTATTTTTTTATATCTTTATAACCAATTCACCAAACATTTTGATTTTTTTTTTTATCCCTGAAAGTAGCCTTTCCAAACGATACTCCACAAGATACAAAAAAAAATGTTTGTAAGGGAGCCCCCCAACCCGCCCCTATTGAAAATTTAAAAACCAATTTAAGTGGAAAGTGGTAATGAGTTTTTTACTCTTTCGAGACCCTACAATATACGAGTCTACAAGCAATTCTCAATCTACTGCATATGAGCAAAGAAAATTAAAAGGCAAATACCGAGGTACTATCAGTTTCTGGCCTAAAGCCGAAGATCAAAAATCCCTTAAAAAAAAATTTTGAGAGCATTGGTACTGTGTGTAATGTGTTGACTGTCGAAATATGTGCGCGTCGTCATAAAGACCTAACACATTCCGTCAAATTTCAAATTCCTAAGTCACATCGCTTTCGAGAAAAACGTTCTTTTGTTGTACGGAACCCAAAAAATAAGTAAATACAGAGCATACAAAAGCTACATCTTGATACTATCATGAGGTCAATCTGGAAAGTAGTATAAACTCAAGAGATCGTTATCTACTTTAAGACCATTGCACATCGGGATCAATGATAAGACCTTTTTTAACCTCGTCAAGTGGGTAAAATTTTGAAAATTGAATGTTACAAATATTATTCAAAAGTAGCTCTGAAACATATCTGCAAAACCATTAGAGTTGTTCAACTGCCTGCGGTGAATTAACTTAAAAAAAATTTAACCTCATCACTAACGAAGTCATTAAATTTTGAGACACTCTGCATAATAGCATCAATAACAACAAAATTCGAGCCTCGAAATTTTACATTCCTAGAGTTGATCATGTAAATTAACATCTTAATGTTGGTCCAATTAATTTCACGCTAATGGCAGCCAAACAAATTTTACTCCATGCTATTTGCTCCTTTTAAATTCCCACGAAAAATACTCGTTTAAAACTTGAGACCTTTTTTTGTTTTTCGGGGTGCATATAGCAGTGCAGTAATTACTGACATCGTAATTAAGTCTAGACCCCATGTAAAGTCAGCAGAACGGATCTACCTATCTTTTGTATCTCCACACCACCGCGTCGAAGTTCTTTAATATTGTCTACCGAGCTCAATGTTAAAATGCAAATAAGACCGCTTTTAAGTCGTTCCAGTACTACTTTATGTCTATGCCAAAGCTAGACTAACTTGTTTCTGGTTCACCACAATCAGGTAACAAAAAAACAAAAAAATTTTATAGGCATTTCGTTCTAGCTAGTAGAGGTAGGTATATATTCCTTATGCCTTCAAAATGAACTCTTCGTTGCACTTAAAAGTTCACATGTCCCGCACCACATGTAATGCTTCTGATGATTATGATGATGATAAAAGCAAAAATTAATGAAAGCAGTTTCCAAACGAGTTTCATAATCCTCGTCACACTTCCTCTTGAATTCACGGTAAACTGCAAAAGAAAAGACATCAGAAGTGATTACACACAAGCTATGGCAAGAACAAAAGTTGCCAGCCTGTCTGTCGAGAGAGAGCCTTACTTCCGGTATAAGCATACCAACATAAATATAGTTTAAACAAAAGACTCCCTACACCCTATGGTCTTTTGCTTTCTTCCTTTCATAACATATAACATATTCATGAGCTCAGGATTAGTATGGGGAATTTAAATAGATGCCACCTACATTCATACATACTCGCATATATATGTATGTAGTACATATATACAAACGACCCGATATCAAAGAGTTCAAAGAGGACTCCTTAAGTCCTACTTAAAGAAGAAGTGCCTTAAAATTCATTAGGCGGCTTCATTTCGTTTATGTTTGACAGGACAGGCCATGAGACATTTGTTCTTTTTGTTTGTGCATTTATGTGGGGGTGTGCATAACTTGAAATGGATTAACCTTACTATGGCATTTCGTCTGAGGTATAACTTCGAAGAGTTTTGTTAACTATGCAGCTATAGCCAGTTCCGCCAAATACTAGTGATTTATTTTATACGGTTCAAGTTCCTGCAATGCAGAAACCCTAGCCCTCTGAATAATTTCCTAATTCTTCAAAAGAGATTGGTGTTAAAAGTCATAGAAAAGCATTTTAACCCTTTTGTATACGACACCCATGAGGTTTTGCACCTTAGGTCATATAAACTATATCATTTATGACGAGAGGATTATAGATATTGATACTTTTCGGTTGTATTCTGTTATATCGTTTTCTGTAAGTCAAGATAAGATGGACTAGAATAAATACAGAGATCTCTCATCATAGAGGATATCCAGTTTCATTTTTCATTAAATATTAAGTGCTATGAACGACCTAAAAGTATAGTTGCCTTGCAACCAGATTATTTACACCTTGATGAGGTTTTCTCTCAAGGAAGCGATTTGGATACTGAAATGAAAGAAAGACCATAAATTTTCAGATTTTTAATTTTTTTAAATTTTCGAACATAGTCGGATAAAAATGATGCTTTTATGTTATCACGCACACATTTTAAAAAAATCTGCAAGATCACTTTGTACTCCTTACTTTACCTTTTACATGAACTTATTTTGGAAAAAATCATAACTTCATTGTTATGTGAAAAAGTCTAGGTAGAATGAAAGTTTAACGAAATTCAAGTTTCGAAAGATAATCATCAATGGAATGCATCGATTACCTTTTCAACGAAACCTCCATACATGTATCTAGAATTCTTGCAAAGCCAAAAACAGCGGAACATTTAGACGGAATATCACACAGAATATCTGCGACGTGAACGCGATTATACGTCATGTTGAGCCGATTACCAGTATTTGATATTCCCACTTGTTCCAGGTAAATTCCATATTTTTGGCCCGAAACAAAAAGGTAATGACCGATTAATTGCTTCGTACATTCTTAATGCTCCAGTTTCGAATATGGTCTCTTTTCGATATTCGCGAACCGTGTCGAAGATTAGGTTAGGTAAGAGGGGTGCCGCTAGACAACCAGACAGCTTCACTTAAACCTCCAACGGGTCCGTTGTGCACCTAGACCTCATGGGATACCCCTTCAAGCCGCAGATTTATCCTGCTTTCCTTGGGAAACTCAGGATATATCCAAGACCTTTAACCTAGATCCATCCTGCTTCACTCAGAAAACTCAGGATGTGGTCTGAACTCTATACTTTGAAGCTCCCCCAGACTTGAAAAGAAGTAGCTACCTAGTAGCCTACCTCTTTTATTCATCAGAGCGGGGCATTCGCAAAGCACATGTTTGACGGATTCAATTTCCTCCGAGTCCCAACAACTCCTGCAGAAATCGTTCGCCGCTGTTCCCAGTCTTCTAGCATGGTCCCCTATGGCCCAGTGACCTGTCATGACCCCTACTAGATTCCTGGTATTTGCTCTGCTGCTATTAAGCAGTTCCCTTGTCCTTTTCCTGTCATATGCTGGCAACAATTGCCTCGCAATACGACAGGTATCCCTGCTGGTCCATCGGAGGTCTGCCTTTAGATAGACGTCCCTGATTATTTCCTCTTTTAAAGCTCCGATTGGGATCCTCACCGTGTGGAAACAATAAATGCAAAACAAAAATAGGACGTTTTTTGATCGAACATCAAACTGTCGCAAATTTTCGAACTTTGATCTGCAATTCTTACGAAAACACCGTACAGATTTGCCCATCTCTACTGATATTTTCGAACTTAAAGATCTACAATTAGTTCAACGGCTTCTCATAAATACATAATAAAAAACGAGGCCCCCAAAAAGAAGTTTCGCTAATTTTCGAGCTTGGATCTACAATTTTTTGTAAAAAGCAGTCCTAAATGAAATTTGTGCACCTTCCATCAACCTGTTCTCGTGCCGAAAAACGGACAGCCATTCAAAAATCAAAATGCCTTTCAATATTATGCATGAGGGTGTCTAATTAATGTTTCTTTTTTTTTCTAAAGTATAATGCTGTCGATTTAAACTGCCCGCCCAGTCATATCTCCAATCTTTCTTTACTAGTTGTCAATTATTAAAAACTTCAATTAAGGACACACCCTGAAACAGCTGATTGCACGCAAGTCACCCAATGTCGTCACGTGCATTGTACTTGAAAGTGTTTTAAAAATTATTACATTCCTCTTCGTTGCCGCGGCATATCACATTACCCATGAACATGTACGTGTTATTTCGCCTTAAAAAACATCCCAGTCTATGTAGGTACTTGAGTTTATTCGGAGTAATTCAAGTGCACTCTAGAAAGGTTATATTAAATAAAGTTGAGAGTTCTCGAACACTTTAAACATCCTGCCCCGCTTGAATAGAACCGAGAAGAATCAATATTCCCGAGACTTTTATTTTCATCCTTGCCACTGCATCCTGCACTGTTTCCCTTCAATTCTGTATCGTCGTTTTAACAATACAAAATTATCCTTAAGTATATGAAATACTTGAAAAACAAACGACACATGAAAGAAGGACTTAGGGATATGTGGTGGTATGGTATAACGCTTAAAGGAATTTTTTACTCCCCTTAAATCTCAGTAGCCCTATGAATATTGTTGGTGTGGTGGAGTCAGACAAAAATCAGATAATTCTGTGGCCGTTTAAAGTTGCTCTTAAATTCATATACAAACGCTGACATGAGAAAATCCCTAAAAGAGGTTCAAATAGATAGAAATCACGATTTCAATTTTATTACTATTTGGGATGTAATGGTGCACTTGTAAGCAACTAGTTCGCTCAATTAAAATCAACTTGCTGTAATGAAAATTGACATCGGAGATAGTTTCACGCAAATCGATGATGGAATTCAACGAAGAAGAGTTTCACTTTTTTATCTTGTCTGCTATCATGTCAATGCACTCTGTGTACAGAGAAGAATTATGTGTTAGTGTGGAAAAATGCGATAGCTATGGAAAGAGAGGAAAATCTTGTGCACTAGAATTTCACCATTCTAAAGGTGGTGAAAGTTCGATTCTTGACCATATTTATTTCAAAAGAATTTCATTAAAATCGCTGAACATATCAATTATGTACTATTTCGTGTCTCTATGGTTGGTTAGTAGGTTGGCTGAACCGAAAATATTTTTTCCATATTATCTAGTCATTCGCGATTCACTGTAACATGGGGACCTCATCAGTGGAAACTGTCTCAAACTTGATTTTAAAATGTTCATCATATTAAGATCCATGAGGAGCTCTAAATGAAATTCCTTTCCAAATTTGGGAAAACATCAACAAGTTAAGTTGAGTTGCGCGAAAAGAAAAGTGTAATGCCCTAGACAGACAGTCTCCATAGTGACTTAATTTTTAATGCAGTGTGTCACACAAATGAGGTCCATCAAGGAAAGTTTTTCCAATAAAGTTAGCAGTGACATCCATCAGCTGATCATCAACAAAATTTCTTTGTGGCTTTCTTGATAGCATTTTATTAAATTAATAAACTCTGCCATGATCTTTAATCACATTTAGGAACTATCAATGACATTCCAAATGAAATGATTTTCGTCCATACTCTGTAACCTCTTCATTTCCTTGAAATGACTGAATTTCAAATTAAGCCATTATGGACACAGTCTGTCTAAGGTATAATCATAGAAAGGATACCATTAAGATCAAGAACTTGATTACACTGTTCCGAAACAATTGCGAAGAATTATGTATGTATGCAAGAAGGAATGTTCGTCACCGCGAGCCAGTTAAAGGAGTGTTTTTTCAACTTCTAAAGAGAATCAATCTACAATGTTCAGAAGATAGTTGCATAATGAACGCTTTAAATCGGAATTATTCGCGTCGTCAGAGTTGATAACAAGAAATTTTGAACATATCGACAAATTTCTCTTTCGAATTAATGATTGAAAGATTGGACGTAAGGTATTCTAGTACAAGCTTTGAAATAGGGAGTTCAAACAAACAGCTACTGGAGAAGCTAAGTATGGGTTAGTTCTTTATGGTTCGCAAAATACATACAGCCAGCATAACAAAGTTCTAGCCTGTTATTAAACGTGAATTTTGATTAAATCAACGCTTTTTCCATACCTATACTCTGACAACCTCCAAAAACTTTAAATTATGCGGTCTTATAGGTATAACTCTGTATGAAAAATCTTATAGAGTTTATCTATCCTATTTTCGACACAATAATTTAAAAATAAATGGATTTAATTGATGTCAGTCCTAAACGTATCCTGCACATAAGATGTAAGGTATTCAGGGTTCTAAGATTCTAAAAAAAACTCTAAAAGGAAAAATTCATGCCCACTACATAAATTCTGGCAGTCAAATTACTTCGGAGGAACTGCAAATACGCGAATATCTGCTTCCTTATGTAAAAAACAAATAAAATAAACCTTAAATTGATTCCAGGATTGAAGGGTATGGAAAGAAAAGAGATTCTTGATCATTTAAACAGAAAAACGGACGAATCCTCATTTAATAGATTTAAGTTCTTCCAACAAAAAGAACTTGACAATGGACAGGTAATGACCAAAATGGAAAATGCTCACCCAGTACACTTACATACGTGAAAGATCTATGACTTTATCTATCTTGATCCTTAAGAGATCATATCTTTCCAATGTGCTAGGTAGGTACATGGTCTCCCAAGGAATTTTCGAATATTATGGCACTTTCACATCAAACACAATAACCGAAAAAATGTAAACTGAAAAACTCAATTTATTCGACTTTGAAACAAGATTTTTGTTCCAATGATTAATAAAATTATGGGAAATTTGATAAACTAATAAATCTGAGATAAATCTTAACTATTTTCTCAGGAAAATTTTTAGTTTATCTTATTTCCCTGGGATTTTAGTAATCAATGGAGCAAAAATCTTCTTTTAACGTGGAATAAATTGAGTTATTCGATTTACATTTTTCTGTTTTTGTTTTTTAGATGAAAGTGCCTTTATCACCCACACTTCATACATTTTCTAAATTTTATGAAGAGAAAGCTAGAAGCTAGTAATAAAGATGTTGCTGTAGAGGCTAAATAACCTCGACCTCATTTGTTCGTTATCAATGACTGTTCGCTAAGGAAAATAATATGCAGCCAGGGCGGCAATAGTAGCAACTTCAATTACTGAACTCCAGACCTTATCAAGCTAAATTATGTAGTCTTCGCCCTTTGACACCATTTGCAGTAGTTCTGGTGTTCACAGTTAATTCACCCTATTTTATCTCATTATAATGCTCAATTAGTTTTTAAATGAGCCTACTTTAATGTATACATATACGAAATGTACAAAAGTTATGGCATTTTTTGGGGCATTCATTTTGACTCCGTAATATCTGCTGAAAACATAAACTAATTAGTGAAATTCGAAATTTTGAAGGCATCTTTTGTAATATACATAATTATATACCCGACGAGTTTTTCTGGCATCAATGCAGAAAGTTTGTTCCCCCCAATAAAATGTAAACAAAATGTTTGAAAATAAACCACAAGAATGTTTACTCTCCAAAGGAAGTTTTGATGAAAAATCAAATTGGAATTGGAGTTAAGCCAAATGTTAAAATCCCGCAAAACTTGCGCAGGTTCTACAGACTTTGTAGCAAAGATACAAAACATTTTGATATTCTTAATTCTTGCAAGAATCACACACAAAAAAAAAAACCCCACAAAAATAAATCGAAAAACATTTTTCCGCCCCAAACATATTTTAAGTCTGTGATGAAAATGCTAAGAAATACAGAAATAGTTCTGCGAAGTAAATTTTTGTGCTTAAATTGAATTGATAAAGCCCAAATGAATCGAAAGCCCCACAGAACTGATGAATCCGTTCATGGAATGTGACTGGGAGTTGTGGAAAATATTGGGCGTGTTTCTTGTTTATTATTTTAGCAATGCTGATGATCTGTATTATTACTCAATTGAAAAAAAAACATATTTTATTTGTAAGATAGTTCTTGTCATTTTTGAGTTTACGTACCAGAACTGCACTTTCCCGAACTACTTGGGAAACAGTCTCCCTTAGTTGGGCAGCCATTCCCGGCTTATGTAGCCCCCGGGTGAATTTCCTTTCTGTCATATTATTTATCCTCCCTAAATGTGTTTCTTCTTTTCACTTCAATTCACACAAAATTTTCCCTTTAATCACATAATACACATTTATTATATACTTTTTTTGCACTTATAATCACTTAATTAATTAAAATTCACTTTAAAAAAATTCTTCACTCCTTCACAAAACACTAGCGGCGCGTTGTGTATCTCCACCGACACCAACCACAAAAGACAATTTCAACCAGACCATTCGACGCGTCGACTCGGACTGTCAAAATATTTCTCAATAAAATTTCAAAAGCCCAACCGGCTTGAAGTATGACGTCGCATTAACTTGTCGTATTTGTTTTTGGTTTTCAATCGCGATTGCGATGTGCATCGCATTGCTTTTCAAAGCGACGACAACGCGAAGCAACAATTTGATATGACATTTGGCAGGTACAACACTGTGTAGCTTGCAGGGTTGCTTTGCTTTTGCACTACACAATCTGTTGAATGCACGTAGGCATTACAAATGCGTGAGAAATTAATTTACTATTTTTTACTGACATTATTATGCATGAAATAAAGTCTTTTTTTGATAGTACCAAAATTACATTGAATACTTCGTTACAATTGAGCAAATTTTTTAAATTATGCCGGACATTGTAACAGCAAAACGAGCTAAAAACTGCACTTGCACTGAGCCGAGTGTTGAGCTTGGTTCAAAAATTTAAAACTTTTCGGTCGTTATGCACAAGTAATTAGCATCTCAGACTGAATTTAGAGCGTATCGTATTTATGGCACCATGACGTATTTAGGACTGTTTATTTATTCATGGAAGAGCCAGCGGCGGAAGATATGCCAATATTTGTTTCCTGTATTGGTCAATGCAGCAGGATCCAAAGAGTATCCTTTAATGAATTGCTCGATCTTTGCTAGAAGCGTATTAGGATAAGGAAAGAGAAAACTAGTTAATATGAATGGAATGCTTTCTCAGGGAGTGTAAGTCTATCGCAACACAATAGAATGCCTTCTAAGAGAAACACTTTTAACACATAAAATGCTTCTTCAGGAAATGTTTTCTTAATAATATCCTCATTTATTTATGAAAATTATCGTTATTTTTATACCCTACATGAAATCTAAAGGGTATACTAACATTGTCATTCCGTTTGTAACGCATAGAAATAATGATGGGAGAGCAGAGTGAATTGGACACCCACACATAATATTAAAAGTTATTTTGATATTTGCATGTCCGTCTGCCTGTCTGTCCATCCGCACGATAACTCGAGAACGCGTTCATTAGAGTGTTGAAATTTTGTACACGGGCTTTTGCAAAATAATTAAATTCAAGTTCGAAAATGGGACAGATCGGGCAGCTCCTATGTAGGGGTTCCATACAAAAACTATATTTGGTTGGACACTGCCGAAGAACAAGTTGATATAGAAAGCTGAAATATTTTACATATGGATGCAAATACCATAGCATTAGAAATAAAATTTATAAAACTACACTAAACTAGACTTAATCGGGCAACCCCTTCTTGGTGTTTGCCCCATACAATATTTGGTTTTTCACTATATATTGGATACTGCCTCCTGAAAACGCGTCGAAGTGGAGATCTCAGCTTTTGTACACGTCGTTTTCATAAAAATTGCAAATAGAAATTCAAAAATCGACTACATAGGGCAAGCTAAAGTTTTATACACAGCGTTTACATAAAAATAGTAATTAAAATTTTCAAAATGAACTAAATCGGGCAGTCACTTCTTCGTGTTGCCATACAGAGCTTTGGGGTCTCACTTTATTTAACTTTCCATCTAGATTCTGAGGTATATTATTATGCTGGCAGGGGCACACACACACACGCAAACTTTAAAATAAACATTTCTTATGCCCTTTTCTTACTGCAAAAATTCATCTCGTCTCTCTCAATAATTAGGTGGCGAATGAAAAATGCACCGCGACGCATCAGAATTTAATCATTCTAAATATAAACTCGATATATATACATATATACGTAATTATATATCTTGCTACTTTCCGCCAGTTATCTATGACGGCAGAGAATCTTCTTCATCCCTAACTTTTGCCAAGAAAATTTAATTTAATAATAATTTATTTCTTTGAATCTTTAAAGCATAACAAATTCCGTACAACAACAGACTGCTAAGCGAGCAAGCATTTTTCTGTGCGTGATTTCAAGTGTATATTTTGTCTTGCGGTCGTAACGCTTTATTTTTTGTATATTGTTGTTGTTTTTGCCATGTTTTTATTTTTCGTTATTCAATTATTAAAATAAAAATTAAAAAAGTGAAAATTAAAAAATGTGAAACTATTTTTAAAATGCTATTAAAAACTAACAATGGATAAAAGTATCGAAAGACTTAATTTTGTTTGTAACAATACATTCCGGAATTGTTATTTTTTTTATGTCATATTAACCGCTCAACGGAGCTATTAGTTAATTAATTTTTCAAAATCGCGTGTGTCCGGGATCATTGTGTGCAATTGTAGTGTGTTTTACGTTTTTGGAAAGTTAATTAAATTTACACATAGCATAAAATATGAGACGCAATGGTATCAGGAGATCTACATCATGTTCGGGAGGTATTCAAATCTGTCTTCTTTTCCTTGCTAGAAATATTGTTTAAAACAAAACCCCACTTAATTGCTAATCCTAATCAATAATTTTAGTATACCGAGATTTTGTTTTTGTTTGTTTTTGTTTTGTTTTTTTTATATAAAATTTTTGGCAACCAACGAGAACGACTGACTATAATTCTACTCTCGTGTGTATGTTGATACATACATACATATATATTTGTTTGTACTTATGTATGAAAGCTTGTTTAATTTTGTTTTTGGTTTGCACGTGATTTATTGTTATCTTATTTGTTTTAATGTAAATTTTTGCTAATTTAACGATTGTTTACATAATTGTTGCAGTAAAATTATTTAAATAGTATCATTTTTTTGTTCGTTTAGTTTGATAATTTTTATGTAAGAAAAATACTGAAACTGTTAAATTAAGTACGTAGTGTACGTATACTATAGTATATAGTTCTTAAGAAAGGCCAGGCTCGTTTTTCGCTTATAAATTTCAATGATAGTAGAAGCAAGGCAGTGACACTATTACGCTATATCTAAATTTTTCTACGATACTATATGAATACTTGGAACGTTAGTTTGTGCCGATCGGTATCAATGTTAATT
Organism: Dioctria linearis; assembly: GCA_963930735.1. Lineage (NCBI taxonomy): Eukaryota > Metazoa > Arthropoda > Insecta > Diptera > Asilidae > Dioctria > Dioctria linearis. Next base: position 17,516,564 of record OZ005744.1, read on the forward strand.
TTTATAATAAATTGCATTTGAAATCTTTTATATAAATTGTTATTAATTTATATGCCCTGAACAAATATCATAATTCTTAATAAACAACAATTTGAACTTAAGGTCTAGTATCGAGTTCGGGCAAAGTAAAATTTAATGCGGTCTTCAAATAACTTAAATAACCTACGTTAACTTGGAGAAAAGAAAATAATTCATAATTACATTAAAATATAATGCATTTATCATAGAAATAGGAATATCAAAATCTTACCAGTCGCTGTCCTGTCACTCTTGTATTCAACTTTAAACGTCAAAATTTTAGCTGTTAAAAAACAATGGATCGGAATCAAACTTAGTAGAGGTCTTACCCCGCAACACTAGCGCCATCAGCCATCACTTCGGTAATATCGTCTTGGTTTCCGACACTAGCGCCACTAACTTCAACCGTCTCGTCACGGTGTAACGTTTAATTCTGCCGCCAGACTTCATTCGAACAACTAGACCAAGAGGAAACAGTCGCGGTAGCGAAGCGACACGACACTCATTCGACGAGTGGTAAAATTTTGTTGGGAGTTCGTTCGTACGGTTGGGCTTTTTGTTTTTTTTTTATATATATATTATTTTAACTGGACATTAGTAAAATTTTTTAGAAACGCGTAATTTCGTACCTTATTATTGTTGAATAAAACTAATGACGTTGAAAATTGGCTTGGCTTGGCATTTGAAAAAATGACAGCTGCTTGTTCTGTTGCGACGAGTTTTGCTTTAATTTTATTTATAGCATCAATTTATGTAAACTTTTTGTCTATACGCTGAACTGTGGAAATTCCGTTCATTTTAAAAGACCGGGACAGAACTGGCTTTTGGCTCTCGGATCAGTGTTTTCCCTGCTAAATTATCTATATGTGTAGATTATAATCTCATCCCAAGTGAAGTGACACAGAAATTAAGGTGCGGCGAGACAGATTGCGAAGATTTCTTGAACGGAAAATAGTCTCTTGTTGTTTTCGTGTACAGTAAAAATAAAAAAATTGAAAAAAAATCTTACTATTTATAATGTAATAAAAAATTATTGGTGTAATAATACAATAATAACATCACCACCGTGCATTTATTATATCCTCCTCGAGCGAGGATAGAGAATTATTAGTGGCGGGAGCAGCGCCTATAATTATGGATGACGAATTTGAGGATAAAGTTTTGTACCAAACATATGTTTCCCACATGAAGCTCCTATCAAAGTTTGCCTTTGGAATTTCATCCATCAATTCCCCACTCATCTACATATGGAAACTTTTGCGCTACTATTTTTTACGTCCCGAAGTTTTATTCTGCGGTTTAATAATCTTCATATTCTTGTTATATTTGCAAGCTGTAGACCTTTGGAGTCGCGGACTATTGGGACGCATTCAAGCTACCCTAGGATATACAAAACAAAAGACTAGCAAATTAAAACTTTTAGATGGATCAGCTGCAGATCAACAGAGCTGGGAAGTCGGAAAACAGCAAAGTTCTGCCTATGCCCTTCTTGGAAGACGTCCCCGAATGGAAGACAGGTAAGGTATTGAATTTCAATCTAGAAGTAAGTTAATTAATTCCATTATATACAATTTAATATGTCGAATTATTTCGTGTGTGTGCAGTAATATAAAATGTACTTTTTTTCAAGTTCTTGGTTGATTCGAGTCTAGGAATTCTGTGTCCCGGTTATCGTCTCAGAGTTTAAGATCTTTTTTAAAGAGCAATGTACTTGATTACGTAAAGAGTAAACCCCTCAAGGGGGTCATGGTGGCGTAGTATGGGTGATAGATGCATTAATACATAAAATATGTTGGTTCTAACGCGCTCAAGCCAGAAATGCCTTTGCTCCAATACAAAATCAACGATGCCTCGACGATGAAGGCCTGAATTTTTCATAGAAATTTACTTTTGTTTCTTAGAATTTTGTAGGCCGACAACGGCAGACATGGAAGTATTGTATCTGAAAATAACTTCAGACTAGACTGAATAAAAATTCTGCCGAAACATTTTCTGTAATTTTTAAGAAGAAATTAATGCCATTACTCATCTATGCGTCTACGTTCATAAAAATTGTTAGTGGCCCAAGCACCCGTTTGTCGGCCTCCAATAGGCAGTAATGCATAAAAATTTCCAGTAAATTTCTAAGAAAAAATTTAGTTCAATCGTCGATTATGATTTTGTATTATTTTGGCTTACCCATTGCTTACGGCAGCAAGTCGAGGCAGTCCGCCCAGTCTTTGTAGTTATTAGCTTGTCTATGACAATATTTTGTGTTTTGATAATCTACATAATTAGCGACTTAAAACTTCTTGAAGGCGATCAATTTCTGTTCAATATTATTGTCCACCTCCATGCTACCAAGAATGATTGCAAGTCTACGTTAACAACATACGCTTGAAAGCTTATCTACATAATTCTTTGTAGCAGCGATAGCAAGCAATCTACGAAAAAAATTAATAACTAGGGTGCACTAAAAGTTTGATTTGCTTGCCCTTAATGTAGCCCTGCTGAAAAATATTTATCACAGAAATAGTTTACAATGAAAGTAGAGAATATTCAAAATCAAGGCCTCAAACATTTAAGCAATAAAACAGTAGCTATAAGCCTATAATTTGTTATATCATTTTTATTGCCTTTCATATACAAAGCAATAATCGTTGAAATCTTTCAGGATTTCAGGAAGAAACCAGAAGAAATAGAAATTTATTAGACAAAATTATACAGGTAGTGAGCTCTTTAAAAGTTGTCGTCAAATGGCGTTTGGACATATACTATACTATTCGAAATCTTGTTATATTATGCAATTGTAATTAGCTTAAAGTTTCTGGCATGTTAAATTTCAGCTAAAAATCCACTGAACACAAGGACGATCGAATCTCCCAAACCAAATGCGCTGATCTAATTAATTTTATGTAAATCTTGAAGGAATAAGCAAATTAATGAGAATTATCCTAAAATTCCGACGATGCGGATGATAAATATTTCATGTCTGGGTTGGGTCTAGCGGAAACACCTTTGTAAATATTTACAATATTTTTCTATTGAATAAATGAAAAAAAAAAATTAATTGTTCTTAGATAAAAACATCTGGTCGAGTCAGACTTATCTTTAACATTGTACACATACCGAATTGTTTGGAAAATTAATCTTTCAACTTGTTTCACGTGGCTAAGCTGTGATATCATACAGCGCGGATTGATGTTACTATATTCCTTGATAATAACAACTACTCATAAGCTATAGGCAAGAAACGCATTTATATAAATAACTTATGCTGCTCTTACTGCTGCTGTTAATGTAGAGTTTCATCTCAAGACCTGTTTTTCTTTTTCTTTTTTGTTATATATGAAACCGACTGCAATTTAATTGGATTCTGTTCTTCTAGGCCATCCAGTATTCACGTGAGGCAATTGACTTTGGACTTGAATGTGGCTCATCTTAGCTTGTAATTGTGTTTCCCGTTCAGAATAATAATTAAAGTTGCATCGTTTTATGGATAATATTCTTCTTTAGTTTTACAAAGGAAGGTAATAATGAAAATGCAATTAGTAGTAATAATAATTGCCAAATTGTTTGCTCCTATTTTTGTATAGTAATCAAATATTAGATTTAATGGAGAATGGTCAAACTTTACGTTAGCAATGCATTGCTCATTCAGAAGAAAAATGTTTAAAAATCAATTTAGTATCTTCTTCTTTTTTGCATTATGTGGCTCTAAAAGAAAATGATAAAAAGATCGCTCCTTAAGCCCTACGCTTTGTTCTGCATCTTCTGCTTCTTGGATCATATTTATACTGCAGTTATTGTAGTTTTTCGTATAACAAGTGCTAAGAAGAAGTCCCAATGTGGAACGTACATACATATATCTAAATCAGTTTAACTTTTGGATATAGGCATTTGGGCTATTTCCTCATATTTTTTTTGTTTCGAAAACACCATTGGTTTGTTGTGGAAGATGTGATAGATGCTGGCCGTACCATTTACCATTCTTCTCAAAGCTTGTAACTCCTCTGTAGATAAATCTCTTCTGAAGGTTTTTTTTTACATATCTCTAATTAAAAGAAAGGAGGGTTTAAAGTTTTTAATTCTAATTTTCTAAACACACTTCAATGACATATTTTTCACCTTAGAAGGCATTGAAATTGTGGCCTGAATAGTCAATGGCTAGTAGGAAAAAGTCGCTCTGGAATCTGAGATCTTTGAGTCGAACTCTAATCAATCTACCTGGATCTTTATTTGCTTACTTAAATTAATTTTTTTGTCAAAGCCTTATTGATGTATTTGGATTTTGAAGAAGCTTTTGCCAGCATCTTACTTGAACCATGTAGGCAGTTCCACCTTAAGGAATTGAAATACTATTATGGACAAAAGCAGCTTGAGAGCTGACAGCCGATTTAGGAGCAGACCACTAAAGGGCTGACCTACTATTATGTACATTGATACCCCTCAGGAGCTAACCAACTCAAGTTACGATAATCACCACTGAAAAACAGGACTCAATGATTGCAAGCAGGACGCCTGTTGATAAGTATGAATATACTTGCAGAAATTTTGGATTGGAGTCGTCTTATTTTGTCATTCGACAGTGATTGACTAGCTTTGAACTCAACTATTAATTCGTACAAGTTGTTTGAACGTTTTAGGCTGTGGACAAGTCCAGTTTTGAATTTTGAATAAATTCTCCTTCCATCTGTTGAACTCATCAGTTAGAAACTTATCGTCTTAGGTGTGTTTATTTATCTATTTTTTTGTATAGAATGATTTTCGTTTTTGATACTAGTTCATTGATCCGCCATGTTCTTTATTCCAGCAAATTGGGTTTATCTTTCCTGTCATCTTAAAATAATAATTGTCTTTCTGGCCTTTTTATCTTTTGCTAATTGTCCGAATCATCCGTGATAGATACATTAATACATAAAATATGTTGGTTCTATCTAACGCGCTCAAGCCAGAAATACCTCGCTCCAATACAAAATCAACGATGCCTCGACCTGATATAGGGTTGAAGGCCTCAATTTTTCATAGAAATTTAATTTTGTTTCTTAGAATTTTGTAGGTCGACAACGGCAGACATGGAAGTATTGTATCTGGAAATAATTTCAGCGAAATTCAAAACACGAAATTCAAAAGTCGAAATTCACCATGCGAATCGGACAGGCAGAACTCCCACAGCCCCATCTAGAGCGGTGTCGAAAGCCTTATCCAAGGTTTAATTCGACAATATTTTGCTAGAATCAAGCAAGACTTTCTGACGCAAGATTTACCGACTAACTAACAGAATTGCACTGAATGTTCCTCATCCTAAGCACAATGAGATTATGGTCTCTCGCTATCTGCTGGCGGTCTCAGTCTACTTCTCTAGATACATCCTAGATGATCGAGATCGATGATCTTTTTTTTTGTATATACCTACTTTTCCGTTTATACATATAGTACAAGTTAATCACCCCTAACAAGTGTAATATCCACGATAGTTCTGGCATAAAAATAGATTGTATACAAAAATCTGGTAGGTATATGTATGACTAACTATGTATGTACTTTCATTTGACCTACATTGAGTTCATTAAGAAGATTAAATTCAATCACTTGTTTGGTTAAATTTTTAAGTGCAACTGATAAATTCTGATATTGGTTATACTATGTGGTTCCTTCAATTTGCTTTAAACTAATCACCAAAAAAAAAAACACTTAAAGGCAAATCTACGTTGTACGCCACAATCAACAACAGTTTTCAATTCTAAATATATACCTACGCCATTCTAGATTTTGTCTGCACATATATCCATAAATACGGGTGCGTTAAAAAACTTGTAGAAAATTTAATGTTAGTTGTTAATGTAGAAAGGAAACGAGTCATTGCTAGGAAAATGCAAGCAAAAGTTCCCGGCAATTTGCCAAGAAAATTTATTCAGAAAAGCAGAAAAATTGTGTGTTTTCATCCAGAAAGTGAAAATCGTTTTAAATTTTTTTTTAAATTTTTTTTTTATTTGTAAAAGACCTCGAAATCGAAAACATGTGATACATAAATTAAGCACAGACTAGCGATTATTTTATAAAAATACATTCCATTCTGGCTGCGTGCGAGGGCTACTAATAAATCAAGTCAAATGCCGATTTTTCAATTATGTATATTAATTTCTCCAAAAGTAATTTAAATGCGCAGTTGGTATTGGTATAATTTATTTGAAATGAGATGCTATAAACAGTAAATTATGAGGGAAAATTTATTTTAGAATTCAAAAACATGATCTTTCCAATGACTTAGGTTTTGTCCAAGTGTAGTCTGTAGAGTTTTATTTTTATACCCAGTAGGAGCAGTTCCAGAAGATATCAAAAATATCTCCGAAAACTGTCAGTGTATGCGTGTCAGCTTCAAAGCCCCGAGCATTACTGCACACTGAATCTATTAATTCAGGATTAAGCCTGATTGGAATCGACGCGAATTGCGTGATCCGTAGAGCATTCCACTTAAGGTGAAATGCTGGCCTGATTCTGCCCCAGGTCTGAATCGTTGTGATTAAATCCTGTGGTCAGTCACGAGGATAAGATGGTCGAACAGAGAGCACAGTTGAAAAATCAAGGTGTCTCTCTGGCAAAACTCTCTTGGAAATGCACGCACTTGGAGACACCTTGATTTCACAACCAAGTTAGTGAGACCTAATCCACATATCTTGACTGGCAGACAGAACGTGCTTTCAGCAACCCATCGTCTTCCGCACTAGAAGGCGTCTTATCATTTTTGTTTGAAGAAGACTCACGAAGCCTTCATCAAACATCTCAGACTTTAGCAGATGAACGATGGACGAGGTAATAAAATAGTTTATCACGACTGACCTTTCCATTAAGGATAATGGAAATAGTCGACTACGTCATGAGTTTACAGCTCCAGAGAGTTTCTCCAGAGCAATACGGCTATTATTTGATTTGCTCTCGCGTCCATACTGTTCGAAAACAGCACGAGCGACCGGAAAAGCTTCATCTCTTGTCACGAAAATAGAAAAGTCATCCGCATACGCCAACATAAGAGGCCTCACATTGAGTCATTCTTCGTCGCATTTCGAAATACAGCCTCAAATCACTTCTAAAAGAGGAAAATTTCTTGTCTATAAGACTGGAATTAATTGAAAAAAACTTCAATAAATTTGCAAAATGCATTGAAGTGCAAAAACAAAAATTGAACTTTTCGACCCAGCAGCGATCAGAGAGGTCTCATCAGTATGGTTATCTGGGATTGTCTACCATAGAAGTTCAATGATGGAGATCACACCTATTGCCCATATAAATACTTACAATAAATGTTACGTCAGATAAAAAATTAAACTTGTTCTTCTCATGAAAGAAGGGACGAGATTCTTGTATACTGCCGTTTGCTTGTATCGCGTTCTCAGTCTTATACCGATTGTGTAAAACCGATTCGATGCGCATTCTCACGCTCATCGACAACAATTCCGTGTACTTGCAAGATTGTAAATTCTAGTTAAGCGATTGTCTTAGAGCTAAAAATAATTACAGGACTTTTATCAAAACACTGCCCTTTACTTTACTATCTATACTATGTGACATTAGAGCACATACTTACAGCGATGTAAAAATTGCTTCACCTCCACGACCACGCAAACCATGTGTTTATTCTCAATCCCAGAAGCGCCCTAAACTTAATAAATAATATTATTCTATGATGGTAACTAACTGAAAACAGGGTTGAAAATAGATCCTTCAACTAGCAATGCAAGGCTAATAATGCCCTGACACCACTTCATGAATCCACATAAACTTATTAACATTGCCGACCTGCATATACTCCAAACATAAAAGTTCGCCTTGCAAAAATGTGTGTTAGTTATAAAATTTCATATCAGCGATCATCATAAGTTCATTAAGTGTCAAGAATTAATACAAAACAATTGCCATTGTTGTTTTTTCAAATAATTATAGAAAAAAAATATTAAATAATATTTTATCAGCGCGTCCTTGTTCTCTCGCAATAATTTATCATGCTCGAGTAAATGTCCAATCATTAGCATATAGCGTACACAAAGGTCGTACATTTAACTCATTTTATATTTAATTTAAAACACACAATATTTTCATAATGGAAGCTTATCTTTGCGTTTTATAATTTTTTTTTTGTTAATTAGCATTTCTCGTTTGTTTTTTTCCAGATTTGTCATCGATGAAAATATCAACAATAACACAGGCATATCATTTTTTGCGATATTCGATGGACACGGTGGAGAATTTGCAGCAGATTTTGCCAAAGATATTCTTGTACCAAATTTATATAATAAAATAGTTGAAACAACGAAAATATTAATGGATCCTTCATCCCCGGATATTTTTGATGGGAGTCCGTATTTAAAGCGAAAATCGAGTGTAAGAGACACACCATCCAGTGATAATAAGGAGAATAAGGAAAATGAACCGGCAACATCTTCTGTCCGAAGGAAAGAAAGTTTTAAAAAATCATACAGGTAAGAATAAATGGAAAAATTGTTAATAATTTATATTTTATAGGAGCTACTTACATACAGGGTGTACTAGGTGTGGTCTTGCACCCGAAGGCTATGGATAGGTTATGTTTAGACGACAAGCAAAGCAAAAAATTGTTTGGGGGGAGGTCCTAATAGTTTCCGAGATATCGGAGCATAATGATATTTGGGTATGATGTTTTTATAGATCACCCTATAAATTCTGAACGATACCCTATGATGGTGATTTAGAATTTGTAAGATAGATAATCGTTGGACCTTTCCATTGGTATTTTTCCGACGCTCCTCTTCGCAGGATTATTTGGTGTATACCAAAGAACGCCAAGCGGTGTATGGGCAGCGCAAACTTGCACGTTTGCGCTTCAAGCACTACATTTGCACAGAGTGTGCAGTGCATCAATTGACGAAAAAAATCATCAACAATACTCCAGAAATTCTAGTGTGTATTGGTTCCACAAAAATTGCCGCAAATTTGCCAATACATGGCTACGTGCGGACGCCAAACCAGAAGTTGTTGCGGGCACTTAAAGCTCATTGCTCTGTCCTCGAAGTGGATGAGTTCCGCACAACGAAGCTGTGCAGCATATGTTTGCATGTTTTAAGATAATTAATTTGACTTGTTATTTGACTACTAATTTTATCATAAAACACCTACTTTTCAAATCGGACTTAAGAAACACAAAATCTTAGCTTCAAAATACCTATCACACTCTGTACCGAAAATGTAACCCTTTCTGCGTTTTTTTCAATTTTCTTTAAGCATATCCAGCGAAAAAGTTCAATAAATGGCCAGAAAATAGGCAATTATCTTTTGGGAATGATTTTATTAATTTAAAATCATCATCATGGAGTGTAAAGTTTAGAAGTTACAGGGTGATCTAGAAAACATACCCAAATATCTTTAAGTACCGTTATCTCGGAAACTGTTAGGATCCCTAAGCCCCTCTCGCAGACAATTTTTTGCTTTTCTAAACATGTCCTATCCATAGCTTTCGGGTGCAAGACCACATACGCGACACCCTGTATATGTATATTTTTATGTGGAAGAAGTAAAATTTTTAGAGAGAATTTAATTTGATTTAAAAGGTCTTTCAGGGGTTCTCAAAAAAAAGATAATGATAGAGATAAATTTATTGATGTCAGAGGCTCCCCCTCTAGTAAAAAAAAAACGTACCGACATTCTGAGCGACTTTTGGTTTGGTAACTAAAGTTAAACTCCTCTATCGAAGAGTCATGACTGCGTTATATGGCCATCAACGCAGTCAGTAATTTTTATAATCGGGTTGTTCTGCTGTATTTTGGGTGCGATGGGATGCCCAGGAGTTGCGCCAGGCCCATTTTCTCGGTTCCACGTGGTATCACAATTTTGGCAAAACTGGAATCTGTGTGGGGAACTCGACGTTCTCATCGGCTCACAACAATTTTCGCACAACTTCGTTGTCCTGAACTCATCCACTTCGAGGATAGAACAATGCGTTTTAAGTGTCCGCAACAACTTCTGGTTCGTATCGCGCATGATGACGCCCATGCTTTGAAAATCGGTGCAAGTGCAAAGTCCAAGAGCTTAATTGGCTCGAAGTTATCGTCTTCCCATGCTTTATTGAATTTATAATGCATGTAAATTGAGGCTTCCACGGAAAGCGCAGAAATCTCTTTAACCTCAGATTGTACTTGTTCGTACAGTTTTGCATTTAAGCATTTCGCGTGGCAAAACCAGCCTTTACACACGCTTTAATAATAAATTAGGTTCCAGAAGGATAATGTAATTTTATATCAATAATTAAGCAATTATCGTGTTAAGTAATTTATATTTACAAAAATTTTCACTATGCTATGTATGCTTACTTTCCTGATTTTTTAACATAATCCTTTTTATCTAATTTTTTAGCACAACAGATGATTGCACGTCAACTAAAAACTTGAATGCGCAAAAGCAAACGGATATTTTCACATCCAAACTAAATTCATTAATACGTCCTCTAGCCAAAGATAATCTTTTAAATGTCAACAATAATAGTAGCAGCAGCGGTAACAACAATAAAGTACCTCCCACGTTCGATGCCAAATGTTATATTGAAAATGGAAACATAAATTTTGGAAAAATGATTACAGATGAAGTGCTATCGGCCGACTACAAATTGGTGGAAGCAGCTAAAAAATCGGTTTGTTTGCATAGGAAAAGAAAATATATATTTACATATATTTCATGTGTTTTGTTTTTTTTTTTTTTATAGACAAATGTAGCTGGAACAACGGTGCTAATAGCTATAATTCATGACAGCAAACTAATAGTAGCTAATGTTGGAGATTCGAGAGGTGTTATGTGTGATTCTAAAGGAAATGCAATTCCACTCTCTTTTGATCATAAACCACAGCAGGTAAATAATGTATTTCATGTTTTTTTGGCAAGAATTTTTCATTTACAGACATCATAAAACGTATCTATAGAAATCCAAGTTCATGTAGACCATTGCTATAGATTCCGTCATAATCGTTTACTTAAAATCTATTAAAACTACGAATTATTTGTCCTGTGAAATCTCAGATAAAACAATCTAAGTAAATGTTTGTATTATATAGAGACTGGAAATGCCGAGTCCTTTTTAGTTAGTTAGTTAGTGATTACAACCGGCCCCGAAAAGTTTTTTTTTAGCTCAAGCTCAAGCTATAAATATGTAAAAGTCGACTTCAAAAAATAATTTTTCACTGTCGCTAGTTTTAAATATATCGAGGATTGCCTTTTCTATAGTAAATTTTTCAAAAAATATTTGTAATAATTTCATTAAGAAGCATCTTTTCCGCCCAGTCTTGTATAATTATGGGTTTGATTATAATGGTAAATATTGGTCCAACGATTTGTCAGAGCCATGTAGACCTTAGGTTGTGTATCACACCGTTGGACCTCACTTGAACTCATCAAAATACCTTGTTGACTATCATGTTGCTATCAAAGTAGACGACTTTCTTCCAACTTCTGCTAATTTATTTCAAGCCACCTAATTTAGTGTGCATAAAACTTATTAAAAGTGGATTCTCTTTACTAATAACTGTTTCATGATGAGAAAAGACAATCAGAAACTTCTACATAAATTACGCCCATATCGATAAAAGCTCAAAAGATTGAACTGATTAATGACAATACTAATTAAGCAGAGCGATTAAGCTCTCTTAAGTTCCAGCAATAATTTCGAACCTTGGTATTATCTCCTTAAAATTAAAAACTTGTCAATAAAACGATTTACATTTATATGCAGAGCAGAGCTTATGTATAATATTGATAAAAATTATTACTTTAATTCCAGGTTCGCGAAAGAAAAAGAATTCACGATGCTGGTGGTTTTATAGCATTCAGAGGTGTATGGAGAGTTGCCGGAATTTTAGCAACATCTCGGGCAATGGGAGATTATCCACTTAAAGATAAAAATCTAGTAATTGCAGATCCTGACATCTTAACATTTGATATGAATGACCACAAGTAAGTTTAAAAACACAATTTTCTATGTTCTACAAAAAATATCTAAAAAAAAAAAAAAATTATGATTTCATTAGACCCAGTTTTCTAATACTTGCATCAGACGGCCTCTGGGATACATTCTCCAATGAAGAGGCGGTTGCTTTTGTAAAAGAACATCTTCATGAACCGTCCTACGGTGCTAAAAGTCTAGCATTACAATCATATTATCGGGGTTCAGTAGATAATATTACAGTTTTAATAATCATATTTAAAGATGGCTCTTATCGTATCGCCTCATCTCATAGTCCAAGTCCAATTACGAAGTAAAAAAAAGTTTTGTTTGTTACTTTTTTTTTTTTTTATTTTTTTTTTTTATTTATACAATAAAATGATATATACAAGGAATAAGGTCACGGTTGTTTAAGGGAAAACTAACCTGCCACCTCCTTCAATTTCCTCTCCGCATATCCTTTTAATCCTAACCTATTTAACATTCTTTGTTGCCAGAGAATCATCCGGTGTATACTTAAATTAGTAAAATATGAAGAACTTCGTCGTAGATCCTGTCCTGGACGGAATGTCTCTATCACAATTTTTAGACATAAGAGACTTTTTAGAATACGACACGCAATCACCTGGAGATGGCACATTAGGAATTGGATAACTTTTCAAATTGCATAACTATAGAGCATTGGAGTTGAAAAAGAAAATCCTCTTTTGTAAGTTAAGTTTCGGAGATGGAGCACTTTTTTCATTTTGAGATTGGATTAAATCTTATAATCGAGCTGGACTACTTCCTACTGCATGATTTTGAATTTGGTTGTTAGATCATGATCGGGGACTCAGCAGGCAAAAGTCATAATCTAAATCGTGAAGATTATTAAATGAATCCCTATTATCTACCGCGCAGATTATTATGAAATGCAATTGTATTAGTGACTATTATTATACTTGTGGAACTCTGAATTTTATTTTAAATCTTTCATATACCCTCCATTCTAGAAAACTCTGCACTCATGAATCAATTAAAAACTCTTTCCGAGCCTTTGCGTCCATTTAGTGCGTTTTACATATATGCTTTGAATTCTGTCAAGAGAAACGAAAGCCTTTTTGTAACCACACATATTAGATCGAAATTCTTTCCATTGCTGTACGACGTACCCCAAAATATTTGTTAGATCGCTTTTCTTATGAATTTTTACGTGGATCCCTTCTCTTCAATCCCCTGAGAAGGTACAGGTATTCCATTCAGGTGTGTCTAGTAGAACATCTGCTGATATGTTTCCAGAAAGTCTGACGAGATTTTTTCTATGCTATTCTGGATGATAATCGCGTATTAAATCACAGAGATTATACTCTCTTGGTATATTACGCTGTATACTACTACTCTTCCACTTATTGATCCCCATCGCTGTTCAGCAACGTTCCATCCTTTTATATCATATTTTTCCTCAGAATGCTTTCCCGATAGTTGTATCGTTATTTAGTTAGTATGCTCCCCTTGAAATTTTTGTTAACCTGTTCAGAAAAATAATGTAAAATAAAAATAATATTTTAGCACTCCTAAGGCTAACATAAACTAGATAATAATTAAATTAGTTACTCTCATTAATTTTTTCAATAAATACATATTTAAATCTCGAAAGATTTGTTTGATTTTTTCTATAATTCTCAGTAAAATTGCTTAATTAATTTTCATTTCGTTTATGTGTTGAGTGATTGACTAAAATAATTCTAATCTGTAAAACTTAAATCTGCGGCTGACTTTTTTGTATTTTGAGTTTTGTATTGTGAGTTTAAAAATTCGTAGACTTCTCCTTTTTTTATGAATTGTCCTCTTCTCAGTATTGAGCGTACTCAACTACATTTGTAATCAGATTAATAATCATGATTACATTGAGTAATCTTAGGAAAATTTAATCGTTATCATGATTACATTTGTTTAATTACAACTCAAAACTTTTCGAGAAATTTTAAAATTTAGTTCTAAGACAACAAACAATCTGTGATCGTTAGAATTGTTATTGGAGAAAACTCCAAAGCATTGTTGGATTATGTATTAATTGGAGTCAGTGTAAGGAATGTAAGTGCTTCTATTGATAGAGACTCGCACATATCTGAAAAATGCAATAAGGCTTTTGAACGCTTTGATTTTGTCACACTAAAATTGTAATCATGTATGTAATCGTGATTACAGGTACATTTTAATAATTAATCGCCAACAATTATTACTTTTCTTATTAATACTATCAATCTGTAATCATGATTACAGATTCTAATGTGTTTATTAATCATCACTCAGATTACATTTTACGGGTTTTTTATAGGTTCAACGGCAGAACGCAGGCCCCTACAAGCCCAATTACATTTTCCTTCAAGGATGAAAATGACCGCTGTTTATTTGAATTTCGCATCTTTTCTTAAACATTTTTTCCATAAGACGTTTATTTTGGCATTAGCTTTTTTATTAAGATATCCTTTCACTAAATAGGGTGTATTTAGTGACATAAGCAAACCCCCTCATACTGCTTTTATGGCGTAATTTTGGATCTAAGATATGAATTGATAATTTGTAGATTTTAAGAAAAATTGTAAATATTTCTTTTTAACTGTATATAGGAGAAAACCCATTCTGCTTTTATGACAGTCTTTGGGGTATGTGACAAATCTTATAGCCGGCGTATTGGTGGAGTTGTGTGTTGTGAACAGAAGGAATACGACGCATCTGTTTGAGGTAGACGACTCTCGTCCTAAAGGAGCCTGCTACGGAGCACGAAGCTACGACAGCCGAAGTGCCTATTTCTCACTAAAAAATTGTAGATTTAAGAAGCTGAAAACCAGCTCTTGGTGTCGGGATCCCCTGGTATCGGGTGATCAAAAGTCCGATAAGTAGGCTGATTAAATGGTCAGCATCTGTTCCTGAAAGATAAAGAAACGACTAATCTATCTGATGTGAGACTGGGATTATTATATAACTGCGTTGCAGGTCCCGACTTTCCTCAGGACAGCCTGGATGAGTGTTCGGTTCGAGTCGAAACAAAGTTGTCTTGAAAATGGTGCACCAAATATGAATGCCGAATGAGTTGGGCGCCTGAGTCGACTGTCCCTCTGAAACCTGGAGGAGAACCCAGTTTCAGTTGAACTTGTACGATCCTAGTGCTGGACTGGACAACTTTCAAGATTGGAAAACAGATGAAAATTGTCACAGAAAGTTTTAGTCAAAGGCAACTGTATCCATTTCATAAATGTATATAGCTGTGTATAGCTTACACTTACTTTTGCTTTTTCGAAAATTCTTTTCCACCTGTTATAAATACACATGTGAGGAATTTCATTTTTTCAATTAGTTCATGTCGCGTCGAGGAGTTAGAAATCTTAAAAAAAAAACAATATTGTTAAATAATTTTCTTTATTTAAAAAAAAGAAAAAAAAATTGTTACAAAGAAAATTCATCAACAAATAAATTACATCTTAATTTTAAAACACAGCAGCTTCTAAAAAAAAAAAAACATTTATCTTCATACAGACAACAACGAAAAATTTTTAGATTTTTTTTTTACATCAGAAAAATTAAAATTAAATACAGCAATGGGAAATCTTCAAGCATATACATATATAACATAGACCCTAGATTTCTATTAGCAAACTAAATGCCTGCTATATCCTACTAGGCCTCAATCTAATAGTCACACGTCACCAATTTGACTGTTGTCACTTGATTTTCACGGGATTTCTGCCTGAGTACAGTTTTGTATATGTAATTCGAAAGCGAAAATTCGGTTTCGAATTAAAAAAAGAAGACTTGAGCAGGGATGATGTAAAGTGAATATGTTCGCATTTTGTTGATTGATTTTTCCTAAGTTTTTGTGGTAATAGAGAAATTAGTGTTAGTATGCCTTGGAATTTTAATATGTAGTTAGTTTTGAGCAGTTCTACTTAAAAATGTCAAGAATTTGCTTAATTGATAAGCCGAGCAGTTGTACAATTTTAACTCTTGATCTCTTGTCTTCGATCAGTACAGTTGGCAAGTTATGTACACTTTTACGAACGTATTTCACCAAGCAGTAATACCTTGTGATTGTCATAAAAGCTTAAAATAAGTAATCTTTGGTAATATTATTAGTATGTACACTATAATGAGGTCGGTTTCCATTGGAGAAGTTGAGGTCAATTGTCTCGTCGGTCGTAGTAATTAGGCAAACATTTTTCATCTCCAATTCAAAAGAGGGGACTCGAAAATTGTCTGGGAATGTAAGAGTAAATTTAACTCGGTTTGTAGACACACAACCACATTTACTTTATATCGGTGTCACCAAGAAGAAAGCATATAACAATATTTCAGATGTTTTGGTAAAGGAAAAATTAGACATTGCTTCTCTGATTCCATATTTCATCAAATAGGGTTGACAAAATTTGGGGACCTTACCGGTTTTCGTTTTCAAAATAACCTCCGAATAAAAAAATGCCAGACGTTTGAAAAAAAAACATTTCTTGCCGTTTTTTTGCTTCAACGGACGAAAAAACTATTTCTAATTGAATTTTTGACAAAAATCGCTTCCTAATGGCCCCGCAAATTGAATTTCCTTTCAATTGCGCAAAGATACACGTGAATTGGTTCATCCGTTGAAGCTGTTGTTCCCAGAAAAACTCTTTGTAGCTTACTCCAGCACCATACAGAGGCTCTTCTTCTTCCTCCAAGAACTGATTATTCTGAATCTAAAGGTTAACGGTTTCCCGAAATTTATGAGCGTACCACAGGTAGCGAGAAAAGGTCTCCCAGCAAGCGCCTTAGCTACCTGTTTTCTAGCCGGGGCGGACGGTTCCACTCTCAAAATACTTTAAATATGAAAATATCCTTTTACTCACGTGTTCTAAACAATTAAAGGATGATAATTATGTAAACAAAACAAAAAATATCGAAAATCAAAAACATTTTAAAGGATTTCTCGTGCTCTCTCTCTCTCTCTTTCTATCTATCTCTTTTTCTCTACCTTGGACGTTTTCAAAATAGGACATGAAATAGGCTAAGTCGCATTTTTACGATACTCACATGTTTAAAAGAATATTGGAGAATCTGAAATCCTATCCAGAAAAGAGAGACAGCCAAGAGTCTATAAAAGCAAATACTTTTATGTTCGATATCTATAATCTAGTAGCAATGGAAGCTTCAGGATAGTCATGATTAACTGGAGGATTGATATAACAAAGTATAGTTGAACTCATTAGATAATACTATGTAGATAAATATCCTTTTACCCACGTGTTCTAAGTACTGTAAAAAAAAATCGAAGTTTCCACAGTCATGAAACGCAAGGGGAGGTTAGGAGGACATCGGTAAGGAACTTCCGTTAAATTTTTAAATGTCAAATTGCCGTAAGTAAAGTCCGATAAGAGTTACTTGTTATGTACGGACGCGTCTGTTTATCCAATGATATTAACGAAATCGGTAACATTATTTTATTTGATTATAGAAGAAGAATATGAAAAGATGCGTCTTCTTATATTTCTTATATGTTGTCCATAAAAGACACAAGTCTTCAATTAAATCAACTTCTATTTGATAATTTTTTTGTTTTTTACCACTTTTTAAAATTGAGAACATTAAATGTCATGATAATAACCCTTACAGAATGTGACGTCTATTTAAAGCTAGAATCAGTAAGTAAACCTTAGCCTCGTTCAAATTCTTAGAGTTTTTGCCGTCCATAGTGGTTCATCCTTATGTTTTCGGCAGATTGATAGCTTTGTATTGTTGGTATTAAGCTAGTATTTATAATAATAAACATAACTAAAATAATCATGGAAATAACTGTATAAACACGTTCAGACTCCAGATGGAACGAACTGTAAAAGATAAGATTTTGTGATTGTTTTTTTTTATTATTCACATCACACGAATTTGTTAGCGATAATGAGATCATGAAAATGGATTTGCATAAAATATATAAAATTTCCGATCACCGCACCACTACGAAAGTAGCAGTCTTCACAAATGTAACACTTAACAGAAGAAAAACAAAAATACATACTTAAAAAATGATTTCACAGCTATTGTGTGACTTACATAAAAATTAAAACTATAAATTGAATGTATTGTCTATCATTATAATAATAATAATAATTAAGAACTGCACACGTAGTGTAAGTGTTTGAATTGATTGTGAATGGATGCGATGATGATAACATTTTAAAGGCAGTGCAAATCTATGAAATATTTATCTATAAACACGCACACAAACAAACAAACAAACAGCCAGACATATACATATATCATTAAAATTTTTCACATACATATATATGGTGGGAGCCTGCATAAAACTATTACAGTGTTTTTATAAGCTTCACATCAAATGTAACAAATTTTCTTGGGGTCCCAAGTAATACAAACTCTAAAAAAGTCATCGTCTTCTTCACCTATACTACATTTTTGTAGATAATAACTTACAAGCTATTTTTAACATTTTTTTTTGTATTTTATTTATTTATTGTGTTTGTTTTTTGTCACTTTATTTATATTATTTGTAGTAAAAAAAAAAAAAACGGAATAAGAAGTTTCTAACTCATTTTGTCTATATAAAACCAAACACAATAAACACATTTTTTTGTATTTACTGCTCTTCCATGTAAATTTTTGATGAACAAATTGAAAGGCATTTATTTTGTTGTTAACAAAATGAATTTCTCAAGCTTAATTCGTTAAAATTGTCCCGTTTTTTGACTAATTTTTAATTTAATGGGAATTTTTTCTTAAAAACAACAACAACAATTTCCTGAAAAATACTGATTTTTAATAAAACTTTTTTTGATTTTCCAACAAAAAAGGCATATGCGGAATATTTGTGTGTATATCAGTTCCTTTTTTTTGTTTTCCTTTTATTTTGCGTTTTCTTAAAACAAAACAAAAGAAAGAAATAAAATAAAAGAATAAGAAGCTTTTGTTCACTTCTAATTTTAAATGTATTACAATATATTATAATAAATTGTGAATTGCCTCGTTAAATGAAATGTTAAGTTATCGCTATAAAAGCTTATAAGGTTTTGTGTTGATCACCAGAAGAATATATTTCATTGCATGTGTTCATATCGTTAATGAGATCTGCTTTTGTGATTGATCATTGTGACTTAAAACTATTGATCCAACAAGAGCTACAAGTGCCCGATCAAGCCATGTTACTGGATTTGGATATATTAGGCCTCCTTCATAGAATCCTAAATGACCACCATGTGCTACTTCAACATATGCAATTTTTGATCTTGAAACTGAAATGAAAAATTAATATAAATTGAAGGTTAGACATTTTTCTTGATATTAAAATGTAATTTTTTTATTATGTAAATAAGAAAAAAAGGGGAGGGCAGGCGGGGGATACTAAATAGAATGACTATATGTAGTAGTGGTGGTGGTGGTGTGAATCAATAGCTCTATAGGAGGACTTCTAGACTAGTACTATATTTCCATGCGGAATTTAATCCGACTTAGTGCTCATGGAAATGAGAATGACTTTAATTTCATTAATCCCACGAAACCGGTCGACTTGAGTTGGGTTTTGTGGAACTATTTGTTAGAAAAGTGCGGATAGGTATTTTATTCAACACAAATCCAGCTACTTTGTACATAATGTTTCAACTCAACTCCAAAGCAGTTGATGGAAATAGTATCGAGTTAACGCAGCCAGCAAAACTTAACACTAACTTAATTCTTACTTATGGAAACATAGTATAGAAGTATATCATTGATGAAATTTCTGTATCATGTATTTAGTTAAAAATCTTCAACCTAATTTTATTTTACTTAAGATCTACCCACAATATGTAATTGAGGGTTGTGCGATTGAAACCACATGGGAGTAGCCTCTGTTAACCAACTCATGTATGTAGTTCAGCTAAGTAGGTTTTGATCTTCCTAGAGGTGTATAGTAGTAATTAATTGCATTGATATTTAAAAATTAATAATATTTGTTGTTCAGTTCTAGTACGCTATTACTGTTTCAACTATCCGTGCTGTTAGCACGAAGTACTCACTGCTTTTTCTTGATATGATCTTTCAACTAGATCAGATAATATTGCAATATCAACGACGATATGTATATTTCATCTTCGTAATAACCGTAAATCGAGCAACTGTAGCAGCGTGTAATAAGTAGCCGATCTACACTATGTGATTTCACTAAAATTTTAAAGGGCGTAAAAACCATTGACGTAATGACCATGCATACACAATTTAGGTTTAGTTTACAATTAAAAGTTTTAGTACGTACATGGACTATTTATTTTCCTTCTTTATTTTTTATATATTTGTTTTACCTGTAAGAGCCACAGGTGAAGGTGAGGGAGAGGGGAGGGTGGGGAGAAAAATTATGAAAACGTCAATGGTAATAAATCGAAAAACTATTTTATTTCTTTTATTTGTCAATCATAACAAGGCCATCATGGAAGGGGGGAGTAGAACAGAAAGGAAATGTGTGCCATTTCAATGCTTCAAAATTGCATAATGGACTATCACAGCTGATAAGTAGTCCATTTCTTTGTATGTTAGTGGGACAATCGTAAAGTGGTAATCTAATCGAATTCATGCACATTGGATAATAACTGATTATCACCAATAATGAAAGACATGTAAGTGACAAACAAGCAAGTGATTAAATATTGCTGGATGCCAAATTACTCATAGCTATAAAGTTCAGCCCTTAATGAAGCCTCATTAATCTTCTTATACTTTGTTGATTGTAAGGCTTGGGATGTCGATAAAAATCTGTGTAGAAATTTTTCAAGGGTTTTCCCCTTTGTTGTCACTTGTGTAGCAATAGGTATTCTACACCTTCTACGTGAACGGAAACAGATATTGATGTAATTTTTTAGTTTTTGTTTTAAACAACTTACGGGTGTTGGTGTAAAAATTTTACGGGATCAAGGTTAGACCCAAACACCGTTTGTGTGACCTTTTTTTTTATATAAAGCATTTGACCATAAATAATATCATGTTTGATATCGTTAAAAAGAATGAAAGGTTCATTTTGGAATGAAAGCTCAATTATGAACCTATGACATCCTTGAAACTACTTATGAGCATTTAAGTGACCACACTTTCTTTGAAGAAGGAAACATTTTTGGGAGAAGGTGTGATTTTAAGAGCGGATTGTGATCACTACACTCGACTTATTTACTAAATTCTCTAATGTTGTGAGATTTTCGGATTTCAGTGCTTTACTTCCTTCTAATTATAGACGACTCAACTCAACGTCTTCATAAATTCTAACAGATATCCATTTCGACATACATATGGTATATTCACAACTTCTTTCTTTATTACAGGGATGTGATGTTTGTTTTTACAAAAATCGATCTAGTAAGAAAAGCTACCAGCATCACCACCACAATAATATCATCACCTTCACCTCAGAGGAGATCCATAGCTACAACTTTGGAATTTTTTGAATTCCTAAGAATGCAGTTCTGATGCCGAATGTTAGCCACCAGATCTTGCACAGATTCATAAATGAAGTAAATCGAGAATTTCATTATGTTTTTATATAAATGTACGTCGACAATTTGCTTAATCTGTCAGCAAAAACAAAGTGGAACAATTAAGGCATCACAAAACAGTTCCTGAACGAGTGACTCGTTCATTGTGGTCTGCCCTCAAAATGCATTTTTGATAACGACTTTAAATTTCTTTAGGGACATAAAGAAGTTAAATCTGATAGTATACGTTGTCATCAATTCATAAACTGGCAATAATTTCTAGAGCTTGTGAACTGAATTGTACTGTGCAATCTAAGTTTCATTTCCACTCATAAAAATATTCAATCAATTAAGAGTCGGATGGGTTTTGTGCACTTTGCGTCATCACATGGTCAGGTTCAGGTCGCAACGATTTAGGTACCTTTTTTACATTAACAATGAATGTTCAGAGGTTGCAGTATAGAAATAGTAGTATGAGGTCATACTATCAACTGATCTGATTTGAATATTGGACTCTACTAGCTGAAAAAGTAATTTTTGAATATTAAACACATACAGACTCTGTAAGATAATAGTGTGTTATATGTATATGATATTGTGTGAATGCCTGCGTAGACCGGTGTAGGCATTAATGGGAAACAATGACGACTGAACCCCAGTCAAATAAAGTATAAAGGACCTCGAAGAGGCTTTACAATATCTAATTTTTTTGTGGTGAGTTATTGTTTACGCCCTCCTTGAGTAGTCTGATCATAATAATCCTGGTAACAATGTGTAGGGAGGAAAACAAAGAACAGAGGACATCTTAGTTATCATAGAAATATATCTACGTAAGTCAATTACAAGAATTAGTTGATTTGTGTGAGCAATTATGAAATCACTTGATAAGCCTACTATAACTTCCTGCATGACGATAAGAAGGCGTTTTAAAAGTACTATCACTGCAAGCTGCGGTTAACCTATGGATTTTATATTCCAAAAGATTCACAAAATAAATAATATTTTTATTTATTTTATTTTCCTTTTAAACACACACGCGTAATGAGTTCGAAAGCTTCCACTCAATGATAGCATTATCAATGTGTAAATACATTGGAAAAAAGTATTACTCATATATTTCGTGGGAAACTGGTGTTTTGTGATAACAACCAACAAGACCTAACAACTGAAGCCTGAAAATTTTACTGTGATGCAACGGTAAATATTTGAATGACATAACTTTCAGTAAATTCATTATTAAGTATATATTCCTAAGTGGGCGAGAGTCAACGAGCTTTATAGAAAATTTTTATCATCAAAATGTTATCATGCGCGCAGTATTAGCACAATTTAATTAAAATTATATGATCGTTCGAAAGAAAAATTTCCATTTATATAAAAGTTAAGTGTGCTAGTGATTAGTTAGTTAGTTAGTTAGTTAGTTAATGTTCTTCACCTGAATAATCCTTAATAGGCTTCAAAAGATCCTCAGGTACAAGAGGATCATCTTTTGAATTAATAAAAATCATAGGTCTTTCGATCCCTTCTAAGTAATTAATAGATGAGCTCCATCGATAAAGTTCATTGACTGAATTGAAATTATGTATTTTTCTTGTGTAAGCCTCATCTAATTCAGGTAATGTAGCTGCAGCAACAATATCCCGTTCATTTAAACCATGTCTTGCTTTCACTTCTTCTGACAATAAGATATGTCTGTGCTTCATGATAATATTTTTAACATTTTCTGTCATCACATAGAGATAAAATCGTCTGAAGTTTTGCCAATTCAATAGCCATTTGGTCCCTCTGTAATTTGTTGAGCTTAACAATTTGTAAAAACTGAGTTATGTATACAACAAAAAAATAAACAAAAAACAAAACAAAACAAAAACAAATACAAATTTCATATGATACTTACTCTACAGCATTGTATCCTTGACATATTGATATTCCACCAATTAAATTATGTGGTCGTGGTTTTTCTTTTTCTCCCATGTATTTTGTTACTAAATTACCACCTAAGCTGAAACCAACTGCTACTAAATTGCTGGACGGATATTTTTTCACTAGACTTTCTACCATTTCGGAAAAATCTTCTGTATGCCCTGGAAAATGAAGATGAAAGATAAAAATTGATAATAGAAAAAAAAATTGATTTTTATATTTTATACCATAGGTAAATATTCGCCATGATGTCACCTGTACACTAGGAAGTGCACCTATATGATTTAAAACTGCACATCGATATCCGTGGCATTGGGCGTAATGAACGAATGTCCTAATATAGACGCTCTCTGATGAATTACCAATTCCTGGGCAAATCGCTACTGTTATGTCATCTGAAATTAAATTTAATTTAATTTAAAATTAGAAAAACAAAATTTGTTTTATACGCTAATTATTGCTGTACTACAGTAAAAGGTAAATTCTGGTGTTTATTAACTGCCGGTATTTATGGAATTGATGGAGGACAATATTTGTAAATGTAATGTTGAGCAGAGGTCCTCTATAAGCACAGAATTTGTAAAAATAGACTATAAAAAGCCTGAGCCAATTCTTACAAACAGGATAGACATTCTGGATATAAGAAATATCAATTTAAGAAAAATTGGTACGCTATTATGAGCTCCATTCACAGTAGTTCTGTGTCGAGTCCTCTTGAGCTCCAAAAGAATGTCCATGAACCCTCTATTTGGTTTGCTAAAGAAAAGTTTCATGTATCTGCAAATTCTGATTGCGCAACACAATGGTGTTGATGTACTCGAAGAGCATCTACTGTGATCCGTTATTTGAAACACATCACGGGTTGGCGGCAGACGAAACACAACTCCGGTTCGTCTATAATCAATCAGTTGTCAAATCTTACCAAGTTCTACAGTTCTATCAAGTTAGTACTACAGAAGAAAAACAAATTATTGTGGACGTTGAGATCTCAGTTTTTCTTCCAGTCTTTCTAACTTTTGGTAGTACAGGTCAACATCTATTTATCGTTTAGTTAGCTGTAAGGAACTTCCAGTGAATTAGACTTTAAATGTAGACGCATGATCTTTCCAGGAAGCATTCCACGTCTTTTTAAATCTAACTTGGCATACAGAGTCTTTTGTACTTCTGTAATAGACTCCGAGTTTCATCCAAAAAAAAAGGTTCATTTCATTTTTCATAGGAGGATATATTCTGTCCAATAGCTCTTATGCTAATACGCCATCCATTCTATTGTTTATACAGCAAATCTTTTTGTCGAACTCTTCAACGATCCTCTTCAAAAATCTCTGATCAACGTCCAAAACCAACGGCGGTAAATGCTTTGTTACCTGTGTAGTCAAAAACACTGGGCCACAATCCTTATATGTATGTCCACATTTTCATTTACATATAGACTTCATGCTGGTTGAAAGTCTAGGTACAAACACAAAAATATTTAACATGACAATAACAAGATAGTTTCAGGGTTCATGATAGGGTTCATCAGTAGGTACTTATTTCTTAGTGACGCGACAGACGAACTTGATAAAGAAATTGACCAGCAAGTGGAAAATACACCACTCAGCCAATATTTGGCAGATTCACAGAACAACTATAAGCTGACGAATTGCTTAGCATATCAATGGTAACCCATGTTAATGCCAGTAGAGTCAACACACCATCATCAAGCCCCCGTTAAATAATTGTAACCAGTCTGTTGATAAATTTAAGGTCAAGAGCGATCCTCGTCCACAGGCCTCTCCAAATATTTAAAGTTGAAATGATTTTTGATTTGACGTTCAATTTTATATCATAGGAATATCCCCAGTTTAAACCTGCCCTTGATTGGCTCCACACGCTTGGAATTAAAGGACAGGGTGAAATACCTAGGTATTATTCTAGACAAAAAGTTAAACTGGAAACCACACCTCGAAGACAGAGCGAACAAAGCTCTTAGAGTGTTCGCAATGTGTCGTAGAGCAGTAGGGAAGAAGTGGGGACTCAAACTGCGGATGATTCTATGGATATACAGTAGTGTCATTCGAACCATGTTAACCTACGGTTCAGCAGTGTGGTGGAAAGCAATGGACTTCGCCAACCATCGCAAGATGCTGGAGAAGATTCAAAGGCTGTGCCTCCTCAGCGCAAGCGGCGCTTTTAAGTTAACTAGCACACGGGCTCTGGAGGTTATCCTCAATATACACCCGGTGCAAATACATATCAAGCAGAGAGCGTCGACTACAGCGCTAAGGCTGCATCTTAACCTTGGCTGGCTTCATGGGGGAACAAGAGTTCCACATGAATCCATTTATGAGTTCGCGTAGTCTATCGCACCTGGCATTGACAGAGATAGCGACTACCTCCTCGAGACCATGCTGGAAAACAATTTTGAATATAGAATTCCATCCAGAGCAGAATGGGAATCACATTCCGTCTTTCAACCATTAACAAACCCAATTATAATATATACTGATGGTTCTAAGTCCGATGAAGGCACCGGATCGGGAGTTTTCTGTAAGGAGCCTGAAATTGAGTTCTCCATGCACCTTGAAAATCACTCCACGGTTTTCCAGGCAGAAGTCAAAGCTATCCTTGAAGCGGAAAGACACCTCCTTAACTCGGACACTGAGAATAAGGAGATAACCATCTGCTCGGACAGCCAAGCAGCTGTCAAAGCTTTGTCTAAACCCTTTATAACCTCCAAATTATTAATGAAGTGCAAAACCACCCTGAACTCCCTTTCTCGGAATAACAGAGTGATAGTGCAGTGGGTGCCAGGGCACAGCAACATAAGCGGGAGTGAAAGGGCGGACAAGCTTGCTCGTCTTGATGCAGCCTCGGAGGAACCAGCCTCTACAGTCGGGATTGCACCAAAACACCTTGTCTCAATCATTTCAAGCTGAGCTGAGTACCAACACAGTCGCCTTTGATTAGAAGATCCCACGGGTAGGACAACAAAGGAACTGTGGGGTACACCAAATTTAAATCATACGAATAAGCTCCTAAAACTCAACAAGCCAACCCTGAGAATTCTGGTGTCCATTCTCACTGGGCATTCCTCTCTCAGGGGCCACCTTCACAGGATGAGACTTGTTGATGATCCTATATGCAGGGGTTGCGGAGAGGGTTCCAAAACAGTGACCCACTTTCTATGTCACTGCCCGGCACTCTCAGGATAACGCTACAGAATTCTTGGTTCACACCTCCTGAAAGAGTTGCATGATGCCGGCAAGGAGGGCTGGGTGCCAATACTGAAATTTATAAGAGCGATCGCTCATGGGTCTGGAGGGTGAACAATGGGCCTTGACTTGGCCTTCGTTCGGGGGACCTGAAAAGGATCCCAAACCTCTTAAATCAATCAATCAATCAATCAATATCATAGTTACGTAATGTACGTATGTTACGTATGTAATTTTTTTTTTTTTTAAGTTTTGTTTCGTCTAAATGCCTACACCAATGGTGCACAGGATTATGAATTGTGTGTTAACCTTGAAATAAAATCTACGCATTTCCCTAAGCTTATTAACTTCCCAAAAACCAACCATTATTCGTTTTACGAATTCTATAGAAAATCAATAAACGATTTTCTCTCTCTATATTTAGGTATCTATCTGCTGATGGACGATAAATTCTCTTTCCGTTTATATTTTTGTTACATGTTTACAAACTTGCATTGAAAAAAAAAAACTTTTCAAACTACTTTTTCCTTATACAAATTTATGGGGAAAAACTTGGGAAACACTAGAAGAAGAAAAATTTTTACGAAACTTACCTTCGTGCTCATTAAGTGGTTGATATAAATCGTAGGTTAGTGTTGACCCATCTGATAGCGACAAATATACTCGTTCCCCGAGGGGCCAAGGACACTTCACTCTACCGACAATACTGTGAATAACTGTTTGTACATGACCACTAAATCCCCACAGTCTTGTTGGAATATATCTGAAAGAAAACAACAAAATAAATAAATAAAAAATAAGAAGAAAAATATTTTATTAATTATAAGAAAGAAAAAAAAACTGAGAAAAGTTTGAAAGTTTTTTAAGAGAAGAATTAAAAAGTTTATGGAAGGGGGGGGGGCACTTATATAGAAAAACTGAATTACGGAAGGGGCACTTATAAAGAAAAACTGAAATAAATTTTTTATAGTTTATTCGACAAACTATTTTACTATAAAATAAGCAGTTTTTATTTAACGGAATCTTTAGGGTCTTTAGGTCTTTAGGGTCTTTAGGTCCTCTTTTGAATTATTAAATAAAATTAAAAGAATTGACTGAAGTTTTTAACTGGAATAAAGCTGGTAATTTTCATGTTCATTTTTTTTTCAAGTGGACGACAGCACTCAAAAAAGGATTTATTGAGTGTTGAGAATTTAGTAGAGTTTCCTCCCTTTTTTAGGCTTCTATCGATTTTTATTTTCATCCTGTTTCTTATCAAGGGAACAATATAAAATATTCAAATATTCTCGAGTAGATTCAGTAAGCTACCATAATCCATCTTTTCATTATTAAGTCTATCCACTCAAAAGGTTGAAGCTTTTTGAATTCTATCACCATATAAATTCAATCTTTTAATATTAAGGGATTATAGATGATGCGATTAACTGAGATTATGTATTTAAAAAAAAAGAAAAAAACAAATTAAAACATATAAAAAACATATAAATATAAGTAACTCAAGTATGGATTTGTGACAAGTAGTTAAAAAAATAAAAAAATAAATTAAATCGTTAATAAAAGTTATTCTTTGATCGTGCGTTCCCTTGATAAATATGGAAATCAAAATGGACTAGAAATTTCTGTGACATTGATTATTATATGGTGTTGCCAGGTTGGCTTATAGTTAGTCAAGATGCCAATCAATATATATATGTATATATAATTGTCACAGGTGTATTCTCCTCAACTGAGGACAGTGGGCAAAATTAAGTCCACCAAGAAGCATAAGTCATTCAATGGCCGCATGGCATTGTAAACTTCGGTTTCCGAGATAACTGAACTTAAAGATATTTGGGTATATTTTCATAGATCACCCTGTAACTTATCTACGTTATACCCGATGATGATTTAAACTTTGGTAGATAGACAATCGTTGGGACATTTTCAACAGTTTATAGATTTTTCCCCTACTCCCAAACCGTTTTTTGTTTTTTCCTCCTTGGTGGAATATAGAAGTTTTTGCGTTATATAATATTTATATGAGATGAGATCAATTTGATCTATTTCAAGCGTCTACGGCAGGCAGAAAACCAAGCCGTACCGATGAGTGTAAACTTTTCTACTAACACGAAACGCTTCTTCTTCCTCTTTTCTTTTTCATCCCACTGCGGGCGTACACAGGTTCGATTCGTTTCGAATGAATCTGGCTTTTAATTTTTTTTTTGTTCTATTTTTTCATTTGTTTTTCAAGTCACTCAATTTCGCTATTTGGGACCTGTTGATGAGTCAAAGCCAAGACTTTGAAACTTGTCACCAAAAATCAAATGGGTTGTGTGATGAAATAACAAATAAAAATTTTCTTTAGCTTTTGCTATATACCGGAGAATCCAAAAAAAATGCATCTTGAACAAGATTTTATTGGCAATACCTTCTTTTTGTTTTTTTTTTTACCAATATTAATCTCTTTTCGAAAAACCCATGTACATGCGGCACGACCATTTTCCATAGGAATTTCCTCCCAAATTTTGGAGATAACTTATTTTTACTGCTCTAAACGATTGATTTTTCGGTCCTTCAGTTTCCTTATACCATATAGCCCCAAGTAAAGAAATTAAAAGGATTTAAATCTGGGCTACTTGGAGCTTATACATCCTTCGGTAAAAAGTCGGTTAAGTTATCAGAACATCATCTCTAAACTACATTCGCGATGTGCAAAGGGGCTCCTCCATCCTGTTGAAAATAGTAATAATTATCTCCAAATAGCTTTTTGCAGCCTTCAAGGACAACTGCTTCAACAGCTTGATTCTGGTAATATTCAGCGTTGACCTTCACAACTTTTTCAATAAAAACAAGGGGAAATTTATTCTCTTATACAAAAACCGCCACAAACCATGACTGAAGATGAATTTTGATATCAGGGGCACATAAAGTTAATTTTCGGAAATGTCCTCCATTCTGACTTCCCACACACGATCATTTTATGAATTGTTTGTTTGCTCGAAAATGAAAATAGATTTTCATTGGAAAACACGAACTCATCACTACCGTGCCAACCAAGATTTAAGAAGCCCAAAAACTTAGCTTTAAAATGTCCTAGTACACTGTGTACCAACCAAAAAAGTGACCCTTTCTGCGTTTTTTGAACTGTTTCTGAAAAAGTAAGTAAGCAACTCCGGCCGAGTTTCATATAACTCTTGGACTCCCATCTTCTTCTATGTTGGCTATATATATTTTTTTAAATTCTTCACAAGCCAAAAACACTGCACAAAATCTTTTTCCTATTTTTAATTCCGAACAGAAATGACAGAATAAATTTAATAATGGATTGAGAATTCTTGTCGCGCTCATATCGTTACCATTGTATTTTCACAGAGGTTTTTTACGGCGTTATTTATCGTGTCGCTCATATTGTGTTTTAATAACCAAATTCGCAATTATGGAAATTATGTATACACGCTCTACAAACTCCCAGATGAATTAATTAAAATTAAAAAATTAAATATTTCTTTTAAGCCTTTAGAAGTATCTGCGTGGAATACATGATTTTATATTTCATTCTCAGTGGTGTCGGAATGAGCCCCTCCCCATTGAGATTATAATTATCTTGAGACGAGTTCAAAGTAAATATGCGCATCTGTTGATGTAACAGACTCGATTCAATACGAGACAATCGTTTTAGCATTACCGCACTGGGGTATGTGGTTGCGATGCCAATTTCAGGACTGCTATCACTGATATGTAACAAGATTGGACTGAGCCTTCTTATCTAATTCCTATATAGTAAAAAATGGTACAAAATTTTTGGTAAGATCTGTTGTTTATACGTTGAACTGTTACCAATTATGAAAACAGTATTAAATGGAATGCGTTGGAATTGACATAAGATTCAGACAAATTACTTCATCCTCAAATTTTGTTCGACATCAAATCTGCCGATGACCACATTTTTTAATAATATTAAAAATTAATTTTAGTGTTAATTAAAAAAAAAAAAGAATACGAGTTTAACTTCCTAAACAATTTTTATTTATTTCAATACTATTTTTATAATATCTTTAGTGCTTCTATTCTGCAAATAATAATAAATTATGAATCTGTGTACAAATTGTACGTAATAAATGGTTTTCACAGCAATTTTCAAAGCAAGAACGCTCAGTCCATTTTTCTTATATGTCTATGACGTGGGAGAGATGGAGACAGCATATATAAGAGATATTCGAATGTAAACAATCTACGCAGAAGCAGGCAGTTCAGATAACGTGAATTTTTCATCCGATTTAGTATTTCCCAATATAAGCCTTTTAATAGTTTTCCACAGACTTTTCTGATCTTCTTTTTTTTTTTAAACCCCTTTTATAGAATGAATGAAGTAGTGAAAAATATAATTTCTGTTTGCAAATTGCATTCGACTTGATTTGAATGAATTCTTTTTTATGACCTAAAAGCACATCTTTCTCTTAAGAAAGAAGGAGTACAATCCACCCCCCCCCCCCCAAAATGAAAACAAGGTCGAAACGTAAAAAATAAGTGAAAAAAAATATGCTTTTATGCAACTCTTGGGGGTATCAGCTTGTTGTATTAATATTATACAAAAATACAAAATTTAAACAATCGGTTTTGGAATGCTATTATAGTCTGAGTCATTGTGACCGGAGATGTAACTTGAAGCGAAAACAATTAAATTGCCAACCATCAATATGGAAAATCATGGGAGACTACTTTCCGTCGACATTCTGATTTTTGCCTCCAAATGCTTACTGTTTTACACTGTGACCATGAAAAATCTTCGTCAGGCGATACAAAATAAACAAAAATGAATGGTTACTTCTGCCTATTGGCTTCTCACTATAGAGATATTGAAGGCCTTCCTTCAAATGGGAACTTTTGTTGGTCCATCCATCGTACAGCCTAAATCTCGCATCAAGCTTATTGCCATCTAAACGTATGGACACGACCGTCAAATATTTTTTGATTGTCCTTATTTCCGGACAATTTGGAGGATTCGCTTCCTTTGGCACCGTAGAAATGTCTCGCTTTTCTGCCGTAGTGGCAAGTTGCTAAGTCCAACCAAAAGAAAGCTGATGCATCTTGCTTTCTTTCTAAAGAATGGAAGAAGGCGCTCCTCCTGCCTTCCTATCCTTAACGTAAGCATCCATGTTGATTGTGCCTGTTGTCATGAAAGGTAATGATTTCTAGCCACACGTACATATGTACATATTGCTTACCAAATTAAGTATTTACCAGGAAATTTACTGCATCGATAATTCTTAAATTTGGCATCTGTGTCACCGCTATCTTTTGCCACATAAAATTCCTGCCCTGAAAGCCGGTTGAAGTCAGCTTTCACCTAAATTTCATCATTCATAATGCACCAGTCCAATTGCTTTCGGCTCCTGGATTTTGCAATTTGGATTTTTTCTGGTGCTTTGGTCAATGTTTTCTGAACATGGAAATTTCGTAGGCCTTCTCTTCTATTAATTCGATGGACTGTAGCAGATGATGTTCCTACCTTATCAGCCATATCTCTCAATGACATGTTTGGCGTCTCGTTTACCACTTCTTTGGCCAATTTTTGTTCTACCGAAGCTGATTTCTTTCCTGACCCGGACTTTCTCTGAACACTACAATATTCCCGAAATTTACTGAGAGCATTTTGAATGGTCGTCTTGGGGATTTTCAACATTTTAGCAAAGCCTCTGAGACATATTCGGGTTTTCCATATGTGTGGAAAGAATTAATTTGCGACGTTCTTTATAGCTGACTTCCATTTTCAGTGCATAAGAACTTTGGATTTAATGGATTGCAATTATAAGTGCACACCTTTTTATAGATTCAATCTTACCAGCACGCGTTCCTTAATTTTGTTTACCTGGTGATGAGTAATGGGAGGGAATAGGTAGTAGCTGGTAGGGTAGGGTAGAGCTCTAAATCTAAAGTCTGTTTGTTTGCCAGAAGGAAGCTCAAAGATTGAAATTGACATTGGAATTTATGGACATCCTTTATTTTAAAACCTCTGCAATTTCACTTTGATTTAATATTGGGATCAATCAATAACTCCCTTAATATTCCTTTCGTGATAAGTGATAGAATTTATTAGAGAAATTGAATCGTTATACTCTGCTCTGCAGGATTAATAAATAAATGAGAAGCAATTATAGTTGATGTGCCACTGTAATTTTGCTCTGAATTATGGAATTCTGAAAAAATCTCTCCTATGCCTCCGAAATCTTTTCAGGAGCACTTCTATGGGAGTTGAGTTTGAATATTGAATGAGTGCTGACCTCTGCGGACATGCATTGGTATCATATTCCAAACACTATGTCCCATGCAATAGTATGAGACATTTTTTACTATTTCTTATAAGACATTTCTGTTTCATATTCACATAAAACTTATACCAAAACCATATACAATATATTTAAAAAGGTATAAAAATTGAGCGTTCTATGCATCCATAGGAGAGCTTCATTTTTCGCTTGAAATGTTTCTTTAAATAATTGTAAACATAAATTAAATTAAATTATATTCTACGACTGTAATTACCTATACATATGTAGACGGACGGTGAACAGGACTCAGACTTAGCCTGGCTTACAAAATCGATGTGGGACAGAAATCCGTCTCCATTTACTGATGTCTGTTTATAATGACAAAGGGAAAGAACTATATTATTGATATACTCAACCCAGTATATAAACGCTTTACGCAAGTACTCCTTCCTTATCCTTATCTTAGTTAAAAAAAAAAACCAAGCAAGCATTTGCCTGTTTTTCAAAGTGCCAGTTTTGAATGTTTCAAAGCCTCGTTTCCACTTATACAAATTTTCTTACCCAACAAGTTTTGAAACAAGTTGGCAACATTCTGTCTAAGTGGAAACGCTATATGAAAACTCAGACACATGTTGGCAACTTGTTCGATGTTGGTTGTAAAAACTCGCAGAATTTGTTGGGTGGATTTGTTCATTTAAATGGAAACGCTCATTTGTTGTGTTGGCTAAACTAGTGGAAGGCAATGGAGTAGAATGTAAGAAATTAAGCCAACAAATTCGCGAGAATTTATTTAAATGCAAACACTTGTAAGTTTAAACTATCATGTCGGCTCCCAACAAGTACACAACATGTTGCCGAACAAGTTGCCACAATTTGTATAATTGGAAACTAGGCTGAGGCATTCTTTTGTGTATCTTTTGTTCTGATCTGTTCTGCGGACACAAAAGAAGACAACTACTATAAAAAAAAAAACCTTTAATCTGCTGCTGTGCATCCGATGACAACCTAATAGCACTCAAAGCTGCTGTGCTCTTCTGAGTTATAATTTCCATTCAAATTACACGAAATGGCGACGCTGGCTGACATGACATTAAATATGCACAAATGTGATACAAATTCTATCGAATTTGTTATTTTTGGTTTTTTTTTTTTATTTATTTTAAATTATGCCATTTCTGCAATCTACGGTAATAATTTTGTTGGTAGCATGATCATCTTCTGGCGACTTTTTTCTTATAATTTAGCGGCAAACGCTTAAAACATTTTGGTGGTTGGTAGGCGTCGCGTCGGGTCCACTGCCGGGGTATTGGCATCCCTTTTTTCAAAAACTGTTTCTGCATGTTCCGTGGTGGTCGGTAAATTAATGTGAGCATTTCAAGCAAGTAATTTTCACTCCATAAAAAATTTATTATTATAGTTATAGGATATTCTCGAAATTGTTGAATATTCTATAAAATTATATAGAAAACTGAATAAAATATATTATTTATTTCCAAACGTTGTGTATTCCGCGTGTTTAGTGAAAATGTTCAGTTTAGAGATCCAGTGAACAACAATCTTGTGAAAAAGTGAATTTACCTCATCAAATTTTGTGTTATTATAGAGACTGTGTGCATATCTATCTGCACAACATAATTATTAGATCACAAATAATGAAATTATTATGAAAACGTTTCAAAATTGTAAGTTAATATTGCTCGCTTTTCTTTTTGCACAGGACAATAATTTTTCTTTGTTCTAAAATTTGTATGCATACATACATGCGACGAGTATGTATATAACAAAAACTTACAGTAATGTTGAAAATTTAAAAGTTCAGTCTGGGTTTGTGTGAGTGAGTGAATATCGAACGGAAAATTAATATTTGTCGTTAGATTTTTAATTATAAATTTGAGTTTTCGGTTTAAATTGTTACTTTAAAGCCTAAAAACACTAAACTTTATCGTGGTAGGTGCAAAGGCTTATGAAATAAAAACATTAAATCAATTAGTGCTGTTATTTTTGTTCGCAATTTTGAGTAGTGTTTTAATCGGTAATGTGATGTGTGTGTTAATATAACGGTCAGTGGCATATCAGTGGCAGACAGAAAATTTGTATGAGTTACAATGGTGTGAGTACCTATTTAAGCAAGTAATTTTCACTTCACTGCCGAGGTATTGGCATCCCTTTTTTCAAAAACTGTTTCTGCATGTTCCGTGGTGGTCGGTAAATTAATGTGAGCATTTCAAGCAAGTAATTTTCACTCCATAAAAACTTTATTATTATAGTTGTAGGATATTCTCGAAATTGTTGAACATTCTATAAAATTATATAGAAAACTGAATAAAATATATTATTTATTTCCAAACGTTGTGTATTCCGCGTGTTTAGTGAAAATGTTCAGTTTAGAGATCCAGTGAACAACAATCTTGTGAAAAAGTGAATTTACCTCATCAAATTTTGTGTTATTATAGAGACTGTGTGCATATCTATCTGCACAACATAATTATTAGATCACAAATACTGAAATTATTATGAAAACGTTTCAAAATAGTAAATTAATATTGCTCGCTTTTCTTTTTGTACAAAGCCATATTTTTTCTTTGTTCTAAAATTTGTATGCATACATACATGCGACGAGTATCTACATAACAAAACGTACAGTAATGGTGAAAATTTTAAAGTTCAGTCTGGGTTTGTGTGAGTGAGTAAATATCGAACGGAAAATTAACATTTGTCGTTAGATTTTTAATTATAAATTTGAGTTTTCGGTTTAAATTGCTACTTTAAAGCCTAAAAACACTAAACTTTATCGTGGTAGCTGCAAAGGCTTATGAAATTGTTATTTTTGCTCGCAATTTTGAATAGTGTTTTAATCGGTAATGTGATTTGTGTGTTAATATAACGGTCAGTGGCATATCAGTGGCAGACAGAAAATTTGGATGAGTTACAATGGTGTGAGTACCTATACTTAATAAATAAATTTCAAATTAGAATTTTTTTTTAAATTTTTATGACGAATATAGAAGAAAAACATGATTATGTGTGTTCTTTTGTGCCTTGTATCTCCCAGGGGTTACGGCTACAGTAATAAATTAGAGCTGCACCGGTGAATTTATAGTTCTATTCGTAAGAAGGAGCTGCTAATATCAGTAACACAAATTGCTTTTGTCTTTATTGTATATAAAGGAAAAGTCCTTTTTCTGAACTGAAGCTTACTCAAATCAATTTGTTTATTTTCTTTTTTTTTACGTTTTAATTAACGTTTTAGTATATCTTTGCTACGTTTATTATGATAAAAAAATGTAGACATTTTTCGTAGAGCCAAAATAAAATTGTTCACAAGTTTCAAAAATAAAGTTAGTTGGTTCTATGAGGCGTTCTTTTATAGCAGCAGTGCAGTGGGCAGGATAGCGTGCACAAAAGAACACACCTATTATTTTTATTATTAATTAAGAAGATTCGCGAACAATTTTCATGAATATTTGTTCTCTAATAATATTATAAAAAAATTGGTTAACTCTAGGGATGCATTATTTAGCAGATCCGTAACATGATACAAAACCGATTCAAGTATAGTCTCTTGGATCTGTTTTGTAACCCTTTTTACTAAAGTCAATCACGTTTAAATGGCAAAGATGGTAATCGTTCTCAAACATTCGCATATCTGATTGCCAGCTATCTATCTTCTTAAAATGAGAGTGAAGGTCGAAAACTTGGATTTTGATCCCTGTTTTTTTTAATCCAGGAATATATAGAGTATTTACGATGTATTAAAAAAAACCGCTGATTTAACCCGTTTTTCCAATGGTTCTTCTGACATGCTTTAACCTATAAATTTATGGCAAACTCACGCATGGAAGCACGACACGCCACTAAATAAAGCAGGAATAGAATTTTCTTGTTATTTTCAGGAGTCAGCATCCAAACGTTTTTGGGTGCAATGACTCTAGAAGCCTTTGAACATATACATATATATACATATATATATATTCGTTTCATTCCAATTTAGAATTTATCGAAGGACTATCGATGCTTTAAGAGGAAAGTCACATTTGGCGATTGAGTATTATTCAAATACTTTCGCCTTTTCCATATTAATCTGGTTTTCAGAAATTTTTATTCTTACATGGTAAGGAATAGTTTTTAAACTCTAGATAAAATCTAAAGGGGATACTAAGTTTGTCACGGATTGGGCACCCATGCATAAAATTAAAAATTATTTTGATTTTTGCATGTCCGTCCGTTGGTCCGTACGATAACTCGAGAACGCGTTCACTTAGAGGGCTGAAACTTTGCACAAAGGCTTTAAAAAAAACGTAAATTTAAGTTCGAAAATGGGTCGAACCGGGCAAATCTTTCAATCTTACCAGCGAGCTTTCCCTAATCAGTACTAACAATGAAACATATCAACTTAGAGAGAGAGAATAATACAATGCCCAGTGCACCATAGTATTGCTAAGGCGGGCCTGATAAGCTCATATCACTTGATATGTTTGTGAAATTGAAGGAATATTAGTTATGCAGGTATCTTGCCAGACAAACTTTGGATGATAACGGTTTAGTTAAGTGAGCCAGTCTGAAGACATTATGGAATAAAGATTCACCAAAAACATGGAGGTCTATGGTGCTTGATGACTCTGACGTTGAAAAATAAAGTTCCAAAATAAAATTCATTATAAAAATTGTCTGAACTTTGTATACTTTCACTTTCTGAATATCCCTCGAAATTGGGGAATCAAAAATTCATTCAGTTTTCTTGTCTTGACTGCGATAATTATAATTTCGTACATTCATGAACTAATTAACTTGGAAAATGTGTCAAAAGCACTTCTGTTTACTGGAAATAGAGGATATAAATGGTAAACAAAAAAGTTCTTTAAATGCTTATACCTAATTGGAAAAGTTTCCATGAGGTCATAGTGGAGTTGGGGATCATCAACTTTACCATGAGTACAAAGAAATACACGAAAATTTATATGAAAGTTCGTGGTACAGCTTGTAAGGTGGATGCTGGAGTAATCTTAATTTCATGTAGCATCGGTGGTTCAGTGGTAGAATGCTCGCCTGCCACGCGGGCGGCCCGGGTTCGATTCCCGGCCGATGCACACTTTTTTTAAATTAAATTCTTTTGATATTTATAATTGGCTAAATTTATTTTATAATTTAAATGCATTTAAAATATCAGAATCGTTACTTGTTGTGTTGTAGAGGCGCTACTACTGCAGACGTAACCAAAGGGTAAGCCAGCAATGCGTCGCTCCAATATAAAATCAAATATTCCTCGACCTGATGCAGGAAAGGGCGTAATTTTTTTCTTAGAAATTTCTTGGAAATTTTTTCCTTTAAATTGTTATGCATTTGTGGAGACCGACAACGGCACATATTGTATTTGAAAATAACTCTAGTCGGCCACCAGAGTGATAAAAAATTGTCGAAACATTTTCTGTAAATATCTAAGAAGAAATGAATGCTTTATTGCTCATCTACGGGTTTATGATCATAAAAATTGTTAGTGGCCCAAGCAGATGAAATTTTACACCCGAAAATCGAATTAAATTTAAAAAATAGCTTTCTTGTGTTCAAGTGATATTTTAATCGTTTATATAAGCACTCTTATAAGAAATTAAACTCATTCCGACTTAACCTTTTGAAAATTAATTTTTACCTGAATCCTGCGTATGGGCAAGAGAGACGGAGCATGGTAAACACTATCTTTACCTTACTCTTCCTGCGGTGATTGCATCTGTAGCCAACATAAAAACATCAAATGGCATAAGAAAACGTTCAGTAAGCAATATTTTAGATTGGTAGCTCCAACTGTGCCATAGGGCGAAAGAGAAAACTATAAAACTTGTGCCATCCTTTCCTGTAGGAAAATGGCAATAATACACTCAGTCCATTGTTATAAGTCAGTGGCTATTAGTGCTGTCGTTTGTACTCCGCTCGGAGTATTTGTACCTACTCCGAAAGCTAATAGTGTACTCCGGTACTACTGCTTTTATAAAAGTACTCAGTTTTTCATTTCATTATACCTACTAAAAGCTCCTACATTTGTTTTTAGCAAAAATCTTTTCCTTTTCCTTTCCGTTGGCTTTATTTATTTTATTTTTGTCTTCATTTTCCTCATCATAAAAGCTTTACTTGCCTTTAGTTTAGAAAGTCCGCGTCCCGTGTCGTTCGCACTTAAATCAAATTAAGTTTTTCATGGAAAGTTGATTGATTGATTGATTGAAATATTGGTTTTGAATCCCGAAGGATCTCCCGAAACGTAGACCAAATCAAGGCCAATTGTTCACCCTCCAGGCCCATGAGCGCCGCAATTATTTTATAGGTACACAAGGCTATATTGATTGCGAAACGCAATTTGACTTAGTACCTTGTTGTGTTGTACAGGCGCTACTACTGCAAAGCAGACGTAACCAAAAGGCCCAATGCCTCGCTCCAAGAAAAAATCAGCGATGTCTGGACCTGATATAGGTAAAGTCGCAATTTTTTCTTAGAAATTTACTGGACATTTTTTCGTTAGAATTGCTATGCATTGGAGGTCGACAACAGAACAAATTGTATGATTGCATCTGAAAATAACTCTAGACGGCGGCGCCCAGACTGAATAAAAAGACTTCCGAAACATTTTCTGTAAATTTCTAAGAAGAAATGAATGCTATTTGCTCATCTTATGCTCATAAAAATTATTAGTGGCCCAAGCAACTGCTGTCGGCCTCCAACATGCATGACACTTCTAAGGAAAAATTTCAGTAAATTTCTAAGACAAAATTTCGGCCTTCCCTACATCAGATCAGATCCAGCCATCGCGGATTTTATATTCTATCGAGACGATGTCTACTTCCCACTCCCAGCCTTTGTATGTTTTTTCGTTTGGCTATGCTCTTACGGCTTATCCCTTGCGCCCCTTGTCCAGACTTCATCTGACATTATAACAAGGAAGCATTTTCGCAACTCATTTGGGACAGTTTTTACCTCCACTCTATTCCACTTTTTTGTTGCAACACCAGCCTTCTTATATCCTAGATGAAATCATAGGGTATACTACTAGGTTACTAGCAATATATTAAAAGTTATTTTGACTTTTGCATGTCCGTCCGGCTGTGCGCACGATAACTCGAGAACCTGCGTACTTAGAGAGCTGAAGCTTTGCACATAGGCTTTAAAAAAAAGTCAAATTAAGTTCGAAAATGGGAAAATCGGGTAACTCTTTCGTAGGCCATTCAAAAATTTCGTTTTTCACTACATATTTGGACACTACTTGAGAAGGCGTCAAAATAGTAAATATAATTTCGAAAATTACCTATACTACTGTAAAAACGATCAGCCCCAGGCTGTGTTATTGCAGTGAAAAGTTCTTCAAAATAAGAAATCTTATAAAATTGGTTATATTAATTTTTTCTGTCTGACGACCCGTTATAGATATACATACATATGTATGTATGGATGTATGTATATGCGAAAAACCACTTCAAAAATCAAACTTGCACAGACAATACGAAATTACAGACGAGGATTGGTTTTATACCAATGCTAGGTTTTTTTTGTTTTGCTCTGACACTACGTTTATTATATTCCTGCAGTTCTTAACTGCAAAATTTTTCGAAAATCTGATTCCAAGGCACGAAAAAGGTAATTTGGGTTGAAAAGTAAAAAATAAAGGAAAACGAAAACCCTCTTACAAAGTGAAAATTTTTGTACTGTAAGTTAACCAACTCGCTGCGCCTGAAGATACGCAAAAGATCGTAATAAATGCAAAGGACATATTTATTTCGAACTAATAATTCCAAACACAATGGGAATGTTATTTCATATCACTGCACTTGATGAGCTCGACGGATGGGGGTAGGTCAGTCTCATTCATCTCGTCGCTCGCATAGGTCAAGGTTGCAATTATTTAAGACACAATTCTTCCAGATTTTTTTTTTTTTTCATAAGTGATCGTGCAATTCTCAAAATATTGTGAAATTATAAATTTAGATGCAGTTATCTTAAATAAATTAACTGCGTTACGTTTAAATTAACTTGAAAAGGTGAAAATTAAAAGAAAATATTTTATTTTCAAGTGCACAAAATGGCGTCCATGGTAAATTAGTGTTTTTTTTTTGTACATTTTTACGTGTTAACAAAATACGAATTGATGGCTTTCAACGATTATTGTAGTTTTCGGGTTGTGTGTAGAATTTAGTTGGGCTATCAGAATTTATGTGAAATGTTTTTAAAATTATAAAAGTGAAAATTGAATAACGGGCGGAAGAAAAAAACTGTTCTGCTTACTTTCGATGTATATGTAGTGGTAGTTTGACATGGTGGTGTGGTGAGGAACGGATAATCAACATAAAATCATGCTATATTTTATTGAAATGCAATTTATTTACATATGTATGTGTTGCGTGGTTTCTTATTCTCACCATATGAATAAATATAAGCATTATAGGGTCCGCATGTGTATAATTGTGTTGGCGGGATGTAGATACGCGGTTTTTTTCTGTGTGAACTGTTAGAAATCCTTTGTGTTCTCTTTTATAACGGAAAATTATGAAATAAATAATTTTAGACGCGCGGTTGTATTGAATGTGCGTGGACTGATATAAATCCTTTGTGTTTTCTATTGCTGTTTTATAACGGAAATTTTTGAAATCAATTTTTTAGAAGGTCGGGACTGATAGAAATCCTTGTGTTTTTTTATAATGGAAAATTTTGAAAATTTGTCTAAGCTGAAATTGTGAAATTCAAATTATTATCTATCGTGATTTTGTGTATGAACATTTATTAACCACCTACCTACCTACCTAAATAATTTTATGTGAAAGTTTTACTTAAATAGTAGGTACAAGAACTTGTGTGCAAATTATCTTTTACATACTTACATATGTACATTTTCGGGTAACAAAGAAAAAATCTTTCCATAGGTATACCTACCTTGGTAAGTTTTCACATAATTTAACTTTTTCATTACAAATTTAATAGAATTTATCTATTTTTGCAATTTATAATAATTAGCGGATTTTTCTTTTCATTTTCAGCCGGAAAGTTGATTTTGGCATTATGCAGCGTAACGGTAAGTCAATTTAAATTTAATATTTAATTATGATTTAAACTATTTATGAGATTGAGTTGATGATATA
The DNA here is from genome assembly GCA_963930735.1 of Dioctria linearis. Taxonomy (NCBI): domain Eukaryota; kingdom Metazoa; phylum Arthropoda; class Insecta; order Diptera; family Asilidae; genus Dioctria; species Dioctria linearis. The sequence goes on from OZ005744.1 coordinate 17,558,453, forward strand.
CATATCTGATTCAATTACGGGTTTTCAAGCGTGTAATTACCTAACCAAGCTTTTAACAATTTGAGCAACTTTTTCATAGGTTTTTCCGTAAAAAATGACTAAAATAATAGGCACTAATGATAATTTTTGTACTTGGGGGATTTTTATTGTTTATTTTTTATTTTATTTTTTTATTTATGTGACTATAAACTTAAAAAATAATAGTTAAAATGTAATCAATTAATTTTTTAACAAACTTCTTGGGATAAAGTATATTTTTAAGCAAATTTATACTGCTCGTAGGTATAAAAGAAAACGATAATTTACAATGATTAGTTTAAAAAATTAACACCGTGATACGAATCAGCCGAAGATTTCGTCTTGCAAAATAAATTCAAAAATGGCCCAATTAAGATTTAATATAAAACACTCACTGATGTCGTCACCAATGTTATTAATCGCTACCAAAATAAAAAAATTGATTGAAAACTTCTTTCCCGTTTCCACTTTGAAGTCAACAGGGATGTCTAGACTGAGAATTTTATGTCAGAATTGTTTGCATGGAATCTGTTAGTAGCTTTAGAGATATACCTACATACAATATGTATGTATTTTCTTGATGACGAATTTTGCAATATTTATAGGTAGATTTTTGACTTTTCAGCCTCATTTTTTTATGGTACACACACCCACCTTTGCTCTTGTCACAAATCCAGCTTTTCATTTTATGTCATATTCCATTGAAACACCACGACAACAACACGTAAAATTGCATTACACCGATCTAGAGCTCGTTGAAAGTAATTTCTTTTCATTATTCTGACGATAATTGTTTTGATTAATCTGCATTTAAACGGTGGCTTGTTGAATTGATAAGTTTAGGTTTTTTATCATCTTCCGTTTCAACTTGTTTAAATTCTAATAATAGTAATAATCGACAACAGGCTGCTTTTATTGATTACTGCTGGTCTGCTGGATATTTTTGCAAAGGTCAGTTGATGAATCTGATATTGAATTTTTGCTCCTCAATTCTGATTATAGGTCAGAAAAAATTTGATTATTAAGTTTCTTTTTATTTCATTACTTACAGTTTGTAATGCTTTAATTTAAATGCATTTAAAATTCATGTCGTTCAAGCCATTCCTCAAGTTCTCAATGGGATTAAGATTGGGAATTGTTTTAGCCATTCAATAACTATGAGAATTTGATTCGTGTGAACTATTTACTCACAAATTTAAATGTGTATTGAAGGACCTTGCTGAATTTTCCATTTTAGCTTATATTTATTTTTTCAGATTAAGGGAGTATCACATCATGTAAAATATTTTGATAAGCTGTCAGCTGTTGGTCATTGTTTCTTTAATCTCTGACGATAATTTTGAATTTTTAAAAATGCGTCTAACATCGCTAGAATATCGATAAGACTGCTTTGATTTAATGGTTTTTCAAGTCTTTTTGTATTATTTTTTGGCGTTTTTCTATTTCTTTTATATTTGAATCTTTGCTTCCGATTATATGAAAAATTTATTGTTTTTAAAAATGCGTACCATGCATGCAATGTGAAAAAAAAACAATCGTAATTGCACTTTCATTTATGATAGCTCCGTTTTTTTATGTATTAACGAACAATACTTCATTGGCTAGTACGACGAGTATATTTTATCTAGCTCTGAAAAATACTGAATACATAATATATAAATACATATTTCATTACACCTCCATAATATCAGATTGTGTATAAATAAACATTTTTTTTCGGTTCTATTTTTCTATTATTTCTGTTCTATTGCCATAAACTTTGATTAATCTACCCCAAAATTTTACCTTCCTACTTTCTTGTCATTCTGCCCCAATAGATAAAGGACTTGTGGCACTTAGGTAGGAGTTTTTCACCTTATCAAAGTCGTCCATTAAGTAAACTAATCGATTTTCTTCTCATTAGGGCTATCTACATATTGTACGTTCCACGTTCTTACATATATGTATAGCATACATTATTCAATTACAAGGTTACGTAGAAAGAAGCTCCTTCCAAGTTATAGTCGTATTCCATTAAAGGTAAACAAAAACAATTCCATTGAATTGCTAACATACACTTATCGATAATTAAAATTGTTTTTCGTTTAATATTTTACAAAAGCTTTTAAAAGAGAACGATATTAATTGGATTTTCATTAATAAACTTTAAAAAAGCGATGACATAAAATCAATATAAAAGTATTTTAATGATTTTCAAATTTACGTAGAAGTATTTCAGAAATATTGATTGATTGTGATACCCTCTTCAGTCGATTAGAAAAAACTTTTAGTCAGGCACATATGCGACCTACTTTATATTGGAATGGGCTTTAATGATAGTTCATTAAGTTTCCAATATAATAATTAGTTTATCTAATGTGATAGGTTGATATTTGACATATTTTTTTTTAGAAAGATTAATTCAACTCGGGGTACTTTTTTACATTCGGCATGGAGTCAGCTCGTGGTTATAAGTTTTTAAGTGTAGTATCTAAGGACCGAATTAGTTATGACTTTTTACGAAAAAAGCCAACTTTACTTGTTATTCCTGACCGATAATAATTTGAAGCCAATAAAACCAAGCTGGAAAGGCTTTTTATTTTATCTGGCAAAAATATAAAGCCAGCTTGACTAGAAAAAATAAAAAGCTAAGTTTTCAAAAGCTTTACAAGAATCCAAACGGGTTTCACGAGACATCTTTTTGTATATTCCATGATCATGATTTATCCCAACTTTTTTTGTTTAAAATTTTCAAAATACCAGTTATTTTCGGTCCCTGGTAGTATCATTTAATACATAGAGTGTCAATAGTAAAGATATTCAAAATCAAAAAAAATCACCCTTCCCTTGCATTGGGTATGGATATTGTGACACCTCCTGATAAAAAACATTCGCACCAACAATAGTAAAAGCTTTCAGGCATGTCCTTAACTATTTTTTCATATTAATTTTCATCCTACATATTTAAAAAAATATCGTCTCTTTCGTCCCGATCAATTTTTACCTAATTAGTAGTCTTTTTTTCTATGTATACATTTGATGATCACCTAATAATGTAATATTTATGATAAAATTCATTAAATGTTTCGCAACTATGAAAGTATTTCTGAATTATGGTGTGCCAGAAGGATTCATATTTGGGTGTTTTGATTCTTTATATAAATGACTTCCACGAGACGTTGTTAGATATGAAACGAATAATGTACATATAGATATTTAGGAATGTCAACTAATACATTCTGTGGCAAAATGAGGACCCTAGCTATTGAAATGAGTATTCCGAAGCTATGTAATAGCAGATGTTATAAATGGGAGAAATTTCAACTCATCTAAATTCTTAATGAGAAGCGCAGTAGGATACTATAGATGAAAACTTGCTGATAAATATAAAACACTTTCCACATAGAATTTTAAAAGAATGTCGTTATAAAAAAAACCTATATATGTATGTATGTATCTACACAGCATAAGAAAAACTAATTTATTAAATCGAAAATAGCTAAAAAATTAAAAACAATATCATTCGAATGTTCTATGTGTATATTATATTGTAATTTCATATACTAAAGAATAAATCCGAATTGACCGTAGCATCTATGCATATCCATTGTTTATGTTCTGTACAATCGGTTGCCAAAGATTTTTTTTTTAAATGAGCCAAATTTGTCTCATTTTTCTGGAAAATTGTCTTACCCTTGACATTTCTTTCTTCCAAGATGCTTTCAAATTCTTGGAAAATCGCCAAAATTGCATTGTTATAAAATAATTTATTCATAGCTTTTGGTATGGAATTTTTGATTATTTAGAAATAGTCGAATTCTATTAAAAAAATGGAAAGATAAACAAAAAAAAGGGAATCATCCATTTACATAATACTAATATAACTACTTGCTTCAATAGCATTGTAATTGAATTTATTTAAAAATGGGAATATTAGCATTATATTTTTTTATCTCTCCTTAAATCTAATTAATGCATATAAATCTTTTTTCTTTGGGAAAATTTTTCGTTCTCTTGTTTAAAAATTTCCATAGATGTATATACAGTGCACATAAGCCGAGGGTCGGTGACATCAAATTGTGAAGAAAGAGTGTCATCGATTCGTTTTATTGCTAAAAAAAAAATTGCTTACAGTCATAAGTCTGAGACAGCGCATAGCTGCATTTGACATGATTACCCAATGTACATATATATATATATAAAAACCATTCTTGCTGATTCACTTGTTTCCTCACTTGAATGCACTTTGTGTATTTCACAGTAATTACTAATTAGACGACACAAAGGTAGCAGTTACAACTTTTCTATTTCTATATAGGTAGGTACATGCCAACAATCTATTGCGAATTCAACTATATGTTTCCAGTTGAATGAATTATTTTTCAAATATATCTCTATGGCGATGATTCTAAGCTGAGTTATGTTATAATTTTCTGAAACACAACAAGGCAAATTGAATTAAAATTCTTTTACTACTAAAATAAAAAATCATTTTCCAGTTTAAAATGTTACTGTGACGCAAAATTGAAAAGATTGAAAGCTTATCTTAGAATTTCGGCTTTTGTAACGACGATCTAACTTTACAATAAAATTCATATAATTTTATTGTTAACTGAAACGGACCCATCCTTAGGGTGAGACGTTTTTGTTTTATCATCAGTGCCATATTTTTCCCCACTTTCTTCGTCTGTATTTTCGTTCAAAATTTTTAACAAGGTTTGGATGCCTAATTTTGATCTTCCATCATAAAATTGAAAACAAATTATCAACTTGTAATTTTTAACAGTTGATAATTTTGCTTTTACATCGATGGTCAAACTATCACAAATAAGTATTGGTGGACATGAAATCGTACTAAATCAGGCTAGCTACTTAATAAGTAATGTAGATATGAAATCGATAATGGGGCCTTAAAGACTCTATTCGCATTCAGCAATAATTCTCTTCAATGGTAAAAATTTTCAAATTGCGCTGCAACTGTTCCCCTCTCCCATCATCCACCCTAATAATCAGATTTAGCTCTTTGCGACTTATTTTTATTTTGAAACATGGAAAGAAATGGTTCGGTAGAAAAAAATTCGCAGCCAACGAAGGGGTTGATGTTGCCGACACGACCATTTTTATATTATTAAGTAAACTTTCATATTCATTATATATTTCTTTTTTATACATGCACATTCAGTGAATATTATTCCATAATCAAAGTCATATTCAAAGCCCAAGTAATGTATGTATGTACAATTATTTCTTTACTAATTTTCTACGCAAATTATATATTTAGTATTTGCATAATTTACCTTCACTAACTAATAAATTTTATTTGGCATTCGATATAATTGCAAATTAGCCCTTATTTCACCCTATAATATTATTTTCCCATCACGGTGGGACAACCTCCGATTTGTTTAAGGATCACAGTTAGTAGTTAATTACTCGATTAATTCAAAATTACTATTTCAATTTATAATTACGAATATGTTACACAAGTTTCTTTTAAAATTTAATTACAAAATATCAATTCCTCTCCAAAGGACGGTTACCAAAATCCACAAAAGAGAATTGTATCGACATCTTTAGGGAATTCTTACTTTTTAATTATTGCGAAAATCATCACTATGTTATAATCTATCCCTGATTCACAATAACATTTATGCGAAGTTTGGATAAAATACTATAAAACAAATGCCATGCCCGTTGTTCTAGTAGAATATTATAGAAATCTTATAGGAGATTAAATTAAAATGCTCCCTTGTTTCATTATAAATAATCAACGAAGATGTCAGCAATCCATTTTTTTGTTAAATCTTAATTAATTTTTCCACTTGCTATTGAAGGTAATTCACCACAGGAATATTCATTTTTCAAACCCTTTGCTATGTACATATAATACTTATATACTATATGTAGGTATGTATGTAGGAAGAAATCCATTCCAGTGAAGGTTGCTCCTTTTAATACTGGGGCATATTCTATTCTGTCACAACTTTTGAGAGAGTCTCTTTTGGGACAACATTGTATACACCCCGTGTACACATTAACTATAGAGAAAAGCTAAAAATAAATCATAAAATATAAAGGAAGCCGCACACAGAGCTTATTTTTCAATGAAAGTCGAAAGTGAAATAAATGGATTTTGTGCTACGGGCGGTATTTGTTTTATTTTCTTGCCTGTTGGTAAATTTATGTGGAGACGGTTCAAGGAAAAGTTTGGTTGTTTGTTGAGTGGAACATCTAAATAATAAAAGAAAGGAAATATATTGAAAAAACCTGTTGCACTCATATTTTTTTTTTATTAATACTTAATAGTCTGTTAACGCAGGACATGTTGGCTTAAACAGAGGTATATGTCGAAGGTTTAGTAGATATTAATGCCATCTAATGACAATCAGTATTATGTAGTGTAGATGGTCAGTAAAAAAAAAATTAATTAAAATCAGAAAAAGAGAAAGGCTAAATATGCCACATTGTTTCAAAAGCCTTAGGAATATCTAGAGTAAGGATAATGGATTTACCTACCTACAACATGTGACAATTTACATCTAGATGTGAAAAACCTCACAAAAACGAGCTAATGACCCTTTAATAGAAAGCTCTATACATTATGTCCCTCTCTGCTATATTATGCCACAGAAATACTTCGCAACATTTATTACTGATAGCTTTCTTTGATTGAATATAAAGTTAAAGAGCTTTGAAAAAGTAATACGGGTTTATATGGAGATTTTCTTATCTACTTGTATGTTTCTGTGCTATAACTAAGCATATCTACTAAGCGTATAGATAGGGGCCATCGTAATTTGACTACTAAGCGACACACAATATGTTGATGGTGATCCTATAATTTTTCTTTTAGATAGATAACCTTTCCAATTGCCCCCCCCCCTGGATTCGAAGTTACGACTCAATAAAGTCAATAATTCGAGATTTAGCGCAATTTTTACAGAACAAATTAAAAGCCGAACGAAAGTGCGGGGGGGGTCCACATTAATCCCAAACGTTGATCAGGACACTCCATAGGCGTGAATATTTTGGAACACATATTCCCGGGTAACCCTGTATGTACCTAAATATCAAATCAATGTATGATAATCTGTTAATAAGTGCGCAACTATAAAAAAAAAATTAATTGATAAGACGTATAACAACAGACAGACAGACAGAAATTTTAGCATTGGAAAATTAATTTTTGCATTTTCTTCTTACCACAAAAACCTGTAAACATTTTTGGATTTGACGAATACTTTTCGAAATAACCTCACCATAAAATTGTTTGATATATTTATCACCCCGTAAATTCCTAACACTGCACTCCAAAAACGTAACCTTATTTAATGATAAACAATTCAAATCCGGTATGCAGGCGGTCCTCGTTTTACGTCACCCCGTTTTAAGTCGTTTCAAAGTTACCTCGATCAACAATTTATTTCTTTTACATCATTATATGTACATACAAGCCTTTATAGAAAAAGTGTCCACAAAATATGGCTTAACTCACTTCCCAAGGAACGGAACCTGACTTAAGTACAGGGATAAATAAAGGACATGAAAATCTCGTGAGAAATAAATTAACTTCCGGCTTCAGGTTAATTTAAAGGTTGAATTATAAAAACAATCGTATAGGGAATATTTACGCTTATCTTGTCTTGAATTTAAGAATAGATCCCACGTGAAAGTCTATATATTCAAAATAGAATAAAATAAAATTTTGATAAGTAAGGACATTTTTCCTTATTTATTTTCCTTTTCTTTCCTCATTCCTATGGTTGAGATTCCCAATTCCGTACGATTCATTTTAGTTTCTTTTAATTTTTCTACTGCAATATCTCAATACCAGTCATTCATAGCCCATTCCAAATAAATATTAACAAGATTTAAATATGTATAAAATTATGGCATTCATTTTCACCACCCCTTGCAGTTAAAAAAATGAATAAAAATAAATATAGTAAAATAGTTATTACACAGCTATAAATATTTTACTATATATTTAAATGATTGTTTAACAGGTTATTTTGTTTATCTTCTATTAAATTTATTCACTTAACGGACATTTCTTATGACATAATTAATTAACTTTAAGTGCCCCTTGGTCCTTCCTTGTCTGGCGGATATGACCGCTAGCTAGAGTTACCTAAACTAGAAACATTTTGGGATGATAGTAGGTACACTTTCCTTTAATATTTTATAAATGCCAATTAATTTATCGAGAATTTTCATAATGCTGAAAGCTTTCAGCAATGCAGAGGTCGTGATACGAATTTATTGCCTCCAATGATAATACGTATACACACACACATTGCTTGATTACTTTGATTTATTTTAATAATTCACACGATAAACTTTGATGATATTCAAGAATGCTGCATGTGTGCTTTGTTTTGCAGACTATGCGTACATATTTCTTTTTGGATGATTGGATGAAAGTGACACGAATTGAGGTGTGTTATTTTTGCTGCTGTGCGATATTCAAAACATTAGGGAATAACCTTTTTTTGGATGGCATTACTGCACGTATTTGTGAGGAAGAGGAAAACGGTGATAGTCATTTAGATAAGAATTTGTGCTTGCTTTTTGGTTTTGAAAATTAAGAGAAATGACATTTTGCAATTCAATAATAAAAATCAATCTTAAAGAACTACTTGGCTTTATGTAGGTATATTTTTAAAAAAAATTAACAAAAAAAAAATGGAAATTAGCTACGTTACGTCGGGGAAGAATTTATCTGGGAAAGGTGTTACATCTTTCTAATTTTCCCTCCATCTGTCATGACACCAAAACCACAACCACATCATTTAATGTCTGAACTTCAAAAATATCCTAGTCCTTCCACCACGTGATCCCAGCTGTTCTTCCGAATATAGAGATCCGTGTAGATTTAGTCAAAACCAAACATAAGGGTGGTATGGGTTGGAGAAGGTTTCCAAACGTGAATGATCACAAAGTCCCTATAAGTATCTTCTCAGTTCAGTTTATAAACCGATTGTAACCGAGGCATCTTCTTTGATAAATTCAATGGGTAACCTACTGAGCCATTTGATGTCAAATTAGTACAGCATGTTTTTTTTTATTTTTTTTTTTCAAAAATATTTAAGGTTCTACCAGAATATTAGAAAAATACTTTAAATTTTCATTTCTACAAGTAAAAAAATGTGATCATCATTACGTAGCGTGTTTACGAAAAGTTTCTCGTTTGTTACATTGTTACAAATCATGTTTCGTAACCAGTGTTGGGCGTAATCTGATTGCAATGTAATTTAATTAATAATTCCATTACAGTTTAGTCAAACTACAAAGTAATCTAATTAAATTGTATTCGATTATATATCAATCAGATTACTTATGAGAGAATATGTAATCTGTTACAATATAATTAGATTATTTTGTACAATATAATTAGATTATTTTGTAATCTAATTACATTGTGACAGATTACTTTATAGATTACTTAAAAGTAATTAATAATATAATGAAACGAATTGAAAGAAAATAGTATTGTTCTCGTACGAAATTAGTTTTAGGGAGTTTTATGAAGAATTAAAATACAAATATCTTAAATATCTTAAATGTAATCACATTAATTAGATTAACATGTAGTGGGATTAACTTGTAATCACATTACACGTTAATCGATTACATTATGTAATTATGGAAATGGATTACATTAGTAATCTGTTACAAAGTAATCTGATTACAGATTACATGGTTAATTGTAATTTTTAATCATTAATCAGATTACATTTTGCCCAAAACTGTTCGTAACTACCTCGACACTTAGTGAAGCATTAATTATGAATTACGACTCTTTACGAAAAAAAAAAAAAATTCCACAACGTTTTGACATATTTATGAAACTTTGTGTATTGTTTAGATATATATTGTTTAGATATATATATATATATATTTTGATTTGTTTTTCCTATTTCGAAATCAATTAAAAACTATGGATGAGAGCTTTAGGATCTTTATAGAGTGAGACTTTTGTGTCATTCTTTACTCCTTCAATGTTCAAGCTGTTTACTTCCGTCCATTCATAATAATCCTCTAAGTTGTATTGATAATTCATTTATGAAACGAATTCATTTAAGATTGTATCTCCACCATTGTATGTACACACATATATGTAGATATACACGTATTATTGAAACATCAACCCAAGCATAAACCTTTTAATATGAGACTAAACAGCCTGTACTTAAGTATGTATCTTATATACTTTTTACTAATGAAAATTTCATTGAGATTTCAATTATTCATCTAGAAAAATTTAAGTATCTATAAAGAAGTGGATGAGAGCTCCACATTCATTATACACATTGAATGACGAGGCGTAAATGTCAGTAATGTTCAATTTTTAATTTTGTCATAGACAAAAAAAAAACGATATGTAATTAAAAGAAGGGTCATGTCGAGTATTGATTTTCCTCTTCCTACTTCGACTAACACACTCACTCAGGCGGTTTTTGTTGAATGGTTTTCTTTGAGCCATGAAATTATATGTTTTCGAAACCAGAAAAAAAACGAAAGAAATGAAGTTTAAGGTAATTTTAAACAGCAAAAAAAATATTTAAGTATTTAGAAGCTTTCTAGTTTTTCTTAAATAGATAACTAGAATATATAGTAAAAAAGGAATGGTGATAAGCGAAAATAAACTTAATGAAATTCTATTTGTGTTAGTTTCTTCTGTTTTTGCTGTTAAATGTTCAGTGCAGGTGTAATATTTAAGGAGACCAATTACAGGGGCCCGGGGGGCACAAAGTATTGAACATATTATTTATTTTTCGGATTTTAATCTGGATTTCCTGATTTATACAGGCAAAAAAACTACATTCTAATTTTAAATTCATTGAGTTTCATATTTGGTCTACACGATTTTTAAGACTTTAGCACTTTAAAAAAATATATATATACGGTGCCTTCATTCATCCTTCAACTAGAGCATGGCAGTTCTGTTTTAGAAAATTCCTTTATTCCTTCCATTTCATATCTCATTTAGCTTATATTTCTATTCTTCCGACCCCTTCATAATTGTTTTAACCATTGCATTAACGTTTTCTATGTTCAAACAAAATTTACAATAGATCAGTAGTTACAGCAAAGCTTCCAGGAATTCCACAATTATGAAATACATAACAAAGGACAGATACAAGAGAAGAACCAGATAAATCCACAAAAGACATTTAAGATTAATTGAGAGACTATATTAGTTCAATTCGAGGTCTACTATAAGAACAAAGTCTCGTCTAGGTCTTTTTGGGTTCTCAAGAGATATCAGTAGCAGACTAGTCAAGTGGGTGAAATCCTTCAAATTGATACCACAAGATGAAAGCGCAATTTCAAAAAACTTATCAAAAAGATTGTCAATGATCAAAGGAGATTATTACTGTCACTATCCCCTATTTGATTTAGTGTTAGAGAAATTATAAACTAAATAGAATGACTACATGTGGTAGTGGTGGTGGTGGTGTGGATCAATAACTCTATAGGAGGACTAGTACTATATTTCCATGCGAAATTCAATCCGAGTTAGTGCTCATGGAAATGAGAATGATTTTAGTTTCATTAATCCCACGAAACCAGTCGAGTTGAGTTGGATGTTTTGTGGAATTATTTGTTAGAAAAGTGCGGATAGGTATTTTATTCAACATAAATCCAGCTACTTTGTACAAAATATTTCAAATCAAAGTCTTGTCGTACAATGATAAAATATATACCTACACGTCTATCACATATCGTCACAACTTATAATAATTAACCCTGTTACTTTTATGGAAATATGAACCTAACTACATTTGTAGATTGATTGATTCAATCATGAACTATAAAATTGTAGTGAGCTGATTGCAAGTGAAAGTCATTCAGAAAAAAAAAAAAAAAAAAAATTCTCAACTGGGTTACATCAATTCTCACTGTACTATGTATGAACTCTTAAACTAATTTAAATCTATAGCTCTGGCATTAAGTACCTAATTTTCTAGACAACAAAATGATCTGTGAAGAATCCCAACAACAACAATAGGTCAGGTGGTAGCAATATGATGATGTGATGGCATTGTATTATTGCACGTGATAATTTTATTATCTAGATGAGACGAGATGGCAACAGTCTGGCATATAAAATATACGCCTCGACGGGAAATTTAGTTCGCGTGCATATACTCATTACATCAATATATTTTATAGAAGCTGTATATACATATGTATATATATATATTAATAAAAGAATAAGTAATTTTTAATGAATTCTTCATGAATTTTCAATCTTTATTGGCTTTGGCGTATAATAAAAAAAAAAAAACACGAATGGGTTTACAAATTACAACTATGGATTTTTTTGTTTTTAATTTTTTAAGTGGTATGTTGGATTTATGAGGTGTTTCTGTAGTATATTTATAGGTAGGTATTATTATCGATTTTTCAATTGCTTATCTTTTATTGTTGGGATCGATAGTTAAATTAAAAACTAATGCCTTTCGCTTGACTATAGTCAAGAGGTAATAGCAGTAGCTTGGGTATTGGCAAAAAATATAAATTCTAACACACTTGGTTACATCATAAGCTTTTATTGACAAAATTTAATCGTAGAGACAAACAGAAATGTATTTCTTGACAGCTGAAGTGTCTTATCGTCGTAATTGTTGATTTCATTAACAGTTTTCGACATGGTCTCCTTTTTAAATTGTCCTCGAAAACATTGTGAATTGAGTCAAATGCTAGTGACATTCGCATGTAAAAAAAACTGCGGTCTATTTGCTGCTAAATTTCGAAACCAGGCAGTACATTGACAAGTTTTAGTTTTGGTATTCGAATTCTTAACAACTTAGAAGGAGGTGCAAGGTGTGGAAATAAAAGATGTTTTCTTTATATTTTATGAATCACCCACGATATAACTCCTGATGATTAAAATAACCACTTTGCGTGTTTACAATAATTATTCAGAAAATCGTCTTTCTTATTCTAAGTCAATGTCGATTTAGATCAATATCGTCCACATAGAAATTCTTTCTGCCATATAGAACATAACAAAATGTACACATATATATACGAGTATGTATGTACAAATACGTAAATGTAATGCCACTCTCCCTCAATGAAAAATAAACTGTTACTAACTGGTAAGAATATTAAATGTAATTCATATTAGTTTTTCTTCCAATACCACTTAATGGCTGAGAAAGCCCATATGCTATTGATTTTTCTAAACTATAAAATTACGAATGTCGGCAATTATTGAAAGCTTTTCATATGAAAATTACAAAAAATTTCAAGCAATTTGATTTTTATATTGAAATTGACAAAAAAATTTCCCCTACATTCTTTGTCCAATCTGATCGAAAAAAGAATAACAAAATTATCTAATTAAGCTGAGTTTCTATTTGTCTTTTAGACAAATTAAAGTCGATACTAGGCTAACGACTTGTGCATACCCATAATTCTTTTCACAATTTCTTCAAATCGGAGTTGTTATGCTCCTCCGACGAGAATGAAAAGTAACACCCAATTAATTTGTCTTGTCAAGTTTGATTAAGGATTTTTCCGTCTACAGTATAATTACGGATAAAAGAATATGTATTTTGAGAAAAGGGCATTCCGATACATTTTACGACAGGCAAAATTTATGCTGAATAAAAAATTTATAAAAAAGGAAAAGAGTTATCGCTTTCAATTACTAGAATCCAAATAGATAATCTTTTAAAAGTATCTTAGGTTAATAGAGCTTAGTCAACATTAGTGATTATATTCACAAAAATGTTTGCATAACAGAGAATTTTTGAATTAACCAAAATTTAACCAGCATCATTGTTGTATATACATGATAAATAATAACGGACCGAGATGGTTACTTTGCGGTACCCCACGAAACATTTCCCCGTTGATTTCATTCAAATAAGCAAGACTAATACCGATTTCCATCGATCATGTTTTCTAGCAGAAGTGTTACACTTTTCTTGCAGTGTTACACCGAAACTGTTCCATTGACCTGCACTGCTAGAAAAAGTGTACGTCAAATGAGTCTGGTGCTACACCGGAAAAATAAGCGGTGTTACACCGAAAAACGCACACATCTACATGAGAAATGTCACAACTGAATGTCATTGAGCATTACATATCAATCTCCAACTATTACTCTACCAAATTCATCCGCAATCATACCAACATCTTTTAAATTACAATATTCATAATGTCTACGTTATTCGTGATGTTATTTTTTCTAGAAAATTTCAATCTGACAAATTACACGGATATGATGAGCTACTATTCCATTCTCATCGCGTCACAAGTTGTTCCATTGAACTCGTTTTTTACTGATTGACGTGCACGTTTCTTAAAATATCAATGGAAATCGACATTATACTGAAATAAAAAAGCTTTGCTTAGGGCAGTATAGATGATTTGAAATAAAATAATAGATGAATTCAACTAAATTAAAAGAAAAGCGTATTTAAATGAATTGAAATACGGTAAGCATCTATCGTGCAAGTATTAAATTCCAAAAATTAGACCAATCGCCTTACATTATTGATCTAAATTACGGAGAACGATAATCAAATAGCGTTAGGTTTGTACCTAATTTTCAGATTAGACCAATTGCCTGACATTATTGGTCTAACTTAAGGAATTAATGGTATAGCAGTTGACAGGTCCGTTTTGACAATGAGAATATTGAGATTTTTTTGGATCTGCTCTAGTACCAAATGGATTAAAATATTAGTACTAAAAAAAAATAGAAACCTTAATACTTAGGCAAAAGATTCGCACAGTGGTTTATGAGTCAGTACAAAATTTACGCTCATCAAAAAAATATTTGAGTCATTCCACAGATATTTATTCAAGTGTGAAATCTTAAGAAGAAAAATGTTAAGAACAAGGTGATAATCTTCCAGACTATATTTATAAAAACGAGAATAAAAAATTAATGTTATCATCAAATAATTGCCATGTTAATGTTGGTAAACACTGCACAAAAAACAGAAAAATCATACAAGTTTCGTCAGTCTTATATTAATTTGTGAATGAAATATTCAGTATTAAATCATTTCCATTCATTTAGGAAAATTTATATAAATTATATACACATTTGCTTTCAATGGTATTTATTTGACTCATTTAAATATGTAAATAATAATGTGGTGATGGATTTACGAAATAACATTGATAAGGTTTTTTAATTAACAAGAACAAAATTACATATTAGTATTTCCATATTTGAACTTATCTCTTTTATGTACCAAAGTCCATGGCAAATAAATTATCTTTTTAAGAATTATTACGGTTTTATACACTTATTACAATATTTGTAATAAGAAATGTTCTCTGTTGAAGATTATTTATGATTAGAAGAAATCTTCTCTAGTATCCTCAGAGTTGGGTTGTTTATCTAAAATTAAAGTATTTCACTCAAATCTCTCAAATGTTTGAAAATTTATACTAAAAGGTATGAAACGAACATCAATATTTTTTCAATATTGGTTTGGGTTCGAGTTCCGCGCTGACGCCCAATATTCATTATGCTGACATTATAGTTCTTGATAAAAAAGCTATTATGGATAGAGTGATATTTCACTTGGTATTTTTCATCTGCCTCATGTTCTACGACTGATATAAAAAAATCTTCCAAAAAATTATGTCTATCAATGTGCTTCATGGGTAAAAATCCCTTTCACTTCATCATTTTCATACAAAAATGTTTAGCGATGATCAATAACTTCTTCGAAGATGAAAGTCGCTTTGCGCACACAAATCGGAGCGCTATACGGGAAGTGATATCATTCATAAGACGTAATAACGTTTTACGTGTAATCAGAAATGTGCGTTCAAGTTTTGTTCCCTGAATTGCATCATCCTTATTTTCTAAACTAATCCCACCACAACCTTAACATTGTGCAACATTTGCATGCAGCCTCGATAATAGCAACAAATAAAAATTAGGCTTGTTTGAAACATTGAGGGTGTTGTAATTACTGAGTTCCAAACCTCCCTATAGATTAAGTATGTAATATAAACTTAACTTTATTATTAATGGAATAGCTGCTAATTCCGATATACCATATACTAGAAACTAGGGTGAATAGAGGCGCGCACTCCTTTTTATTTAAGGGAACCAAAAATACGAAAGAATCGGCTCTTATTGAGTTATTGGACAAATAATGATCGCGAGACATATTCAACTGGCCTGGATCCATCAGATTAAAAAAATCGTCTTTTTTGTATGTACGGGATGCAAACTCTTAAGGAAGGAAGGTAAAGCGGTCCATTATACTACCCTGCATGCACTTACTCGAACCTTCTTATCATCTTCTAGATAATGAAACCAGCACTATGACGAGTAATGGTCCCAAACTCAGCTCTTTATTCTCTCCCAACGAGGACTAATAGGAAATCTGTGAGCTTTGATCCTTCTAGCTTTGTCTGCCTGTTAACACTATTTTTTCTTTACATAAATGAGCTCATTCTTCACAGTTTCTTGATGAGTGATGATCCATCCATTGCAGACCTGATCAGTAATGGTGCCAACCACAGATCTGTATTCTCTCCCAACAAGAACCGAAAGGAACTCTCTGAGCCTTCTGTTTGATCCTTCTAGAAAGTTTTAACTGCCACCAAGCAAACACTTAGTTGCTCCGAACGCTGTTTTGCTTTTTATAAGTGATCTCATTCCTCACAATTCCATGATGACCCGCCCATTGTGTAGGTGATCAGGGTGGTTGTTCTGGTACAACAGCGTCGAATGGCATGGATACCATCTTATATTACTGGTCTTATCACTGATCTTATCTGACTTTAGAATATATACCAGTAAGCTGGATTGGACTGAATTTGTTAACGTTTATCACTTTAATTCTATAAAACGACCATAAAATACACAAAAATAAATAATTTTGCATAGCCTAACTGATACCAGTTTTAATTTACAAAAACAACCATTTCCATTTCAAATTACTTTCCACGTAGTCAAATTGGTCAATGCCCTCATAAAGATTCCTCCAATATTATGGCTATGATGCAACACAAGCAATATTATGTATTTTTTAATCGCCAGGTAGTGTTCAACAAAATAAATCTTTCACCGCGAAACGAAAGAAATATATCAACAAATTAAATTAAAAGGATCCGGTTGTTTCAATGTTGAGGTCATTGCTTATCGGAAAATGCCTCCTCACAAATTAATGTAGGTGGCCGGCATATATGTATCATCATGAAATATGATTACATCACCTACTCAAAAACTCTGTTCAATAATTTCACGTTGTTTTACTGCGAAGTTTCACCTTCCTATCAGCTAAAAATAATGAACTCATCAAATTGCAAGAACACTGTTTGGATAAGAGCGGGTGGGTTTGTATATGTAGTGAACAAATAAACCTTTTTCCAGATAATAATAATAATAAGATAAGGATTTACACAAAATTATCTGATTGATAATTAGCTTAACCCAAGTTAAAAGATTTATTTTTAATTGCGAACATTACGATGTTCCAATGTGATTCACTTTCTCGAAATTGCCACATTTCTTGTTCTCAGTAATTTCAGGTAAAAAGTTTGACCGACAAAAGCTGTTTGTTTGTTGAATAACTTTATTTGTGAACCTATTATGAACAAAAACAAAAACAAAAAGGTTTTTTTTTTTTTTTTCAGTCAATTTTATGTTTATTCGCCACCACTTAGACCACGTAAGATGAGATCATCTGTGGCATGCTTTTCAATTCAACCTTGGCAATGAAAGAGAAGAGATTCACTTTTTCTCGCCGAGTTCAACAGGTGTAATTGCGATTTTTTGGTATTAAAAATCTCTGCTTGAATGGTTGTTTGGCTTTTCTTTTTACGATTTATGAAATTAAACATATTTTCATGGTTGGTAATTTATTAAAGTGCATTCACTGAATGTTTACAAGGTCGTGGGAAGTATAATTGCCAAGCATTACAGCATGATGTCATCGTAGATATAAATTATAATAATAGGAGGTTCCGAGAACAGAGCGGAGGAGGGTGTTAGATAAACTTTATATGTTTGATTTAAGTACTGAGATTTTATTTTTGAAAGATAGAAAATTGAATTTAATAACAAATCCTCGTTTTTTGTCAAAACTGTAAAGAAAATAGAAAATGATAGGATTAGGTACATTTTCATGTACTAATTAATGAGATTAGACCAGCTGCCTTATATGTATCTAGGCTTACGTTTAAAAAGTGCTCAAGGAGATTTCTGGTACAATGTATTAATGAATTCCACCAGAAAGTTTCATAGGAATGCTTCTTGTCAAATAACAGAGCTATCCTCCTTTACACCACTCTCTCATCTCTCTAGTCTGACTATTCTTTTTCTCTTATATGAACTAATTGGGCACCTTTACAGACAGCCTAGGGCTGGTTTAGTTAAGAGCAAATAGACTTTGTCGGAGGATCAATTTTGAACTACAGAGATTTTTGTGTTGTTCATAAAATTTAGAAAACGGTTCAGGCATGCACAGTTCCCCTTGAGAGATGCCAGAAGTGACTGGCATTGGAATAGAGTTTAAATTATTTAGTTTAAATAATTAATATCTAATCGTTAGAATAACTGGAAATGAACAAACTTGCAGAAATGTTGAATTCGTCATATAT
The DNA here is from genome assembly GCA_963930735.1 of Dioctria linearis. Classification (NCBI taxonomy): domain Eukaryota; kingdom Metazoa; phylum Arthropoda; class Insecta; order Diptera; family Asilidae; genus Dioctria; species Dioctria linearis. The sequence goes on from OZ005744.1 coordinate 17,577,050, forward strand.
TTGACGAATTTCTCCATAGTGTCGAAAGTCAGATTGATACAAGGATAGTCTTCAGCGAATATTTCTATCTAGAAGACGATGAGGACAAAAAAACATTTATTTAAGCACACTGCTTCAACTACGTACAAGGTTGGGAATCACTAAAATTTAAGATTAGGATAGAGTAACTTTTGGGACCAGATATGGAAGTATAGAGATTTCCTAGACCGGAACTGGTATAAAGTACTAGAAAGAGCTTGTACCTACATCATTCAGGCATAAATAGATTAGTTTTTTTTATTAATATCATGTCGTTGGCATTAAAAAAATAAAATAATTTATTATACCAGAAGCAATTGAATAAGCAACGATCATCTAATATAACCAACACAAAACACCTTTTGACCAGTAAATAAAAATTTAAATAAAACAGAAGTTGCTTGATCTTATAATGACAAATTAACAAAGCAAATTGCTTTATAAGAATTGAAAGTGTGGCATCTTTATAAACAACAACAATGACAACAAAATCTTGTAGAATTGCAAAAAAACAGTGCAATTAAGAAATATTGAACGCTACTTCTGGCTATTCGTGACGTGATAATTTGTCTGAAATCATCCGAAATCAGGAAATGAAACAAAGCACATATAAATTCATTATCATTGGAACACAAGAAAGTTTTGGCAATGTTCCATTAAATTCAAATTCAAACCCACCTCCAGGCCAGAGATACTAAAAGCATTGTGGACGATTTAGTAAGATCTAAAATACTTAAACGCCGCCAAATCTTATGCTATTATATTTTCTTATATTTAAAAAAAGGACAAATTGTTGTTATCTTTTATAAAAATAAAATACTTACGGTTCTCTGAGGATTGGAGCTATTTTATAGATGCAATCCAGGAATGTGACGTCTAAGCCCCAAACACTGGGCTTCAGCGGCTGACTGTTTACATTTAAAATCCGGAATAAAATGCATAGGATGACTGCAATTGCTGTTAGAAAAGCTGTCGACATAGCAGATAGCGTCCGGAAAATATGTTGTCTATCAACAAATGAAAATTCACTAAATAATTGCAGGAAATTTTGTTGACTCTCAATGTAACTATCATAGAAAAACGAGCTCGTCAATTGCGTAGCAAGCATAAAACCTGTGCGAATATGAGTACACAAAATGTTCAAAATATCCTCTACAATAAATTCGATATATTTGCGTTAGTTGCCGCCACTATTCAAGCAATGCGGTACAGAGCGATTTAAGATAATTATTGAATGACGAGAATGACTCATTTGAGGGCGCACAATGTTATTTCACCCCCGAACAACACTTTCGGTAAATCAATTTCTTTCACTTTACGTCTTCTGCTTCCTTCAAGTGAATATTTAAATTAGAAAAACTTGTAAAAATCAAATCAAATAAATGCCGGACCGCATGCGATAAAAACAGCTGATTCAATTAATCCGTTCTCAATAGATTTTATGAATTTTTCTCTCTATTCTTAACACGCACGTGAAATAATCGCGATTAACAAATTAATCTCAAATTAATTTTGATAATTTTTAGTTGTCGCACTGTTGTTGGTAATTAAACTAAAAACGCAAAATTCACTGAACGACTACACTTACGGACTGCGCTCCTTCACGGTCTCGATATACTTATTAGCCGTCATCATTTCGTATTCGTCGCTTATCCCGTGCTTGTTGTTTTTCCAAAACTTTTAATGATTTTGACAGCAACGTTCACTGAATGTTGGCAGCACCTATTTTATATATATTAAACTTGGCCAAGTATCATGATGGCAGGGCTGTGGTAACCGGAATGGTGTGTTTAGTGGATTTGAATTGGTGGTTGGAGAGATTTTAATTTAATCTAATTTTGTTAAGCGAAAAAGACCTGAAAAATATTAATTAATTTTAGAATTTTCCCATTTTCTATGGATGTTGAAGGGTAAAAAATTTTGTGTCAAATTCACAGCTTGCTTAATTTTGATATTTTTTTATGTTAGCTATTTTGTTAAGAGATGGCGCTAGTTTTACAGTAGCTTATAAAATTATTATGAAATTTAAATTCTGTGGTGTATGTCGTCCATATATACTATAACAAAATAATAATAATATATCAAAAAGGATAGGCTATATTGTTTAAATTCATGTACGTAGGATAAGCATTTTTTGTTGTTGACACGGGAGGGAAATGACAAGAGGGCTGGGTTATTTATTTGTTGTCAGTTTGAATTTTCTAACAATTCTGAATTGTGAATTTATGAATTTACGAAAAATAGTACGGTGGTTTTTTAGTGATTTTTCTTAAAGAAGCAGTCTTGTGTAAGAGATTCTATATAATCGAGACTCCGGAGTCTCGAATTATGAAGTGCACTGGGTTGTGCTGCAGAAAGAACCGGAGTTATTGCCATAAGAAATCATTTTTCAGGCAAGTTTAATTGTCTCAATAATAAATTATAGTGTTTCAAATAAATTAGAAGTGAAATAGTTTTAAAAATAAACAGCCGTGGCAATGAAATTGAACATTTTCCAATGCCGGTTTGTTTGTTTACAATTGAATTGTTATTGTTAGTTGACGGAAGGTTAATTGTTATTTATTTGATGTCAGCTATACAAAGGCAACGACAAGAAATATTATCAGCAAATAAATGGGGCACTAGGAAATTTTTTAAAAATTCAAAAAATTATAAATTTAAAAATTTAAAAATTAATTTAAAAATTTTGCGATATAATGGGACCTTGTCTATTGAATTTATTCAATATGTGCCCACTCTGAAAATATCATAGTTTACTACTTCCATGACTAAAACGAACTCATCGATGCGATTCTACTACAGGAAGAAAAATGCTTAAGTTTTAGTATCCTATTTAGCCTATCCTTTTTGCTATATAATCTAAGGACGTCGATTAGAGAAATTAAAAAAAAAGACTAGTTCTGCACAGAATCCTATTTTTTCATTTTCTTTTATCCATAGATATGACACAATTTTATATAGGTAGGTAGGATAGGTAAAAGGGGTAACGAATTTGTGATTACTCACTCACTCAAAACTTGGAGAGAAAAGCAGGATATGGTAAACTGTTCCACATCTGCACTGTTAATTACATACGAAAATATTCATAAAAATTTATGGTCTTGTTAAATTCAACTTTAAAGTGCACCCGTAGCAATAATTCAACAAGGAATTGAGCATTTTCACAAAGCAATATCGATAAAAGGTGACTGAAATCTGTCGTTACACGGGAGTTCCAGAGAAATCGATGGTTGAAATTCGATTAACCTTCTTTAAATTTTGTGTAATATGGACAACGCAGTACGTGCATTCTCTGCCTGTATGTAAGAATTGCATTATAATAAAGCTCTGAAAGCTGTACGCAGACATAGTAGATTTAGTTCGATGGAGTACCTACGTATACCTAGTCTAAACTATTGTTAAACTCCTCTTTCGAGTTAAAGTTTTGCATCACCAAAACGCAACCATTTTACCTTTTTTAATTAAAATGCTGTGTAAATTGCATCTTCCTACGTCGCGCGTTCTCAGACAATTCCAAAATAGTGAAAAACCAAAGTTTTGTATGGCAACACCAAGAAAGGGTTGCCCGATTTTGTCCATTTTTGAAATTTTAGATACTATTATAAAAACACCTTGTACCAAATTTTAGCTCTCTACGTTGACGCGTTCTCTTGGGGCAGTGAAAAACGAAATTTTTGTATAGCAACCCTATGAAGGAGTTGCCCGACTCGCACATTTTCGAACTTAAATCTGTCCACCTGTTCTTCGTCCGTCTATTCATCGACGTAGATAGCTTAAACTTTGTCACCGGCTTTGCCATAAAAATAAAAAAAAAAACTCTTCTTGGTATTGCCTGAGACAACTTACATCTAGATGTGCAAAACCTCACAAAACGCGGTCCAACTAAAACGAGCTAATGGCCCTCTAATAGAAAGCTCTACACATTCTCTCTCTCTCTCTCTCTCTCTCTTGCAGTATTATACTACATAAATCTTCGCAATGATAGCTTTCTTTGGTTGAATAAAAAGATAAAGAGCTTTCAAGAGTTTTGCACATTTAGTTGTAAGTTGTCTCAGATATTGCCATGCAAAAATTGAGGATTTTTACATATGCTGAAAGAGAGAAGAGTCCTAGATGTTTTTTGAAAAGTTTAGGAATATGAAATCCTATGAAATTGGCTATAATCATTTTTACAGTCCGATGAACCATTCCAATAGAAATTATATGCAGGCATTTTCCAATCAGAATTGGTCTAAGAACAATTCTAACTTTTTTCCTTGTTTCATTGAAGATTGAAAGAAATTTAGAGCATGTCTTCATTACTTTGATTATTACAATTTTCTTCATCATTTTTATACCGATAAATAAGTTATTTGGACAGGGACATGCATGAAAAGTAACAAAATACACGTATTTTAGCAACAAATTTATTTTATTTTTCTCAATTTTTGTCCATCAATCAGGAGTACACTTTACATAATTAGCTTAGCCTTTGTTTTTCATTAATAATTTAAATTTATTTATTAAATTTTCCTTTACTTAAATTTAGAAATTATCTTCATAATTTTTTTCTTCTTTAATTTATGTGTTCTTTTCGTATCGAAATAATGTGATTAAATTATGTTTTTTTTTTCTTTACTTTCTTTAAAATGATTCGAGTGAGAAATAATATGCAATAAAGTAATAATAATTATATTATGTTATGATTTCCTTAAAATGTTATATGTGTGTTTGAGAAACAAGATGATCAAAATCCAAAAAGAATAATAATAATTTATTTGTATTACTTTCGTATATTAATGTTTTCATGACTTTATATCATCTTACTTTCAACTCGAGCTTTTTATTTTTGTAGCGAGCTATTTTTTAATATTCTCAATATATATATATATACTATAATATATATAATGTGTATATGTAAATATATATATATAATTTTTTTTTAACTTATACATATATATATATATGATCTATATGTTATTTTTTTTTTTACTCGTCGAAATACACTTTGTATTGTTTTATGTTCCTCTCTGCTTTCTTTCTCACTGAAATATTTAAAATTTAGTTATTTATTTTTACTTTTTATAATAGAGACATTCTTTTTTCCAAATTATGTTTATAATAATAATAATTATTATTATTATTTTTGTTGTTGTTTTTTATTTGATACTCGGTACATTGAATGTTGTGCTCTCTTGTTAGATAAAACTTCTACTAGATTTTAACGTATTATTTTCCTTTGCCAGTTTTTATATTTTATTTATTTTTTTTTCACGCTGTTACATACTTATTTATGTATGTATATGTATACTCGTAGATGTGAAAATCTTTCAGAATTTTTAAAGTTTTATTGATTTATTTAAAAATTATTCATTTTTACTTTATATTTCAATTAATTTTATTCATATAATAATATAAAATCACAGACATAATATGTTTTCTATAAATATATATTTTATTATTTATAATTAATGTTAAATTAATAGATTAATATTGAAAATAATTGTAGAAAATTAAATTATTATAAAAACAAAATAAAAATTTTCTGTAGTATTTTTTGGACATTTAAATTTTGTACAAGGAATATTTACAGTGATTGCATATCCCAAGGATTCAGAATTAAATTCATATGACAAGATGAAGAAAATGCTGAGAATCGTAGTTGTTATGAGTTTTGAGCTGAAGTTTTATAATAATTTTGTTAAGGAGGCAATTGAAAGCTGTCGAAAAATTATTCTAAGATAATTTTTTCGGTGTGAATGATAGTTTAGACACTATATCGGTTTTCTGCTTTTTTTTTTTTTAAAAACAATAAGCGACCTTGTGGAAGAAAGGAGTATCTTGAATACATACATATATGTATTTATTTATTTTTTACTTGGAAGTATAATAAGTCCCTGTGGTTTTGGTGAGTTTTCTCCAACGTATTCAATCCACCTAATTTTTACATGATTTATATATAAAATTCACCATTATTGGAGAACGGCAGATATTATTATTGATTAATTTTTTTTTAAATTGGACTCGCGGCTAATATTTCAATTCTATTCTATGTTATTACTCTCAATTCTTCGAGCACATATATGACAGAAGTAAGTCACTTAAGTTGGCTTTTCACTTAGTGTGAACTGGTTAAACATAACCATAAGTGGTATTGCCATAAGTACATAGTTGAAAAGCTTAATAGGGCATGATATTGCACATATGAAGTTTTCTTGTGCGAAATCCTATGTCCATGAGAAATTAAACCATCCGGATAATTGCCTTTTCTCCTTATAATATATGGATTCCAGGAAAACGGTATTGTAATCCTTGTGTGGTGAAAGGCTATTAGGTTTGTTTTTGGCCACGTTAATAATATTCGATAGTTTTTTTCTCAAATTTTGGGAAGTATAATATTGCTTGACAATAATTTATTATAATACTGAGCGTCCATGCAAATTTCAATCAATAGATTGATGTCATTGGTGACTTTTCTCTCAAGTATTGTGAAAAAATATCATATTTTTAGCTGAACCTACTAGTATTGACCATTTAATATTGCTGGTTTGTTATTTTAATTGCAAATCGGTTAACTGATTTTTCGGTCAGTCTGTATCAAAAAATATCGGTTTTCCAAATGTCGCGATCGGAGTTTGTAGTATTCGATTTGATTGTGATCAGAGAATCGAAAAGTAATATGTATTTGTAAAAGAAAACTATATGTAGTTCTTGTTTGGGATAACAAAATTTGAGGATGCGTGTTGGATATTATACTGTCAGAGCTTATAAATAATTTGTTTGTTTACGTTATCATAATGCAAATCATATTATGCCCTTAGTGTTTTCAAATGCATTCTTGATAATTGATTGGTATTTAATGCAATTAAATAATTGAATAATTGAATAAAAGTCATTAAAATGATTGATTTAAAGGTATATATTTTTTTAAATACATTGAAAGATCTTCAAAAAAGTACGTTTTGAATGTCCATAAAATACCAAGTTCACTACTAAAAAGCTGTTTTAATTATAATTAATAACAAAAATTATATAAAAAAAAACATTTTTTTTTTCAAAATCAATCAATAATTTTGTATTTATCAAAAATTTCATCCAAAATTCATGTCATCATGACAAAATCTTTCTCAAATTTTTTTCCTTCCAGTTCAGAACATTAATTATTTCCAATCATCCGAATTTGACTACTTTTTTCTCCTATAAAATAAATTTTACCTATAAAATATGAAATTGAAATAAACACAGAAATTAAAAAACATTTACAAAAACTAATAATTTTTACGACATTATATTGCACCGAAATGTTATTTATGTAAATATGGGTTGTTGTCCCTACACTGAAATTACGTATTCTCATTTTTTTTTTAATTTTTATTTAAATTTTTTACTTTACCAATGTAATTCTTATCAAAACGTATTTAATTTTTCAATTTTCTCTTTTTGTCTTAGGTAAGTATTTGCAGTAAATTTTTCTTTTTTATCTTAAAATATTTTTTTTTTCCAAAAATTTATACAGAAATTTTGGCGTCTTATTTTTCTATCCCATATATTCTCATTTGTATTTTTTCTGTTAATTTTTTCCTTGTTAATTTTTAAAAAACCCTGAAATTTTGTACTTCCGAAACGGTGTATTTTTTATCATAATTATTATTATTCTCTTTTTTTTTATATTTAATTCTTATGAAAGTTTTTGAATTCTTATTATTAAATATTATTCATTTTGTTTTTCTTTTGTTCTCTTACTTTATAGTTTGTACTTTTTTGATGGTGTTCCGAAAATATTTTGTAATTTTGTTTTTGTTTAATTTAAAGGTCTCTTATCCAAAATACGTTTATTTTGTATTTTTTTTTCGTTTCTTTACTTTATTTTATAAATATTTTTACTTGTACAAAAATTACTTGCTTAAATTTGATGATTTTTGTATTTTTTGTCTTTCCAAAATTGCTACGACAAATGATTTTTGCACTCTATGGTTCTGTTATTGTAATTAAATTTTTTATTTTTTAAGAATAAACATAGATTTTTTTTTCTTTTAAACACCAAATTTCGAATTTTGTTTACTTTAAAAATTAAAAAGGGCCGATAAAATGAGAAATTTTTTTCATGTTAGGGTTTTTAGAAAAATGACATTTTCAAAAAAAATAGGTACCTATGTAAAATAAAAGATTTAATTTTACTTGGAACTTACACAATTATAATTTCTTTGAGAAATCATATTTATGTTTTTTTTTACTTTGTTTTTTTTTTGTTCAATATTTTAGTATACGTGTAACTTTATACATATACATATACCTAAATTGTGAAACTTAACTTTTAAATTTTGGTTTTTTCTGTTCTGAACTGTTTTAAAACACCTTATTCACTAAAAAAGTTTAATTTTTAAAGTTTAAATTTAGAAATTTATTTTTTATTTTTATTTTTTTTTTATATTTTATACATTTACCAAGTATACGTATTTTTGAGTTGTTTTCTCATTTTTTTCTTCTTAATTTACAAAATACGAAAAAAAGAGGAAATGAAATATTAAAGAAGTATTAGTATAAAAGAAAAAAAGACGTTAGAAAGTATTATCGATTGAAAATATAAATGATGAGAGTTTTATGGACGGGCTTTGAATAAAATACAATATTCAGTTCTTCTGTAAGGAAAGTTTTTTCCGTGTGTGTATATACACAAGACTGAAATGTATTTTCGAAATTCATTGTTTTTTTTTTTCTTTAGCTCTATGTTTTTTGTTTTTATTTATTATTATAATTATTATTTTTTTAAATATGATACAACGCTGAAATTCGTTTTAACAAAACAATTCACATGCACACTGTAATTTATTATTTCTACATAATGTATATATATACAAAGAAATGTAGAAATTATTTGAAAAAAGAAACAAGAAAAAGTGGGCTCTTTAAATAAACTCAAATAACAAAGAATAATTGGTCTCTTTAAGTATTTGCAGTTATGAAGAAAATATAGTTCGATGATGTTAGCAAGAAATATAATACCCTTAAAATTAGCCATACACAAATTATAATAGTAGTTGCTTGGAAGCTAGTAGGGGTTGAAGATTTTTTCCTTTCCACTTGATCTGACTGATACACCTTATACTGATAATTTTTCAATTTAACATCAGTTTATTTTCAGCTACTTCTTTTTTCAAAAATAATGTCATTGTCACTTCAACATTTAATTCAATAAAATGCCTAAGAGTAAGTAATTTTCTTGTGTACCCTTTTCACTAGATATGGAAGATTTGCGTTGGTGATGTTTTTTTTTGTTTTTGGAAAACTGTGTTAACTTTATTGAGCCCCAACTACGAAATGTAGAGAAGGAGGAGGTAAATATGATGAAACATTAAAATTCCCATGATTATCTATTTAATAAATTTTAAATCATCATCATAAGGTAATTCATAATTAATAGAGAAAATTGGTCTCACTGAGAGCTATCTATTACTGGGCGATTATCAAATATGTATACCTACGAATAACAGCCTGCATATCGTATGTTGACTGATTCAATTTACTTCGTATTTTCCGCAATAAATCAGGTATCATCAACTGGGGACATTAAAATTCTACGGAACGAAAGTAGATTTCAAAATTGATTTTAACTGTAGCTTTCATCAGAACGGCTAAGGAGACTTCTTGACCGAATATTTGCCTCTCAGTCAGAGCCCTAAGGCCTAAGTTATGGGATGTGATCTACTATAAAAAAATCTGTCAAATATTATTCTTTATGATCTACTATACCAAAATATGTTATGAATGAAATCGATCTTGTTTCTGGTTCTGAAAGTTTACCTCATGAAAATGGGATCATATCAATGTAAATATAAATGAATAAAAATGGATTGACCGAATTTCTATTTCATGTTGCATCAAAATTACTATGCTGAGTGAAACAAAACTGTTTTTAATGCCTTTGTTTAAGACATTTTTATTTCTATTATTTTAACGATAGTTCTCATCTAGAAAACTCATAAATTTTATGGTACGGGAGGAGCAAATATTTTGGCGTCGTAAATACAGTGTAATAAGTATTTTTTCTGTGCAGAAAACTCAGAAAGGGCGACAGATGGTGATCACTAAAAGGCTTATATTCCCTTAGATGTGATTTCGAGCGCTATGGATACCTATTCTGCCAAGAGCAGCTTACTCACCAAGTCATAGGGATCCTACATAGGTATAATATTTGCCTTATATTTCACTTGCTGGTTAGGAAAGAGTCCCGTTGAATGTTGAAATAAGTAAATGAATTTTATCTCTTTGGGTCTATGCTTAATCAGAGAGATGAGGTAGCTCCGATGTGATCATAAATGATATTCGCTTCAGTTTCCCAATGGATTCATTATATTTTCGTGCTATTATTTATAATATTCAATAGCTTCTAATTAAATGCCCTCTTTTTTTATTATATAACACATAGCACGGCGTCAAGCTTGTGAATAACCGAAAGACATGAAAGGGAGGGGGGGAGAAGGTGTAATACGAGTATTAAGTACATCCCGAAAATACCAAGTAACCAATATGTAGCTAAAAAAAAATCAAATAAAAAACATTTTTACAATAAATAACATTTTATACAAATAAACTTTACAAATAATAATGATAATAATAAAAATAATCTTAAAACAATAATATATTTTATAGATAGAAAAGTAAAATTATACATGAAAAATAAGTTCATGACAACAAAGTCATAAAAGTAATGTGTAATTAATATTCGAAAAAATATTAATTACTCCCTAATGTTATTTTGAGGTAGCATATTGTTGTAAACATTCTCGAAAATTGTACAAAGTTGAGCTCTTTACAAAAAAATCACTCTCATTTTTTTTTTTTTTTTTTTTTTAAATTATAATAATAATTAATATGACTTGTATGTATGTATGTATGTATGTGTGTGTGTGTATATTCATACTTCCTGAGATTTTGTGCGTCTCTTAATCGGTAATCGTATTACATATTATTATAATCGTTATTTTTATTATGTAAATAATTATTTATTTCAGTGTCCATAAATTTTGTAACAATAATAAAGTATAAAAAAAAATAATAATAAAAATGGTAACGTAAAGGCATGGTATACTAGTAATTTATAAATTCATAGAAAACACAAAAGAAAACATTTTACAAGGCCCACTTAAATGTGTGAAAAAAAAAACAAAACAACAAAAATTAAACTTTCACATTCACGCACGGACACACATTGCATTCGTTTACATAAGTTTTAGATTTTACCTGCTAGTGTTTTTAAAGAATTACTATTAGATAAATTTTATTATTGTAACAAGGTTATTTGTTTCTTTTATGTAAGCTCAATTAGTCAGTTTTGTCCTATTTGAATAATAGGTTTGTGTATAATGGATTGTATGTATTCGAATGTACTATGTATTATTTACTATACAAAAAAAAAAAGTTTTGGTGTGAATTATTTTGATCCCTATTTTAAAATTTAAACTTCTTTTATATTGCATAATAAGTAATGACATACATAGTTGTTATGCATTAGGAAAATATCTGATTTTATGGATTTGATTTGAAAATATTATATAAAATTTTAAATTTGAAAATATATTTAAATAAGGAAGTCAATTTTAAAAAACAACCAAAATAAAATTATAGGGAATTATGGAACATTTTAATTGTGTCGAAACTCGACCTCAAGAACTATAAGTATTATTTATTCTATTTTTTTCTGTAGAGATTGTGTGATACGCCATTGTAAATAATAGAAATTAAAAATGTTGTCTCCCAGACTTACTTGATAAAAATGAAATGTGTGAGTGTAGTGAAGATAGCCGAAGAGCTGAAAAGCTGGTCTATACTCCGCAGTAAATTATTTTTATCAAGTAAGTGTGGGAGACATGTTAATATCTATTATTTATAATTATCATTGACCACAAATTTTAATAAAACTGGACACGTTAAGTAACAGTTAATCTGTAAGATAATTTAGGATAGTAGATAAGAAACTGCATATTGTTATTTGTGCGACATAAAACCACCGTTGGATAGGGATTGCAATGTAGTATCCTAGTTGCTCAAACATCCAGCATGATACCATTACTAACAGTAAATTTGGTAATAAGGAAAAATTACTTTACACTTAATCGAATTCTTTCTTTCCTCTCAACCCTTTTAAGCGTTCTCAACAAAAGCAACATTGCCTAACCTATTCAAACACGGACCGCAAAGTTACGGCTTACAAAAGCGAATTACGTTTACAGTCCAAATTAACAAGCAACTCATTAAGTTTGATCTCATACTATTTACTTCCTTATTTGGCATTCCATCTATCTCATTTACATGAAACGTCTAGCGAAACTTGACGAAAAATATAGTATTTCGAGCCTGTACGAGCCTGCATAGAAGTACAAAATTGAATGTAAATTATACGCCAATTATGTGGTTTACAAAGCAATGTGTATAATTGCGATTCAAGAATTCGATTTTAACTAGCTTGTTAAGCAATTTAAGATTAAAAATTCAAGCCCATCAAAAAGCTTCTACAGTCAATAACATTTACAGTGTATTCATTAGGGTGGAGATCCGGGCTCGAGAATGATCTTTACGAATTGGTAATATGCGCACACAGAAGGATTACATATATTCTATCCATAATCGTTTTCGAGGTATCTGCAATCTCCGTAATTAACCATGTAATCTGTAATCAGATTACTTTGTAACAGATTACTAATGTAATCCATTTCCATAATTACATAATGTAATCGATTAACGTGTAATGTGATTACAAGTTAATCTGATTACACATTAATCGATTACAAGTTAATCCCACTACATGTTAATCGAATTAATGTGATTACATTTAAGACGTTTAAGATATTTAAGATATTTGTATTCTGATTCTTCATAAAACTCCCTAAAACTAATTTCGTACGAGAACAATAACATTTTCTTTCGGTTCATTTCATTATATTATTAATTACTTTTAAGTAATCTACAAAGTAATCTGTTACATATTGTAACAGATTACACATTTGATAGATTACATATTCTCTCATAAGTAATCTGATTGATATGTAATCGAATACAATTTAATTAGATTACTTTGTAATTTGACTAAACTGTAATGGAATTATTAATTAAATTACACTGCAATGAGATTACGCCCAACACTGGTATGTAGTCATTATCGGGAAATCTCTTAATGTATTTCATCACTAAACGCCTCAAGCTGTATGCAGACAAATTTTTCGGTGAGTTTGTTCAGCTTTAGATATGATAAGCCAACTATTATTAAATCTACATTGAATTTCAAACAATGCAAATATGCTAAAAGTATATGTAACAGTGGATTTTGAGCAGATATCGTAAATCTTTCTCGAGTTACTATTGTATAATTTACGGCAATGATTCGCATACAAGGTAATACCTCAGATCCCTTCTCATTAAAACTCTGAGATTAAAGCCCATTTTCGAATATCGAGGATTTCTTTTTACCTATACCAAATGTCATGCATATTGTATTTTAGTGAAATTCCAGTAAGAACAAAACTTCAGCTGGGTTACTCCAATGTGAAATCAGTGTTGCTCTATGGTTACAAAACCTAGAATGTTACCCAAATCATAATGCGCCCATCTTAAACCTTTACATCGTATCGATAGATGGCGAAATAAAATTAAGAAAATGGAATTGTATTGGGCACTCGATACAATATAACAAATAACACTGCAAACCAGACTTTCGATTAGAATCCGTAAGGACCGCCGAGAACTACATCGGTAGGATGTCGCACAAAACAGAATCAGATATACACATAGATCTACAGTTGTCGCACTATGCCCCTCGAAGTATTAGAGGAGATTGGTGAAAGGTCTGAGACTGGACGATGTAATCTACCATTAAATTTCGTTATGGAAAAATTTCATGTAAATACTATAAAAAATAACACAAGCAAATTCAAGTAAATACTTAAGATTTTGATCTCGTGGGTAGAAATCTCCAGTTAATATCATAAGTAGATATGATAGTAAATCTGACGAAAAAGGGACGAAATATTTGACGACTCACGATAAGAGACTGCAACTTCGAGCACGTAGATTCCACTAATTATATTAGGTTTAATAGAATTCTATATTTTATATATGGCGGAGCACATGGTAGACGTAAATGATAAGTGTGTCGTAGATACCGAAGTAAATATTACACTATTAAACTATCACGGATTATAGTCGAATGAAAATTCAGAAAACTGTTACACATTCAAAGGAGCAGAAGCAGACATACTAAAAACTGCCATCAACATAATGTCCAAGTTGATAAAACAAAAATATTGTTATCATCACGTTAGAATTAAAATTATAAAGACCCCCCTCCCAGTCAGACTTCATTTGAAAACAAGTGTTGTATCCTTTTCCCAGCATCGAGTCCAATAAAAAATCTCTCTTCAAATATCTAACAGTAGTAAAATTGAGTATGAATAATCAAAATTATCAATAAATCATCAAAGAAATTTTGTGTTCAATTTATACAAAAAAATAAGGAATTCTGACATATAAGATAAAATGGGGAATAAAATAAAACAACGAAAAGAATCAATGGAGATGGGCAGAGGGGAAAAAGACAAATCCATAAAATCATACAAAAAAAAAAAAATTGTAATGTTTTTGTTTTTTTAAAAATAATTTTTCTTTATTTTTAACAACTATTGCTTCACTTCAACTATTTATGGAAATCTATTGTAATAACTATTTTCTATTCAATTTGCGAAGTTAAAAAACGGTTGTTTGTAGGAAGTGTAGAGAAAAATAATACCAACAATAATAATACAAAAATGAAAATATAACAAAAAACTTATATATTTATATATTATATAAACAACAACACTATTCGAGCAAAACAAAAAAGATGTTTTTTTATCATTTAACAAATATATGTATATGGGTGTGTGTGCGCAAGGAATATTGATTGGTAACAATAATTGATTAGTTAAGATCAGTGTGATATAGAAAATGGTTTTCTAATTATTTAAATATACGGCAATATGTATTTGTATATTGTTTTATGTAATTTGTTTTAACTTTGCAAATTGAAATTATATTTATTTTATATATGTATGTAGAAGTAGTCGTAGTAGTAGTAGTAAACGTAGTAGTAGTTGCAGTCGTAGTAGTTGTAGTAGTTGTAGTAGTGGTAGTAATCGTAGTAATAGTAGGTTTGCATTGGACTAGAATTTGTTTATATTTTTATTAGATGTACTCGTAAATCGTAATATAGATAGATAGATAGATAAGGTGAAATCAACTGTTATTTAGAATATAAGTAACCTGTACTATGGAATTAAGGCGAGTTTTACTTTGTTTTGGTTCTGTTTATATTTTTAACCAATTTATCTTTACTTTCTTGTTTTGTTTTTTTTTTTTTACTTTTTAACTTATTTCCTATTATTTATACATACAATTGCTTAGTTTTTTCTTTTTCACTTTTTACATTTGTATATGCCGCTTTATATATAGGTATGCATGTATGTAAGTGTCTATTTCATTAATTTCAAAATCGGCGCGGGAATATGAAAACCATGCTTTATTTTGTGCTGTTTTATTATTGTTGTTTTCTTTTGCAATTTAAGACTTACGTAATATTAAGTGAATTACAAAAAAAAAACTTTGTTTTCTTTTTTTACATACAAGATTATAAATCAAAACCAGAAAAAGCTCAACATTTAAGCTTATATTATTAGGTCGGCTACAAAAAAAAAAAAAAATTTAAAAATAAATCTTATAACATAAATTGCTACATTACATATTGAAGAAAATAATAATAATAAATTTAAAAAGTAAAGTAAAAATAATTTTTATAATGTATGTAAATGTAAAAAAATATATTTTTTAAAATTTTTTACAAATCTTATAATGTAATCATTTAACATTAAGGAAAACTTAAAGAAAAGAAAAAACAAACAAAATGAACATAATTTACACTTTATTACTTTCACATATTTGTTTGTTTTTTCATACATAATGCAGTTTAAAACTGAAATTCTTGTTTTTTTACTTTTTAAAAGAAAAACACAGTGTTTTACACCTTGAAGAAATAAACTATGTTTTTTTTTTGTCTTAAACAAAATTAAATGAAAATTAATAAAATTATACATATTTCTCTTTTTTACTTATTTATTTTTATATATTTTTTATTGTACCTGAGTGTGTTGCACATCTGACTAGTTGAGTTTTTTTTTGTTTATTATTATTATTATTTTATTTTACACTATATGAAAAATGTTTTAAACATTTCCCTATTCGGTTGAGCAAATAAAAATTGTTGTTTTTATGAATATTAAGCAAATATTGAAAAAGAAATCGGTAATGTTGGAAATATGAAGATTTGTTTAAATTTAAAATGCTATTGTTGAGTGAAGAATAATCATGGTATAATTTAAATAGAAAATAAAGCTTTCTTCTCAATCAGGTACGATAGTCCATTATGACACAAACAAAGCCGAAAATAAAGATGAATTGCTAGTTTTATAAATATTAATGGTAATTAAAAAAAAAGGGAGTCATCATTAAAAGTAATGATTCTAGTAATTCACCAAACAAGGATTACTAAGCATTATTTAGCATTACTCAATATTACTGAACGCTACTAATAAAATACATCGGATTACTCCAAAGTACTGCACATTACATGCTGCTACTTGATCATTTCTATGCATAAAATAGATGTTAGATCTCCCATAGTTTCTGTCTCTTATTCGCAGCAATACTGACTGTTTTTGTTCAGTATAGTAAAAGAGATAATTTACATACATATTTTAAACAGAAACAACCAAATAGAAATTGTTATCGGTCGGTAAATTAATTGATTGCATCATGTAAAGGCGAGTCCATATTCAAGTAGTGTCTTTTACTGAATACCTTTAAGTATTTTATTCGTAATTGAACTTTAATTAAATATGAAGTATAAATAAAATGTTATTCTTTCTTTCTTTTTTTGAAAATTTCCGTAAAAAACGCTTTCTTCTGTCTGGGTATTGCTGACTTTTAAGAATAATTAGGGATGATACAGAGCATATTATTATGCAAGATAATACTCCTCGCTACAAGAATCAAACTGTTTTGAGTTACCATGAGAAAAAAATATTGATATCGATCAATGCAAGATTTAAGCCTCATCGAAAATCTGTTAGACAAATGGGCTTTGACGATCTATGGAAGAACATAAAATATGTTTGGGGAACATTGAAAATTAAATAGTCGTTTAGAGCAGGTTATACAGAGTGAGGAGATACATTTTACTAAATATTCATATATCATACAAATATATGAAATATTATATTTATATTTAATATTTTAACGTGCAATCAGCTTAGTCAATCAGAGAGTTGTAATTTAGATAAAATTGAAAATTCCCTTGTAGATCATATGAAGACAAATTCTGTAGACAGTAAGTAGTATGTAGGTAATAAATTCAATTAAATATAAATATTAGTCAAGTTAATCTAAAAAAAAATTATTTTTTTAATGAAATATTAGTTGAAATAAATTCAATCATCAATTGAGTTTAACTAAAGTTTCAAGTGTATACTTTATTATTTCAGCAAAACCTTCCAATCAGTTTATATAAGAAATAATTTCAATTTCAAAATTATTTCCTCCAATTTCCATACCAAATTCTTTTTCAATATTCACCTGCATCTTAAGAGACTCTGATCAACAATAATATAATTTTAAAGAAAAAATAAAATAAAATGAAACCACAAAAAAAAATATAAAATAAAATAAAATAAAACAGGAAGAATAAAATCACCGCTCTGATAATTTTTATATGAATGTATCAATTTTGTGTGTGTGTTTTTTTTCTATGTATATATATAATCCTAACACTAAATAATCAATATTCACATAACACAATTCTACGCACCTAAAACTATCTCTCATCGTAATGCGTAATAATAAACAGAAGAAGGAAAATAAAAATAAAAGTGAAAATTCAAAAAATTATAGTTAAAACAGAAGAAACAAACAATATCTAATATACGTACGTACATAAGGTTTAACGAATATTTCTCTAAATTTTTTTCACTTTACATATTATTTTTTAAGCAAAATGGCGACAAAAATTTTTATTGTTTCTACAAAGAATTTAATTTTAGTTTTAATTAATTATTCACGTAATTAAACATTTTCTTCCCGTTACTTTTTTCTCCGGGAAAAATTCCTAGTCACAAACTTGTATTAGATTTCTTTTTTTTCTTTTCTTTTTTTATATATATATATACATATATATAGTTATTTCGATTTACCTAAATTTTTATTTTAAAATTTAATTTAATAGATTTTATTTTTTTTTCTGTATGGCCTAAACGATTTTTATATGTTTTCTTGCTTTTTTTTTGGGTGTAAATTTATGTATACTTAATTAAAAGAAAAAAATTCGTTTGCCAGAAATTACTTAACATTTTTACAAAATGAAAATTTCACGCTATGCACCTAGCCTTAAACCAATCGTCACGAACATTTTTTTTCTTTTCGTTTTTATACGATTTTTTTTTTAGAGTTTTTGAGAAACAAAAAACAAAACTAATTTTGCTACACAATAAATTTTGTTTAAATATAAAATTTTATTCCGAAAGAAAGTTTTGCATTTATCTAAACATCTTTTTTTGTTTTTTTTTTAATTTAATTATTTGTTTGTGTTTGTATGTTTGTGTAGTTTATATTATTTATTTATACCGAAATTAATACGAAAAAATGTTGCCCTTTTTTCATCGAATATATACAAAAACCTATCTAAATATCTTTTTGAACTTTCTTACATAATTCTGAAAAAAGATTTATTTTTTGTTAAGTAATTACTCGTATATCCAAACAATTTTTTTTTAGTTTTCATTTTATAGAATAAAATAGCCTAAATAATTTTTTTTTCTTAATTTTTTGTTAAATTTTTGTTAAGTATTTTTGTTTTTTTGTTTTTTTTTTTTATATTTTTATTTTGTATGTAATTTTTATAGTAAGCCTAAATATTATTTACAGGGGCTAATTAATTAGTAGTAATTGTCACCATTTTACATTGAGGTTTTTGTGTATAAGATTTATTTTTTTTCGTAATTTTTTGGGAAATTTTGTTATTGTGTTTTGTTTTACGTTTTTGACAAATAAAATTACAATTTTTTTGGATTCCATCGTTTATTTTTTTTTCGAAACAAATCGTTTTTACCCTTTTAAAAACCAGATATTTATTTTCTTTCCTTTTAAAGATTCTTTTCAAAGAGTCGTGCGCACTTTTATTGATATTGGGTATATCTACTACATAATTTATTTTGAAAACAAAAAATTATGAATTTGTAAGTATTAATTATCGTGTGATTATTATTTATTCATTTTTATTAAAGCGAAAATATCCCTGAAAATTATAAAACGTATATTGTATAGTATATGTAAATACAAAAACAAAATAA
Source organism: Dioctria linearis (assembly GCA_963930735.1). NCBI lineage: Eukaryota > Metazoa > Arthropoda > Insecta > Diptera > Asilidae > Dioctria > Dioctria linearis. The sequence goes on from OZ005744.1 coordinate 17,596,471, forward strand.
ATTATAAAAAAATACTATTGTTAAAAATAAGTCTATCTTTGAGGTAGTTTTGTTACTATTGCAGTACTGTCTTTTATAAAAAAAATTTGTTTTTTGTTTGTTGTTATTTTTGCAAGAATTATCCAAGAAAATCATATAAATGTATTTATATTATGTAATAATACGATAATGAAAAATGAGGTATTTCTGTTCTTGATTACACATAAATGAAGTTGTTTGTTTTAATTAAAAATTACATTTTTTTTTCATTTCTCTTTTTTCTTTGTTTAAATAAAAAATTTCCAATAACAAAATTTTACAAATTTAAATTTTTTAATATTTTTACATGCATAACTTCCAACAGTAGCCCAATTTAATAATTAAGGTGTAATTCAGACTCTCCAATAGGGCTACTGTTTAAAGCTATTTCGTTTGTTTTGTGTATGCATTTTTTAAATTTAAGTTTTAATTAACAACAAAATTTTAATGTACATATTAATATCTAAAATTAAAATCTAAAAACTATAGATACTTACTATTTAAAAAAAAAAAACATATAGGTATAGGAAGAAAAAAAATAAAAAAAATACTTTAAACAATATTTATGATACACAAAATAAAATCCCTAATTTATATTGTAATATTTTTTATGATAAGCTTACATTTCTCGGTGTCTGCTTTTATAAATGAAGTTTTTCTTTCGATTTTATTTTTATTTACTATGATCAAAAAAAAAAAAAAATACCCACAACTTTTAAAATGTGTTCTGTTCTGATATAAGCACAAACTAAATAAAATAGTAGTAAAAAAAACCTTGATAGGTATATAGTATATACATATGTATATTTTTAGTACTTTTTCTTTCTTCTTCTTTAAATATTATATTTTAGTAGTAAATAATTGCACGAAAAAGTTATTATATTTTTGGATCCATAATATGTATGTGGTATATATACATACATACGTTTGTATGTTAAATCATAAAATATTTTTTTTTGTTACCAGAACAAAAATGACTTTCTCGTGCTGATCACAGAAAAACTGGGCTGAATTCTACTGTATTTTCACATGATTAGGTAATATTACTCTGTAGAAATAAATTATATTTTAAATTTGCTGTATTGTTATATTGTTGTTGTAATTATATTATATTTTAAATTATTTATTTATGTAAGTATACGGTGTTTTGAAAAAGCTTTGCTCTCTTTCCCTTTCTTTCCTTTTCTTTCGCTGTAACAAAAGTTTCTGCATGGATTTTGGTCTATTGTATATAATTTTTGTATGTATATATGGAAGATTTCTATTTACAAATTTGAATTTCTTTTATTAATTTAATTGATGTTTCTCATTTCTAACTTAACATTTTTATTTATAGTTTCATATATCACCCTGTATTTGTGTCATTATATGATTCATTTGGGGAATTTTTGGTCTATTTCTTTAGATTTGTTTTATAAAATTAGGGAAGAACCGTATGTATACAATATGTGTTGAGCACTATTTAGATTTTCTTTAATGATTTTGGCATTGTTGTTTTTTTTTTTTTTTATAAATGCCACATAAGTTCATTTACGGGACATTATGAAGTTTTTCTTTCATTAAACGTGTCATTGTAATTATGATTTATATAACAATAAATTCATGTCTAACAGATATATAATTGGGTATCCGGGTTGCGTAATTCAACTTGAAATTATTGAGATTATGAGTAAAAGTATTTAAAATTTCAATTGAAAATCTAGGTTTTTCCTATTGAATTGCATCTGCCTAAACCTTACATATCGCACCTTGTCATGAAAAATGATACAAGTCAAAATTGGACGTGTTCAAAATAACGAAATTCAGAAATAACTGAGTATTGTTTGTGAAAGTATATGAAGACCATTTAAGTTATCAAGTTTTTATTGTTGTTATTGTTTTGTTGTTTGAGGGTGATAAATTATTTTTACGTTGAATAATGTTAATAAAACAGACAAATATTGATTTTTGAGTTGTGTCACATTTCTTGCCAAGGTCCGATATATATATATCGTTTATATATATAAAAAAAAGGATTTAATATTAGTGTAGGATTCTGCTCGAATCGGTGACGTAATCAAGTAATTTTGGTTATGTTCTTATCACAAATTGCACAACAGAGCTTATTCCTTTCATTGAAAAAAAAAAACAACAATATTCACCAAAATCCTGGAATAACGGTTCGACCAAAATAAATCATAAATCTTACATTGTGTTACGATTGATTTTGATTGCAAGATATTCGATGATAGCGCCCATGTTTTAAACATTTGAACACATAATATAATAATACATAAGTATACTTTCGGAACTATAGGAAATAACAAAAAAAAAAAAAAAACGGTTTACACTTAACACCCCAAATATCATTCATATAAATGATAGTTTACTATATATGTGGGAACTAGTTCTGTTTCTATTTTTTGTTTTGTTTTGATTTTTATTTATTTTATTTTTATTGTTTGTTGTTGTAAAAGTACAAATCAATCTCTGTAATAAATAAATAAACATCATCTGTATAAAAAATAATATGTATGTATGTATATCATATAATAACTGGCTTAAAAATAATTCATAAAATATGTATTCTTTCATAAATATCACTATTGCAAAGAGTGAGCGAACAAGAAAATAAAATAACTCTGTTAACTATTTCAATATGTATTGTTTGTAAGTATGTAAATTGTAGGTAGGTTGGTTGCTATTGGTTTTACTATTTGTATAAACTATTGTATGCAGTTTTGATTTGACTTGATATAGGAGGTTTCTTCAATTACATTTATTTAATTTAAAATAAAATTAAGAAAAATAAAAACATTATCTTTTTGAATACTTTGCGGGAAAGGATTGTTTTTGTATTTTTTAATTGTTATTTTTATATTTTTCTTCTTTTGTTTTTTGTTTGTATTAAAATTACTATGGTAACTGTTTGTTTCTGTTTTTATCTATTCTTCTTTTTTATTACTTATTTATTTTTTGTTTTATACTTATTTTGAAAGTTTTGCGTTTTTGTTTTTTTTTTTGGTTTTGTTTTATGTAAAGTTTTAAGAAAATAAATCAAGATTTTGTTTATAAAATTTGGTAACTCTAATTTTCCTTTGTATTTTTTTTTTTTTGTAATAATAACATTACTGACTCTGTCTGTAAAGTGAAAGAGTAATTTTACTTCTTTTTCTGATACATATAATGTACCTACATAAGTATAACTGTGTATGTATGTTATGTAGTTATAAAAGTTTTTCAATTTTCATTTGTTTTTTGTTTTTCCCCTCATGATATAATATGACTTATTTAATTTGTGTTTGTTTTTTGTTACTTTAACTGTTTTTGTTTTTTTTTAATATTAGTACAATTTCGTTGTACTGAATTATGAGCTTTCGCATTAAAAAAGGCTTTTGTCCCCACATTCATTTACATTTTTTTTTGTTACAGTACACAATATACAATTTTGTGTAGTTAACTCAATGTAAACTAATAAAAACAATTACTTTTTTTTGCGCTATAATTTTTGTTTTGTTCATCTATTATTTATATTATTTCATTCTTCTACTTTTTCATTAAAATATAAATGGCCAGAAAATTGTTTTGAAGGTGTCCTGATGAATATTGAATAATGCATGTGTACGTTATTTATTTTTATTTTAAACAATTTTTGAACGTTTTTGATTGGCTCAGAAAGATTCTGTTGTTATATGATTTTTTTTCCTTGTTGTTGTGAATAAATACAAAATAATAAAAATGATAATATTCAAAATTTCATTTGTGTATGATATATGTACTTACATATGTTTGGAAAACCACATTTATAGGCACCCGGGTTTTAAGTTTGTGTTTTTTGTTTGTTTTAATATTAATTTTGTGTTGAATTTAAATGATTTTTATTGCTTTAAATATATTTTTGAAGTTATAATTAATGGAAAATTGGACTTTTAATAGAAATTACCATTTTTAAATCAATTGCTTATTTCAATGAATGTTTCAGACGTAATGGATTGTTTTAAACATTAAGAAAATAAAAGTAAATGAAGAAAATATAATTTAATATAGTTTAAAGTTCATTGCAGTTCTGTGTAAATATCAATTAGACATTTAAAGGGGTATAGTATGTATATAATTGTATATTTGCCTTACTGCAGTGGATAGAACACATTTAACATTGTCCTTAAATCCAAGTACTCCGGTTATTCAATCGGCATTTTTCTAAGGAGACGTTGTGTAGATTTGTATTTAATTCTGTCTTCCTGATTCTAACTTATTCTTTGCTGTTTATACCACCGTATCCAAATCAAACGAAGGAACAAAAGTCGACAACCAACAAAGTATTTTTGTAGAGTTTCAATAACATTTAATTAGAATTAGTGCTTAATACTTCAATCATACTAGCCAAGATCATAAACTTGGGGTGCCAATTTAAAGTGGTCATTGATGATCGTCAAATATGGGAATATCGAGATTTCTTATGCTTTGAAAGGTAGACTAATTCAAAAAAAGGTTGGCATAGTTGTGATATTCGAGTCCATACCCAGAAATGTAAACCACACAAAGTCATAAAATTCAAAGATCTTATCAAACTATTTTTTAAACAAAATGCTTTGCCACAGATAAATGCATCAGATTAAACCTACAAATAGTTATTCGGATGGGAATATATCCAAAGATTCGAAGGTAAAACCGTTTTAAAAGAAAATAGCGTCAAACCTATTATGACACTATAAAAATGTCCTGAATCTTCTCTCAAAGACAAACATAGTTTCCGAAAATAAAAAAAGATTCACTAGCAACATTGTGAGAGCTTTTCCTGCCCTAAGGCAGCATCCCAAGAATAATATTCATCTTCCCGCACAAAATCTTAAAACAAAAAAACAATCATTAGTGATGGTAAGTATCGGATTAAGCTATATACTGGCCTAATTGTTGGCAAATGCCCAAGTACCAAGTATGTACATCATAGATGATAATTGTTATTTCTGTAACTAAATGTTACAATTTGCTGAGTATATTTGTTGTGCAAGACTTGTCTTGTTAAAGATTTTTTTTTAAAGTTAAGTCCCCATTTACTATGTACATATGTATATCTTGAACTTTGGCTTCATATAAGGTCACCCAATTGCCCATGGACCTCTATGATCGTAGTAGGGCTAATCAAAAATTTGATTTCAATGTTTTTTCGTTTCAAGGAAATTACAAAGAAAATATTATTGGATATTGATAAGCAAGCAATCAACAATTTTTGCATTTTACGTTAAATAGTTTGGCAAAATCTCAAAATAAAGTCGGATTTTTTGTTGATGGAATTTTTGTTGTCACAGAAAAAGCAAAATTATGCAAAACGACTTTTTTCGGGATTTTTTTGGTATCTTTTCTTTAGGGTTGTAAGTATTTTCGGTTTTTTTCCCGATGTTATATTAATTCGAATTATTTGCGGGATATTTTCTTCGGAATTATCAACGATTTTTCGTAAAGCAGTAAGTCTACGACTAAAAATGGGAAAATATAGGTACTAAATGCTTCTTGTATACAAAGAAAATAAATATAACAAACTTAATAGAAATTTCTGAAACAATTATATTTGTTTGGAAGATGTTGAAGATTGATTAAAAAATGGAATTTTCTACTATCTCCAAAAGGTAGTACAAAAATATAAAATAAATTAAAAAAACAAAAAAGAAAAGACACAAAACGGGAATTAGAAAAGGAAGCGCACATTTAAAATGTATATAGAGAGTGAATGTTTTGTTTTTTATATTTTGTTTCCATAAGCACTTGATAATTTGTACGTGATGATGAGAAATATTTCAGTTCAATATATTAATATTCGTTTAAAGTTATTACTTATTTATTTTGCTTTTTTACTTTTCTTTTTCGTTTTATTTCTCTTTATTATTTTTCTTATTTCCGAAAAAAACATGTTGAAAAATAAGAAACTGTTCCTAATACTTACTATTTCTTTATTATTCCTATGTAATATTATTATTATTAATTAATTATTATTTTTTTTTTTTATTAATAATAAGAGTTGTGTTGCAGGTACTTGAGTTTAGTGTTTTTTCTTATCTTTTCTTTATATAATATTTACTCACTTTGTTTTTGTGTCGATTTTTTTTTTGTTCATTCTATGATAGATTTAAGTATCAATGGAATACTTAAATTTAACAAAAAAATGTACAAACGTAGAACTTTTCTAGTTAAATATTAAGTAAAATCCTACTATTGCTTGGACACACTTTATTATTGGTTTTTATTTATTTTTTTTACCATTTATATAATTTGCGGTAATATTTTATTGATTTATTATTGTTACACCGTTTACTTTATTATTTAAGTCTGATTTTTCATTTTATTTATATATTTAATAGTAATAAAAAAATTATTTAATATTTCTCATTTTTAAATATCTTAATGACACTTGTGGTGAAGATAAGCTGTGAGGGTTTTTATTTATTTATTTATTTATTTAATTTTTTTACTTTTCTTTTTCTGTTTTTTTTTCGTATAAAAAAACTATGTGGTGTGTGCGTGTGTGTGTGTATATAAATATGATCATGTATTAAGTTTGTGAGTAAAAACGCGAATGTATGTATATATAATAAAGTGTAAATACTGAAAAAAAAAGAAATAACTTGTATAAATATAAAACTTTTTTTAACCATTAACTATTGTGTGTAAACCAGTCAAAAACGTTCAGACTTTTTCAACTATTATTTAACCTTTTTTTTTTTGCTATTTTGTATTTCTTTTATACAGTGTAAATATTTTGCTCATATTAAACTATTTCGTTTGTATTTTCTTTTACTATTTTTTCATTGTTTTAACATGTTTTTTTAATAGCACCCTGAAAACCATTTTCAGTCAAAGATATTTATAAACAATATAAAAAAAAATATTATCAATATTATCTTCATGTGTTCTCTTCTTCTTCTTCTTCTTATGATTAGTTCATTATTTTGGATTGTTTCTTTATTTTTTTTTCATTTTCTTTTTTAAACAAAATATTTTGAAAAGAAAAAATTTTTAAATAAAACTCAACAAAAAAATTTCTGCATGTAGTAAGTTATGATGAATGTTTTGTGTTTAGCGTAATCTTCTTTTTTTTTATATATATATCTATCTTTATATATATTTGCATAGTATGTACATATAGTTATTTATGTATACTACATACATATGTATGTATATATCAACAAGACAGAAATTGAGTTATTAAAATGTTCTTTCACTTCCTATGGATATTTATAAATGGTAACAAAAACAATTTTCAATATTTCTATAGAATTTGCTTTACAAAACAAAAAAAAAGGGAAAACAAAAAACAAAACAAAAAATAAACGATTATTAAAAATAATAATAATAGTAGAAACAATAAAAATTTTAAACAAAACGAAATTTCTATTGGCTATGATTTTGTTGTCCCTGCAATTGATTTATACCGATCTCGTGCTTATGCTCACGGGCAATATGTCGTCGTACTGTATTATTTCGTGTAAATGTTCGTGAACAAAACGGGCATGGTACTCGTATACCTTGATGACGTTGCCGAATATGGGCACGTAAATTTGTTTCATATCCATATAAGCGGTCACAGTACAGGCACTTTAGTTTTTTTCCTTGTTTTTTTTTTTTTTTGAAAAAAGAAAATAATTAAAATGTATTTTATTATTCAATTTAATTAATTTATTCATTATTACCATCTGCTGTATTCACCGTCCCACTGTTTTTGTTGTTCAATTTTGTTGCATTCCATACATTTAACATGTCTGCTGGTGCTATAGATGATGCCAAACCTCCAGGTAAACCGCCAGCTTCAGTTTTAAAATCAACTAAAGCTGTTGGTGTCGGTGGTGCTGTATTTGATGTTGGTGGTTGTGGTGAATAATCCATTTCCATTTTTACTCGTAAATCTTCGGCTCCGGTCTAATTTTTTGTTATTATTTTTTTTTTTTTTGAGAAAAATTATTTAAAAATTTATCCAAAATTTTGTTTTTTTTATTATAAACAAAAGTTAAGAAACTTTTGATTATATTTTGAAATAGAAAGTAAATTTTGAAAGTTTTGCGTCAGTTTTTTATTTTTTTTTATTTTAAGTTCGCCGAAAAAAATATTTATTATATTCGCGTGCAAGTTTTAGTAATAAATTTTCACTTGGAATTAATAATTCAAAAGTTTTGTACAAGTTCATTTTTGAGCTTTAGAGGGAATTCAGGTAGGGAAGCGATTTATCAGCTATGTAAGAAAATATGAGTTAAGATTATAAGGAAAAATAAAGGAAAATATATTAGAACGGATCCTGATTGAAATGATTGATTGAAAACTGATGTTGGTCTCTGGAACCTAGGCCATAACAAGGCCGATTGTTCACCCTCCAGACTTATGAGCAATTGCTCACAGGACCCAACCGGAGGATCTTATGAACTTAAGTATTGACTCCCAGCCCTCCTTGCAGGCTACATGTACATAGTTCATACTGGAGGTGAGAGCCAAGAATAGAGTCGATCTTAATCTTATCTGATTGAAATATGTTCGACAAGATGTAGCGAATGTGCATCCTTAAGGTTCCCATTCACTTACAGATTATTTGGCAGTTACAGTCTGTAGATGGCATATTTCAGTCCAAATTTGTTTTCGTCCATCCACTAGTATCTGATCACATCTTAAGTTTGAAATTTGACAGAGAAATAACTTTAGATAAACTGACACCACACCTTCAGTTGGGTCTTGTTTGCTAACGTTTATCATGCAATTAGGTTGAATTTTTAAAATCAAATAAGAAAATTGCTGCTCTAGTAATAATAATTCTTTTATCAGAAGTACCAATAAAAAACAGCTCATACAGTACAGAGATGTTAATCTTAAAGTGAATCTAAAGTTCGTTCGAATTAAAAAAAATATTGCTCATGCAGCGAGAATTACGTGTGAACAACAAACTTGTAAATAAAAATTAATACTACAATTACATGAAAAGATGATCGAGTATATTTTGGTCTTAACAATGTGGAGCAGCTGCTACAGATCATGCAGCTGGAGCCATAATGTAACTCTTAGAACGATCTACCCTCATCGAATTATCTCTAAAAATTGTGATTTGAGTTCCAAAAACTTTTTCCAAATAATTCATTATTTCTGGTGGGCGCAATATTTCACAGGATTGCAATATTGCACAGTAAATTTTTATTTGTGTTCAACTACCATGTGTCCATTCCGACGTCATTTCTTAAATATTGAGCATGCCCTTGCTAGGCTGTAGTTTACAGTGAAAATCGTGGTCATTGCGATCACTCAAGATCAGTCAGTCATATTTTGTCAGTCAATGGGTCAAGATTTAAAATTTTTTTGGATTCGCAAGTTTTTTTTTTATCTTTTTGGGAAAAATCTGTTAATCTCCTAGGATACTGAGGGTAATAAATTTAATAGCAATTAACTTGCATAATTGAACAAATTAAAATTTATTTCCAAGTGTATAATGCGAAAAGTATAACGGTATTAAATTGTTTACACTTTTGCTATCCTGTGTAAAGTGAAGTCGATAAAATTTGCTCTTGGACAGGTCAGATTAACGGGATACATAGTAAACGTGATTGTATTTTGCAGAATAGGATTTTTAATTTAAAAATGAGCATTTATTTTTAAGTAATGACGGGATAGAAATTTATTTTACGTTCAGCATATTTGTGTGTGTGTTCCTGAATGATACCGGTGATAGATACAAGCGCGAGTTGAATTGAATTGATCAAAAAGTGGCATAGTGTTAATTATTTTTTTATAATAAATCTAATTTATTTTATGTATATGTGAGCTTCTGTTTCAATGCACTGGCTGTGTCAACTCAAATCAATGTTGTTAAGGGTTAAATTTGTGGATGGGGTTGTCTTGACTATGACTGAAATGATGAATAAGTTCGTATTTTTTTTTTACATACATCCTAGTTAATCAGTGAAAAAGTTAATTTTGTTTATATGTACAAGTGTTTGTGATATTTTTGGTAATTATGTGTTCGCACAGTCAGTTTGCATCATCAACAGATTGAATTGGCACTTTGTAGTGGTAAGTCAACGAAAATTCAATATTTGCTCATTTTTAGAGAGACCTTGAGACCAGAGACCTTGTTTTTATGCATTTTTGCGTTTTATAAGTTTCGTCTAAGGAGAAGTTAGTAGAGAAAGAAAGTGAACTCTCGTCAAGTATACTTTCTAGTTCAGAGAGACTATTATTAAGGCGGCTACAATAATTGCGTACTTATTTATGTATGTAACGCTCTTGCTCAATCTAAAATTCTGTCCGTATGCAAGAACGTTTTCAGAACGTACATGCCGATGATAACAATGATGAGGATTTATGTGGATTCGGTTTGATTTTTCTCTATCTGTAGATAAGCAGTAAATAGAAAAATTTTAGACTTACAATATTTTCCTCAATTGCTAATTGCAGTTAAAGTTAGTAGGTATGCGAATAGATATTTTCTTTAAATATAAAATTTTAACTCAGTGGCTTCTAAAATATCTTATATTTTTACATGTTATAATTATATGTAAATAATATATTCTTCTTCGTCCTTAGAGCAAGATTGAAAAATAATTTAGGCCGAAAAAGAACATTGAAAATTTGTAGTCGGCTTTAGGCTTGTGGGCGTTTAATATGAAAAATCACAATGCAGCCACTTTTAAGCACAATATCTTATCTCTAAAACTAATCCACATTGAATTAATTAATAATTACAAATATTTTGGTCATTTTCCGAAATGAATTTACATGCGATTCAATTAATAGCAAGACACATGGCAATTTATGTATTGAGCTTGCTTGCTTTCCTCATTATAACTTATTTTCCATGCAATCAACGGATATGGCTGCTCATTACATTTTAGTTAACACGTCATGGCACTGTATCTAAATTGTTTTTTTTTTAATTTCACTGTGCTATTTGTACGGGTATGGTCATAAAGTAGTTACTAGGTAGTCAGGAGTTGATCTGATCTGACCAATGGTGATTTTTAATTTGAAAAACAAATTTTTTTTTAGTATTTTCATGCATACATAGCTACAAATGTTACAAATCGTTCATAAATTTTCGAGTAAGCCTTCCCAACATAGAATTGTTGGGACATTTCCCTGTTGAGAAAGATAGAAGCTGAAAACAAGCATACTATATGTATTGTACTTGATCAAAAGAATAGTAAGACATTGATAGGTACCAGGTTTTTTGAACATCTGAAATGATACACTATCCCTGAAAGCCTCATCGTACGCTGGTGTGTCGTAGAATCTGTACCACATGCAAAATTAAAAAATCTCATCATTGAGCGTGAGTCGGTAGATTCAGCACACCTAGTGCCATTGTGTATAGAACATAGTATGTATACTCATACGAGCGTTCATCACTTTGCCAGATAAAGGTGGTAAAAGTGTGCATCTAACTAGGAACTGGACGTTGGATATAAGAATTTTGGTTAGTTTTCTTTTTCTTTTTTCAAACGGTTGGAAAACTCATTTAAAATAATAATGTTAAAGTTCAACTATTGTCAGTAAGACATAAAATAAATATTGGTAATTTGGTAAAAATTCATGGTTCGTCTCATATGGTTTTCTGGCTGTTCTCACGTCACGTGAATCTTATTTGTGTTGGTGTGCTAGACAGCTGGGCACTCCAGGTTTCATAATTCCGAAAAAACTTTAAAACACGATTTCACAATTATAAGAAAATCTATGAGCATGCTCCGCAAATAAACTAAGGACTAATAACAGGTTAAGCAAGACCTACCAGCTGGGCATATGAACCTAAAAAATTGTACACTTTTCAATTAAAAAAAAGGAAAATAATAGTCAATCCAATACAAAGCTTTTGAATTATTAAAGTGATTTAAAAAATAAAACACTAAAATGTACATAAATAAACACAAAACTTGATGGCCGAAACAATTATGTATCCATGTACATATGTACTTGTACATACTATGTACTATAGACATGTATGTATGTTTTTTTTCAATTTTAAAACAAAAATACAAACAAAAACAATAATACCTTAGACGCAAAACCTTTTTCACTGGTTTCCTTATCTATCCTTACATCATTTGTTTCCCTTTCGTCCTTGTCATCAGCATTTGCCTCATTTGTACTTCCATTGTTTCGTTCTGTGCTCTCGGTTCTTTCTGTTCTATCCTGGCATCCAGTTGTGCCATTTCCTGTTGTTCCGGCTGTTGTACTAGGTGGGCTGTGATTTTCATATCTGCTAAGAATATTTTTTCTTCTAAAAATTTTTGATTGCCTTCTTTAATGGTAGAATTGAAAATTTTAACTCAATTGCGAAAATGAGTTTTTTCAAATATTTACCTTGATTGTGGTGAGGTTCTTTCGGATTGCATTGTGTCGGCTTCTGTTGGGGCGTTTGATGAGGTACTGCTTGAAGGTCTATAAAAAGTAGTAGGATTAATATTATTGTATAAACATGAAGAACAAAAACAACAACAACAACACTAACATTTACTGTTATATATATATATATATATATAAATATATTTAATTTTAATTTTTTGCACAAACCTGTACGTTTTATTAACTGGACTAGCACTTTCTGCACTACCCTTTGATCCATCTCTTAATACACTTCCTCGAGTCTCTTGCTCTGCAAAAGGACTCCGTAAATGTCTTTTACGGGGTGGATCAAATGTTAATGGCCTATACATTGGCGGGATATAAGGTGAAATTCCGCCTAAACCTGAGCTGCTTGGATGCATCAATGAATCGCATTCTTGTTTTAAACTGCTTAATCCTAGGTGACCACCAGAATTGCTACCACCAGTTCCACTATGTGAATTCCCTGAATTACCACCCGTCAGGCTATTGCGTTGTTGCCTTCGTCCTGGTGGTGAATCTATTTGTGAATCATGTGATTGGGATTGGGCAGCTGCTAATCGGCCATGTTCTGTTGATAAACCTTTTACCTAAACATATACAAATGGCATAAATGAAAATGTAAATTGAAAACACAGAAGAAAAACAAATCATCTACCTGAAGGTTTTCTGCAGATTTAAGAAAACTATTTAGAGCCTCTTGTGATACATGTACTTCACCTTTGTACATAAATTCTAGAAGTGCTGACATATTTTCTGGTGAAGTAGCCTCCAAGATAACACAGCATTGCTGTCCATTTACAATTGGTGCTGTTTCAAAAAGTTCGGCAAATTTTTTCGAACAAGCTGCCAATATAAGTTTGTGTGCCTTAAATACTGTTCCTGAAAATAAAAATATTGAATGGCATGAGTGTTTGTTTAACTATGAGAAGGATTTTTATTTTTTTTTTATTTAATTAAAATAGATCACTTGGGTTCATAATTCTGATCATGATTAGAACAAGTAAGGTTAATTTTATACGAAACCTTAGATCGAACCTATAAAGCAATACGAGTAATAGGATATTGCTTTTAAATCTCTTGATCTTAGTATTAGTTTAGGACTTTAATAAGTATAGGATCAAAACCATCGAGAATACTTCCCAAACCATGGAATAGACTCTATCACTACCACATGACCACATGAAAGCCACAACACTGTCCTAACATTTTAAAATATTTGCAGTGTTCTTATGTATGTATGTAAAACTGACAAAAGTTTTGATTTGAATAGCTCTTCCGCCCTAAACTACTATTCATACAGAAAAATGTTGTCCTAATAATCTTAAGCTTGCTTTCTTATTTTCCAAAACGAAATAAAATTGTTATACCTTTCTTAACAAAATTATTTAAAAAAATTTAACTGAACCAAATGACTTTCAACCTCAAACAAAAACTCTCAGCTGAGTAATAATTGTATGTAGGTAGGCTGTGTGTGCCATGGTTTGATGAAATCGAATCAGTCTTTCGTCTACAGATTTGAACTCCCCAGCGGGAAATGGAAGCGCTCAAAGACGAATGCAGGAGCGCTCCATTGGACGCTTGTAGCACTTCCCCACCGTATCCTTGTTCATATCGTTTTAGCGTCAGCAGTCCGCAGAGGGAAGTGCTCAGTTGCAGATTCTTGGGAAGAACTCTTGGAGCGTTTGAAAATTCTGCTGCGCTTTCAGATGCAAATGAGTCATCTTTCTATAACAAAAGACAGAAAGGTTATTAATAAGTCTAAACTCAGAAAAGAGATGTTCTTCCACAAAGCTTCCTTTGGTAAGACAATTCTTCGGAAAAGATATTATCTGGCTTTGTTGTGGAAGCGCTTCCCTTGACAAGCGCTTGACATATTTCAAGCTGAGTTTGGAGGACCATAAGCTGTCTACTAGTGCTACTAAAAGCACATATGGTGTATACTCTGTTATTTACGGGAATTCACACCGTTTTACCAGTAGATTTTATTAATATTTATTAGTAATCCAGTGAATACCACATAGTGTAAATTTACTACTATGGTTAGATATTTACACTTCTTTAGATGTGTAAGATCACACTTCAATTTACTTAGCTGTAATATTAGCTAAACATTGTTGCATTTTGTTATTAAGTGCAATTGTAAAAATACTTGTTGTTTCTAGAGAATAATAATCATGTTTTCAAAAAATGTCTACTGGATTCAGTGATTCAATAGCACAGCTCTCTGTGGGAAGCTCTTTTAAATTCCAATATAAAGAAAAAAGTAGCAAGTGCAACACAATATGCTTTCCTTGCAAGGATCATTTATCATCATCCAATAATTCTACTATGAATTTCAAAAGCTTCACGCTCCGATGGAATAATTTTACAATAAACAAATTTTATTTTTTCCTTCAAAAATTGATCTGTTCCTTCAATGTATGTATGTTTATTGTATACTTGAATTGCAACCATTATAATTACAGGGTGCCGTAATTACAAAACAAAACTGCATGCTCCTGCAATGCTAAACAAGCACGTGAAGTTTAAGTACTTATAATAAAAATATATAGGTCACCACGAACACATCTTAACGCACATTCCGAAACACCCTTACAGTATTAATTCTATCGCTATCTAAGCATGCGTCACTGGAATAAAAAATAAATATATATATATATATATATATAGTAAACATATTCAAACTCATACCTATAAAAGATATGTACACTAATACATTTTGCCACAGTGTGTCTGTTTACACCTTAATTTTCCGGCTAAAAAAGATAAAACCTTACACGAATTAAAATGCGTTAAGAAGATTCTTCTCATGTGACATGAACACGATATTCGAGAGTGGCGCCCAGCACGATCACATAATACCTACCTAAACCTACATATAATTGGAGACTATTATAATTATTATTTTTGGCGATAAAATATTTCAGTTTTTGAATCGCATACGAGTCGATCGCATACAGATCAATCCTGAAAAAAGCTCTACGTATGCGGAAGATCAGCACAGCAATCAAGCCGACCGAGATTAGATAAGGTCAGCTTTTTTTGGGTGTTCTTTTAGATGCGATCATCATCTGTGTGGGTTTTTATACTCTGAATGTGTATGTATGTATATCACTGTCCTGATGTTTACACACTGTTGGATCTCGTTTTTTGTGTTTTGATCAAATGATCGTTTTTGGCCTTGAATGATTTAGAACGAATACGACTTCACACTTGTTTTTTTCCGTATTTTTTTTTTCAATGCGGCATGGCAGTGCTATATGAATGCGTATTTTTTAAAAGTAATTTTAATTTTGCAATAAGTAGGTAGGTATGTATTATGTAGGTACGGTGAGGGGTTTTAAGCTTTAGATTTTTTTTGTCTAGTAGGTATGTATTCGTCAATGCAGCGCATCAAGAACTTTTCATGACTAATGCGGCATAATGTTCCAACAATTTTGAAGGTTACTTCTTTTCGATTTTATTTGCTAAAATATATACATGTAATTAGAAAAAAATAGGTATCAAATGATAGAAAGAAAAAGATAAATGAGAGCCAATTGATCACGAAAAGGGCATATCTACATCATACATCTATTAATCTTTTTATAATTTCAACACTTACTTCTAGAAAAACTAGGAAATATTCATTCAAAGTGATGTTTAGCTTGCAAAGAGTAAGAAACAAATATTTGTATAAAAAGTAGATAAGTATAAAAGTTTTACTTCGATAAAGTTTCGCTTTGACGATATAATCTCGAACTTAGACAAAAAAAATTTCTATTATGAAAATAAGGTCCAATCTACATACATCGAGAGCTGCAGTGCAAACTTGAAGCTACAAATTTCAGTTTGCACGCATATGGCGTACCGTAGTTACTCCTACATAGAAAGTTTCAAGCTACATGGTGGAGCCAGCTACATGGACTGACTATGTTCATAGGAATACGCTGAAATAGAGCTGGGTGTGGATTGCTGCTTGTAGCGTGTAGTTCTAGATGTAGATTGGGTTGGGACTAAAGCCTTAGACACAATGAGCGGCAGCCGTTGTTCACATAAGGCGGACTAGTCTGAATTAGAATAGCCTTAATTCGCATTGTACCAAGTGTTCACAATGTTCCATTCTCATTCCGGAGTTCTATAATTCAGTCTAGCCCGCTTCATATGAACAAGGTATATATGGATATAATGCGAGCCACGTGTTTTTTTAAGGACTAGGCCCCTAGATAAAATGAGTCCCATGTTTTAAAAAAGCTAGAATTGGTATAAAAAGACCAATTCTTTTGATACCCTATTAGATGAATGCCCGTATCCAATTGAGGAATTTTGAATTTTGCAGTGGTTTTTCGCATATATTTCTAGAACGGTTCGTGGGACAGAAAAAATGGATGGCTGGATTGAAAAGAAGTTGAGTTCCACGTGGGAAGGGCTCTGGAACCTAGACCACAGCTAGGCCCATTGTTCACTCTCCAGACTTATGAGCAATAGCTCATTGGTCCCAACCGGACGCCTTAACAAAATTCAGAATTGGCCCCCAACCCTCCCTGGTGCGGTCTACCAGGAGGTGTGAGTCAAGGAATCTTTAACACTTTCCGGAGAGTGCCAAACAGTGATACAAGAAGTGAGTCACCGTTTCGGGTTCCTCTCCGCATACATTAGGATCATCAACAAGTCTCATCTTGTGTAGGTGATCCCTGAGAAGAGTTGATAATTGACACAAGTGTTCTCAGAGTTAGCTTACTCAGTCTCAATATCTTTTTCGTCAGATTTGGGTTAGCTTTACCCTCACTTCCTTAGTAGCCCTGCCCGAGGAATCATCCAGCCAAAAGTGACTGTGTTGCAGTCAGTCCAGGCCGAAGTTTTTGATGCAAGAATGTTTGGTACAATCCCGATTATAGAGGATGATTCCTCTGAGGTTGCACCCACACAACGAGTATCAGAGCGAGAGGGAATTTAGGGTGGTTTTGCACTTCAGTACTAAGTTTGGAGGTAACGAAAGGTTTTGACAAGGCCTTTACAGCTGCTTGGCTGTCGGAGCAGATGGTAGGGAATATTCCCTAAAATATAGCGAATATCTTTAAAATGTAGGGAATATTCCCTTAAATTTTAGGAAATTATTAATTATATAATTATATTCCACCAATTTAATTAAAGTTTTCCCAGCTTACTTATGTTATAATGAGCTCCTCCTTGCTCTGTAGTTACACTGTGCAGTGCACGAGCTAAGCTAAGAGTACAGAAGAAAACTTTTACAGATCTACACATGTAGTAAACTGAATCATTCTACCGACCAGATAGAGGAACAGATATAATGGAAATTGGGATTTCCTGGAGAAATGGAACGAGGACAATATTTATGGGGCATTTAATTTTATTTGCGAATTCAGTGGTAAACTTTTCTTTAGAATTTTTATCCCTTGTTCATGACTGCAATGCAACACCGAACGATATAGAGGATAACATTTTGCTTGACCATTACAAACGAAATTAAACTAAAATAGAAAATACATACTTACTAAGTAAAAAAAAAATAGATAGTCAGAAAATATACAAAACTAAAGTAAGGAGTTTAATTAAATCAGACTGTTCAGCTTCTTCTACTAAACTACTACTATGCTAGGTAGTGACTACCTATTCTTTGGAAGCTCTTTAAGATAGAGAAAATGAGCTTATTATAAACATAATTGGTATGATGATTAGGTAGACATGCATGTGCGTGGGCGATATATTGGTTTCTGATACGAATTCAAGAGCGTCTATGACATCTGTAATTATTTGAAATATGAATGCTACTTAAATTAGCTCCCTTAATTTAATTAACTTAGGCAGGTAGCTTAAGAAAATTTAATCCTCGCCTCGTTCTTAGAAAGTAATTTAAAGATTATTCTATAAAAGTAGTCTAAGTGCGAGGTGAATAAATCTTCTCTGCATTAATTCCAAGCGTTTTAGCAAATAACACTAAACGAGAAAAGCATATTTGCGAAGAAATTATACAAAAGCTAGATACAAAGTCCTTAAAAGTTAGAGGGGATCATTAAAATCACAAGGTCAAACATCTCTTGACAAAACTAAATATGTGATAAAAAGATAATTATAAACTAGGGAATAAGTAAAATTAATGGATTTATTGTCTGTTACTTGTCTCTTAGCGTTTCAATTTTCAATTGTTCCTATTGATAAGAGATTGTCAAATTTGCCATTAATAACAGTGAAATACAAAGAAAAAACTTTTAAAGAAATGATCTAATAGTTTTTTTTAAAACTTAAATTTTTTGTTTCATTTCCTCTTGTTCCTATTATTTAGTACAGTTTCATTTCCTCTTATTCCTATTATTTAGTACAGTTTTATAATGATTTGTTGTTTTAATTATGTTACTTTGAATTGTTGAAATATGATGAAGAAAGCTCTTCAAAAAATTTTAATACCTCAATCATCATGTATGGAACATAATTAGGAAAATTTATTATCACAATATTGAAACGTTGTGAAATAGTAGGTACAAACATATTTCTATTTTTCAGACATGCTTTCAGAAACCATGCAAACCGTAAAGAAAAACATTATTATTGGAATTAGAAATAATTGCGCTCTTCTTTTTTTGCGGGAGCGGTGTTTGTTTACTTCTTTCTTTCATTCTTATATAAAACTTTGTTAAATAGAAAAATTGTGTTTTTGAGAAGCTTCATTCATTTCTTTAGGTTCCATATATCTATACCACTAAAGAAAAAAAAAAGAAAAAAAGACCAAAAACATAACAAAACCAAAAAGAAAAAAGTAACCATAGGCAACCAGATAAGGAGTCATGGGAACGAGCGCCTTATTTAGAAGAATTTTCCTGTTTTCTGACGTTTCATACCTTGGAAAGTGAATCAGTTTTCTTTTTTCCTCATTTTTTTTTTGCTTTTATCTAAGAAAGAAAAGGAATGAAGTTCATGTTTCACGGCTTCAATAAAACTGCGTGCTGTTGTCTACTTTTCTATAATTTCATCTTAACACTGGTAATATACCTACCTATATGTTTTCCACCCCACCTCACAACCATTCCAACACTACACAACATTTCGCATTGTTATTCCCAATTCCACCTTATGATTTTCCGAAAAAAATTGATAGAAATAGAATATACAACGTCTAACATTTCCATGGTGATATACCGTCTTTGCGTCGACCTGTCACTCTCTCATATACCGGGAAAGAAACTTCTGAACAACAAGTGTTCCTTTTGGTTCAAGGTCTTCCTTCAGGTTGTTTTATTCGTTTTTTTTTCACTTCGATTTCTTATATTTTTTTTCCGTGTCATTATTACACGTACTTTTATTCCATCCGTTTGTCACTGTGTGTTGTGGACGGACTTGTTATGGAGTAGTACTTTTGCTTCCCGAATCCCAGGCCCGGATAAAATGGGGCTGCGTTCTTTTTTTCTTCTTCTCTGCATTCATACCGGCACGGCAGGCAGAGGAGTTTGATGGTGGGAGGAGAGGATGAAATGAGTATGGGCGTTAGTATGGATGAAAGCATAGTCTCCCAACTTTAAGAATATTGTGTAACGCCTCAATCAATAGGATTATGACATATTTTTTCTCCATTTCTTGAGTATTGGGGTAGGTTTTGATGATTCTTTTCTTCGTTCAGAGGATTAGTATTTTCCTAATTTCGGGTTTTCATTTTCTATTGGCAATTATGTAATTTAGCATTGATGACATCATATGATTTAATATCTTCTTATTGATGGGAAAAATAGTTATTTCATCATTTTTATTCATTGAAATTTACTCTATATGAACGATAAAGTAAGTGATGGCATTTCATAAACTTTTGTGTAATGAAAGAAAGTATGTAAAGCAAAGACAAGAAGAGACGGTAGAGGGGCTATCCATTGCAATAGTCAAGCCAATATGCGTAGTAATATGTGGAATAATATAAGGTTTCAAAATAAGTAGATACTGTTGTAAGTGCTCCAATTCATGCCCACTACCAATTTATGTCCTTCCAGTGGTAATCGGATTTCTTACCTTGATACAAATTGCGCTCTATAAGCAGAACTTTATTAATTAGTCCGATTTTTACAAAACAAGATTATATAAAGATATCCAAAGAATTGTTTGATAGAAATTCGCTAAGGGAAATTTTTTATTAGAACATTTTTCATCAAATATAAACTTCCATGAACAAAGCTGCAGTTACCTCTAAGGCACAGGGTTAAACCTGGTTCAGAAAGTATGAATTATTAGAAAAATATCCTTAGAAATTTAAATACTGTGTAAACTATATTTTGCCAGACAATAGTCAACAACAAAATTTTTAAATATTATGATCAAGAATAAAATGGTACGTGGATATAACCTTTTCCTGAAAAGAAATCCAAATTTCCTCATCGAATTTCCAAAAGAATAAAGTCTATTAATTTTTCTAACGCTTTAGACACGGGCGGGCTATTTTCATTTTAGCAGCAGGAAGTGTAATAGCTTTTTTGCATTTTTTAGGAAAACTTTAAATTTAGTTATCTTAACCCTTAACTATTAATTGGGGTCATTCTACAGAAAATCGACAAATATAGTTTAAATTTCCGCATCGACCCCATCTCCGATTTCGATGAAATTTAACAGGACTGTTAGTTATATTGTTAATAGGTAGAAGTTTGCTGAAATATTTTTTGTTTTTATCCACTTATGACGGAGATACTGTATTTTGAAATTTGAGAAAAGTGGCAAATTTTGCTTGGTAGGTTAAGTGTAACTTCAAAAATTTATATCTCAAAATGTACATATCGAAACCCCTTTAAATAAACGTTATTTATGTAAGGAAGTTTTGAAGTTCATGAGAAAAAATATTTCATGTCCTTTTCCTGAAAATTTGTTTTCAAGGATAATTTGATATGTCCGTTATTCTTGAATATCTCAAAATGCGCAATCTAGATTTTTTTTATGCTTTGTTTTATGTCCGCTTAAATAAGCTATGCTCTTTAATGAATCTTGTTCTGTCTGATTGACGTAAGCTCTTTGTTATGTTTGTTTCATTTAAGTCTTCTATGATCTAGTTGGATTGCTCTGTGATTGCGTGTCCAAATTTTTTCCTTTAAAGGCTGATTACTGGAGGAAAAATCTTGTGACTGTGAGGAAGAGTGAGAGTGAAAGAGAGTGAGAGTGGGAGAGAGTGTAAGAACTCAACCCCCAATTTCGTGTAAAAACAAACTTATGAAATTTGTCACTTTGATCCAGGAAATATTGTATACATATATTTTATGCTTAAACTCCTATTCACGAGCGCGATACCATACCGTGCGATATTTTGGTGGCATCCTATAGATCTATATCGACTATGCGACTGGTTTTTATCGCGCGATACGTTCACAAGTTGGACAGCGGCTACAATTTGATTTGGTTATATTTTGTAGTGGCATGAAGATATCATTGTGAAATTTACATATATTTATATCTTGATATTGATATATTTACATATTGCAATAAATTTCGATATCAATGCGTAATTTTAGCATCCGATTACAAACAAACATAAATGTTGATGTTTAGGTGAAAATCGCAACAAACTATAAGAGCGATCTATTTTTTAATCGCACGACACGTAGAAAGAGTAAGCATGTTTAGCGACAACCAGATTGCTGCACGGAATCAGAGCTCTGTTGCATGCAATATACGTATTCCGCTCGTGAACAAGCCCTAATAAGGCCTACCGCACATTGAACGCAACACAGGCCAGCACAGCGTAGGGAGTAGGGTAGCGTAGGTTTTTGTAATATACACAAGAAAATGGTCGACTGCATATTGCTTCTGCTGTGTGCAATATGCGGTCGGTCATTTATTTGTGCATATTACAAAAACCTATGCTACCCTGCCTGCCCTACATTGTGCTGTGTTGCGCTGCATTCAATGTGCGGCAGGCCTAACTCTTTTATACTAGCCATTTACACTTGAAGAGACCCAATAAACACTAACTTATTAACAAAGAAATTGAATTGAATTGAATTGAATTAAAGGGCAAATGTTTAAAAGACCCGCTCTAATAATTCCCCACCCTGGCAATAGGAGATGAAAGAGAAGTGTGGGAAGGTCATAAAGAGTTATACATATTGAATTATAATAAATAATTCAATAAGTTCATATAGAAATGTTTAAAAGTCAAAAGAATGTCTTAGAACAAAGTCAATTTATGCTGCCAGGAAAGTAAAAAATATACAATTTTTCCTTTAATTATCCTTTTATCTTATAACTGTATACAGCAAGAGTTCTAAAATATCCTCAATCTGGCTTGACGGTAAACGAAACGAAAGTGACTTATATTTCTAAATTGATCAATTTTGAGTAGATATAGCTTGATCTGAGCGCATATATATTACATGCTATAATATAACCTGCTTGCGACATGAAAAGTTTGTCGCACAATTACATCGTACCGATCTCTGTTTTGGTCACCATCTTATCGTGAAATTAGATTTATGAAATACATTCTTTGGCCTTTCTCCCTCTTGATACCTGCGTGCATTTATTTTTTGATTGATTTTTTTAAACATGTAATTCCATAAGAAGTATGCATGTACTTACATTACATAACGGATAGATAGATAGATATAGATATTAGATACCCCATAATCGATCAATATCAATATTCCTTCTGTTAAGAAAAACTTCAACAGGAATGCGAAGCCGATAAAATAAAATGCGCCATAAATTTGCATTGCATGTATTCGTGGCCCACATTTTTCGTTGTGAAAATAGGCCAAATGCTGTTTTTTTGTTATTTTTTTTTTGTTCTGTTCACATTTTTGTTTTTTCTAAACATATTCAACCGAAAAAATTTACTAAGTGTGTGCGTGCATTGAGATTATATCCGCAGTTGTAGGTATTTAGCGATGGCAACGCATATTTAGTTAGTCTATGAAGTCGATGTAGAAAAAAAGACGGAAATAATGCTAAAAGCTCATTAACTGATTTTTTTTTCGTTTTTTTGTTTTTTATTTCTGTGGATGCGGTCGATGATTACTTCACTGGTTTTAGGGGGTATGACGCATTGCATTCTA
The DNA here is from genome assembly GCA_963930735.1 of Dioctria linearis. Taxonomy (NCBI): domain Eukaryota; kingdom Metazoa; phylum Arthropoda; class Insecta; order Diptera; family Asilidae; genus Dioctria; species Dioctria linearis. Next base: position 17,619,831 of record OZ005744.1, read on the forward strand.
TGTATATACATATATATGCGAACACAGTTCCAGTCGTATAGTGACATGGATAATAAATTAAAATTGCGTAGGAATAAAATAGTTTGCGTGATTTGTAAAAATAATGCAATTTTTATGTTTTTGTTTTATGGAAAATTAGGGATGGGAAAAGGAGTAATCGCGAAGAGAATTGTTGGCTCTAGCTGAAATAGGTCGGCAGGTATAACTTCTTGTTTTGTACATTGACATGAAACGTATTGATTTAAGCGTGCTATCTATAAAGGATTTGAAAAGCTAATTTAGAATATAAAAAGGATGATTTAAAAATATATTTAATGTAATGTGGGATAATTTCATGGTAGAAATACTGTTGAGTACCTACTTAAAATAATTGTGAATAGCTATGTAGTTTAAATGTCATTTATAATCATACTGTAACTAGGATCGTTTTTAATATATTTTTTAAGCAATAATAGATTTATATATGTATATAGACAAAATATTTCAATAACCGACATTTTTTATTGATTCTTTACATGCGATATATATTGGCTCATATTTTTACGGGTATTGAGCTGGATTCCCACCGGTGCTTAACAATAATATTCTATTTGACGACAGAACTCTCATTTAAAAAATATTTGGGATGTTGAATGTGGGAATGATAAATATTTTGTGTTACACATTTTATTAATTAAACAGATTTCAGAAGTTTAAGATGGAAGCGTTCAATGTTATCAATTATGTATTAAAAATATATTTTCATGTGCGAAAAGATATGATGATGACGATTTATACATAATTTATTCGATAGATGGAGGATCATTCCAAAATTTTCATCCAGCGAAAAAGTTTAATAAATTCCAGAAAGTATAGGAAATTATCTTTTTTGAGAATGAAATTCTTAAGCAATTTTCAATTGATTTATTCAAGAAAAAGTGAAAAAAAATGAAGAAAAGGTTACATTTTGGGGTACAGAATGTGAGTTCATTTTAATGTGACTTCATGTAAAATTCAACGCCAATTTTTTTGATAAAAATATTAGTTAAATAGGAAATCTGAGTTAATATTCCGAAACTTTAGCTTTGTTGAGATATAACTTCAGAACGGAGAGGAGAAGGGAAAAATTTATAGACCAGGAAAGGTCCAATGAATATCTATCTAAGAAATTGTAAGTTGAAATTACAGGGATATTTATAAGAACATACCTCAAATATCTTTAAGTCAAGGCTTGAACCCCCCCCCCCCCCCCCCCCCCAAATATACTTTTTTTGCTTGTTTATAGTAAGCATGACTCCATAGTCTCCGGGTGTAACACCATATATAACAATAAGGTGTAATCCAGTAGTATCTGTTAGTACAATTACCTATTTTTTCTTCATAGTCAAAACGTAATTCGCTACAAATACGCTAGCCAATAGTTCTTTGTATTTGAACTGAGGAGGAGGAGGAGAGTTGAAAGCACAGAAGACAAGATAGCCCTCTTTTACTCTATCCCATATTCAAGTACTCAATTGGATCCTTCCTGTCCTCTTGATGACCGGGGATTGCTACTTAAAATTTGCGAAAAGGATAATTCCTAGAAGGTGTTTCTTATAAAATTTTCTAATTCTTTGACGTTGTTTTTATGTTTTGGCAGCTTGGACAGAACAAAAAAAATATCCGCTTTTGTTTTAATATACATGTAGTAACAAAAAATGGAATTATAACACGTAAACATTTTTGAGCCATGATTTTGTATGATTTTAAATACGGAATTACGATGACACATCAATGGCTAATGTATAAATGAGTTTCAACATGGTCGTAGTTCGATCAAGGACAAGCCACGTGAAGGACATCTTGCCACAATTGTCGTCCCACAATCTATGCGGGGTATCTAAGAACTTAAGCTTTGCAGTCTAATTTTTGTAATTTGGTGTTAAAACTGTAAAAACATTTCAAAAAGAGGGATATTGTTCCTAATTTTCTAACATTGACATCCTCCTCTTAATAAAATAAAAGAAAAAGATGTTTTTTTTTTTGTAAAACTCAAAACACGTAATCAGGATATCAACAAAGGATTCCTGCTGGCTTGACATTCCAATTTGAAAAATAAGGAGGAAAGAAATCGCACACTTCCACAAATGTTAATTTAATTAATCATTCTTAACACGCAACGCAATAAATTGTGTGGCAAATTAATTTCACTTAAGGATAAACATCGTCAATGAACTTGCGGCCTGGTAAGGTAATTAAATCAATTTTCCCTTGAAGTTTGCATTAACTATGAAAATTTACACTTCATTTCATAAAAAAAAAAAAAAAAAAAAAATAGAGAAATAAATTGGTTTTTTGTTAGCTTCTTAAATTAATATTCGGCTTTTTTTGTTTTGGATAATAAGAAACGCTCAAGAAATAACTAACTACATATAAGTACATTGAAAAGTAGGTACCTACTTAAATAAGTAGTTAGTTCAGTTTAACTTACTGTACGCTAACTACTTACAATGATCGATAAACCTCTCGAAATTATCAGTTCATATTTTATAAATTGAGGTAGCGTAGCCACCTGTTTCCTTGAAACAAATTCTCATCTTACTTGAACATTTGAGAAGGTTAGAATTTAATTTTCAAAGAAGGAAACTTTTCATTCTAACCAAGTTCGTAGTCTGCCAAAGGAGAGAAATTTAGTTTTGATATATTGGTATGAAAACTTTAACTAATTTTAATTAAAGAAAAAAAATAAATTGTCTCTAGCTAGTTATTATCTACTAGGTGTACCGCAGAGATCTTTGGACCGATTCTTTTTAATTTTAGTTTTACATTTATAAAATAGCATTATTAGTTTGATCCTGTTCGTTCTTCCTGAATGCAAGAACTGTGTGAACGCTTATCCAACTTCAATTGACCTGTAGGCGGTTGTTTCTTCTAATATTATAACTTCAATACCAGCTCTACTCGGCCCGTTCAGTTGCTTGTCGTCTACTATTGACCATGTTAAGGCGTTTTAGTACACCACCTTATGGGTACTCCCCTTAGAAACAGCGACTGTTAGAATTTAATTTCTTATTGTTATTGTTATTATCCTTCCTTCTTGCATGAATATTATCTGATTGAACGTGCTGGCATCAATATATCGCTTTTGGTTGGCTGATTAGTTTGGGTTGGTTTCGTTCTCTGATAAGCATATTCATTTATATGAAGTGGGTTACTTTGTAGTAGCCTAGATATTTGTAATTTTCTGATGAAAGATATTTTCCATGACGATACGAGTTCGAATGGTCACTAGATTCTATTTTAGTTTTCAGTTTGTATAACTATTAGCTTGGCAATTTTTCATACTGCTCAGGATATCTTTGCATATTTGAAATACTTTATTTTTGTGTATCAACCCGGACATTATCCCTTCTCATATATAGATATGCCGCACTTCTGTATTAAGTTCGCCAAGATTTTTGCATCCCAACTAAGTACAAAAATGTTACGGTTTTGCCGTTTACCTAAACAAATTTTATTCGTTTATTTAACATTTTTTATAGTAATATCTAATAATTTTCTTTATCTTTCAGATTATGTACATACATCGTTGAAAAGGTAAGTCAAACAAAAATTGTTCCATCATAAATAATTTGAGTCATAGCAGACAGATTTCTTCTTGTAGTTTTACTTTTTCCGAAGTTAAGGTTTTAAATAATTTCATATACCTACATATACATGTTTCTACTAGTGTTAACCAGACCCAGACATTATATTCATATTTTCTCGTATCTGTCGTGCTGAGAAGGTCGATCAAATCCAATACAAAACTGCTGCTAAAAGAACATTTGCCCTCGGAATGATCTAAGACGTATTGTATCCATTGCGGAATGCACCAAACATTTCACATTTCTATTCTTTGTTTACACCAATATCCTACTCTTTCGCATGGTTGCAAACTCTGTCACATACACCTTGAAATAATTCAATCTAAGCAATCCGGCATTGAATAATATTGTCTTTTTCTGAAGTCTTAACATTGTAAGTAATTTCAGATAATTAATTAAAAGCTGTTATTACTGACACAAAACAACTGTGAATGTACTTTACAGTTTCAATAAATTTACTTAAAATTCAAAGTTGCCTTTTTGTGCGAACAACCGAAAAGAATCTATTTTGAAATCTTGGAGCCAAAAATCAAAAGAATTCAAGGCAAATTAAAAATATTTAAACCGAAAATTTCTGTCTAATTGTTGTAGGTGGTATCCTATAAGTTCTGGCAGATTTTAAAATGGATTCAAGAGGGATCATATTCATTTTTGGCCAAAATCTGTATATATTCAATTTAAAATTCCGTCCTTTTTACGACAGAATAAAAAATCCAAGGCCGTGGAACGCAAAATTTCTGTTTTTTCTCTTGAATAAATTATTTCGCAGAAAATCCCAGCAAATTTATGCAAGTCAAATATTGATATGAAAATAAAATGATAAAATGTGGCAACTGCTAGAATCTGCATGAAAAGAACTGATCATTTATAATCAAAAGTAGTTCTTTACCCTCGGTTCATTCGCTCTAACAAAATTGGTATTAAAAGGTTACATGCTACATAATATGAAAAAGCAAAATTTCCAACAAAATATCGATAAAGCGAACCAAAAGCGATAGTTTTTGTGAACCATACTAAAAGATTTGAATAAGAACAAACTATTAGTTTATACTCCAGAATATAATATTTAAGAATATTATGTACAATATACACATAAAAATTTGGAATATTGTAAGATATCAAAAAGAATTCAACCTCGTTCATTCATCGCAAATGCGTTTTAAAAGCGATGATTTTCTATACTTATCGATATATTAGCAGATAATTACCGATTTTGTCCATTCTCGTTAAAAATTCTTCAGTTAAGTGTAATGTATATGTGAATATACATATACATATCTACATATATGTATGCACATAGTTCTGAAAGAAAATATATGCCTTCCGTTTCCAATCAAAAAATGCGGTGATTGTCGATAAAATGAATGAATTTTGAATGTTGGTCCAAAAATGTGAATATGATAAAGGGTATATATATACCACGTTTAGAGTTGGGGAATTGATTGAGTGACAGACTGCGGTAAGGGGGGTGGTTATTTTTTATTTGTTTTGTTATATCCTGAATGTTGTGAAATATCTCTCATCTGCCGCTTTACGAGTCATCCTTCGTCCTGCGAGACAGTGGAATGGATAGAAATGACGGGGGTTTTTCTGATTGTTTTCGATTTTGTGATGTTACATACGTCGTCGTTGTCGTCGTCGTCATCGTCGGCATATATGTATGTACATACATATGTCGCGTATATTTCATTGTGATAAACCATAGAAGGCTTGAAGGAGTATACTAGGTCTATATAGTAGATATACCTATAATAGTAGCAAAGGAGGAGGGTATGACTAAAACTGTTTTGTTGTACTCTTTGGAAAATATTTATGGTCCAACCCTTTCAGTATGATAGCCACCGAAGGATAACAAAAGTTGGGTCGCGAGCTCTTATACATACGTTGTATAATATGTGCGTATATATAGAATTGTACATTTATGAAACGCGATATTTGAGGGCGGAAATGTATATATATATATATAAATCATCGCGCCCCTTATATGTATGTATGCGCATGCATGCATATAGATCCTATCTGCAATATACTGTTTATGCCACATATAGGAATGTATGTACATATTGTAGTGATCCATCCCTTTTTGATCTAGCTTTATACTTCGAAATACTAGCGGCAATCGTCTGTCATGTACGAACGTATATTCTATATCCCAGTATCCTTCAGGATGATGACTATTGCGATTTATACCAGGATATGTGAGCGGGAGGGAGGATGTGATAATCTAAAAAAAGTATTTTCTCAACGAAATACCAACATTTCTGTCTGAAGTAGAACTGAACTGAACTGAACTGAAATGAACAGAGAAGTATGCGATAGGAGTGTAGGTTAATAGGAGAAGGAGAAAGTGAAGCCGCCTCGACACATATTTTGTTTTAATCTGTCAAAGTGAAGGGGTTGAAGGGTGAATTTTGGATTGATAAGATGTGCGGTTTGGTGTTAGGGAGCTATGTGATGAGAATACAAAACTGTGCTATAAGTATCTATGGCGTATAGGTATATCTATTATTATGCGTATATATAAAAGTCATATACCTACATACATATGTATATACGTAGGCTCTCAGTGCGTTGTTGCGTTTTGTACAAAAGTTACAATGGAAAGAGGTATAACGCTGTGTATCAGTTTTCATTATTCAAAAATACAAACATATATTGCAAGGAAAAACAAGCGATAGGAATGAGTGAACAATTTTCAAAAATGATATATATGGTCTCATCCTTTGGGGGAAGAAACCATTATTTTATAACCAATTTTATAAGGTATGATGGTATATGTATAGATGGTGAAATAGGGAAAACAATTTCATAATTCATCATCATCACTGACTAGATCCATTCCTGACATTTTTTTAGCCACCTTTTCCCTTCTATGATATAGTTTCAGCGAGACTTTCACTAATTAACCAGCAACATTCAGTACCAGTTGATCGCTTTCAACTTGATTAGAATGATTGTTGGGTTTCCTAGAATTCTTGATATTTTCCTTGTATCAAGACTTTCATCTTTATACATGTATGCAATTTTTGAACACCGAAGATCTTATATGGTTCACCTTTGCTGTAAGTAATCCTGTCTAAGTCTACAGTATACTCTAAAAGTATACGCGTACACTAGCTCAAAAGATTTTGATTCATACATTTTGTGTATGTATGAATTGCAATCGCTTTGGAGGTAAAAGAGGTAACTTATGCATATTTGCATAAGCAGAAAATAACCACAATACTTAGGGAACTGTTCAGTCATACCACAAGCAATCTTCTCTCCTCACATTTGATGGTCGTATAACAGATGACCTCCTAGTAAAACTGACCAGCAATTTGAATCTATCTAGGTTGACGATAAGAGCTGTGGCTCGCTATTGTATGTGTTGCACCTAGTTTCTTTCACAGAGCATGGAGTCTGAAATAAAAAACGATGTACCTACTCGATATTTTACACCAAGTTACCAATGGCTGTACCCATTCGGAATACTCGTGGTGGCCAAAAACCTATCAAAAGATAGCCGAGGCTTAACTGCCTGTCTAGAAGTCAGTACTGACAAAGCATCAGTTCTATAAACCATAGTGACCATAATAAACCTTCCACCTCTATTTTTCAAAAACCTTCTACGCACAACTAAATAACATGTATAGATATGGCAAAACGTGTTTTTATTTGACTGTGAATATTTGATTCAAAGTTTTAAGAAAATTTATTTATTTGATACTATTAGAACAGAAAGCTGTTATGGTTTTACGTGAGCACCTGCCATTATGGATTAATCTCACGGCACTCTTAATGCACGGATTGAAGACAAGCGACAATCAACGCCCTTGAGAGACAGAATATAATTTATATTCTATCTCAGCAAGTACCAGTTTATGTCAGTGCATGCTTGACATTGGAATTACTGGTCGGATCGAGACCTACCTAAAATCTCTTCCGATCTGTGGGTCGCGGCACCCGGTTGATTTAGCGCAACTCCGCGCCAAGAGCCAATCCTCTAAGCATACATTAATAAGCGACCATCCTTCAAATTCACGGACACAGTATCCAATTTTGTCAAAAGAACAACCTATGTACTCTGTTTAGAGAAGAATGTTCGCCTAAGTCATGCAGACTCAGACAATCTCTCTCTGCCCGCATATGGGCTACCACAACCACTACGATGCTCCCACAAGGTTGCCTTCTTCATGTTGAGGCGAATATTACTACTAAATGCAGCTCTATTCGGGGCTCCTCAACCCCGTAGTACCAAGTTAGCAATGTCGGCTACCCAAATGGTATGGCTTCGTATAACATGTTCGTACGATCATGAGTACTCCCAGTGAATCCTCATGCAGATTCTTAAACCTTACTGTTACCTCCGTTCGGGCTTAATCTTATTAGCACTTATAAAGTAACAGCAGTGAACCACGAGAAGGTTATGATCCGCCCTTTAAGCTAGGAGAGGCTTGAGACTAACGCCAGTAGTCTTATAGCATACCAAGGTACAAATACCAAGCTGCACACTAGGTCATATACGAGCTAGGCTTCACTAGGGACACGCACTATTAGAACAATTTTTACAAATCTAAATCTAATGATTATTAGTTCATATAAGCAATTAAAAAAAAAAGGAGCCGGTATAGAGCCCTGAGGGACTCCGCGGATTAGAGCCCTGAGGGACTCCGCGGATTAGAATAAGGCTACGGATAAAACTTTGTTCCACAGATTTGAGTTTAGTGCGGCTATTTGTGATGGATTCCAGAAGTAATTAATTTTTAACCAAAACATTGGCGAGGTATGCGAAAATTTAAACTCTCCCGATGATTTATTAAAAGCACCTAATACAGTTCTGGGAATATTATCCAAACAGGTCCATCTCGTGAATTTCTTCATCTAGTCATAAGGATTTAAAGGAGGATGATGATGTTGATACATTGCTTAAATTTTGATTTGATCAAAATTATTCCAAAACATGCTATCGAGCATCGAGGTATCAACAATGTCACTTGTTAAAATGCTTTCAAGATCTCATATGCATAACCTTTGTTCAAAAAAGCTAAGAACTGTCACTACGGTTCAAGTCTGAGGAATTCAAAATAAGAAATAAAATCTTCTTTCCAATGATATGTAACTTGGCTTTTTCCCACAATTTAAGGTATACCTACAAACACATCTTTATCGTGGACCATTTCACATTATGAAATCGTAAACACATAACATCAGATCTATTCAACTACATACTATAGACCCAAGCGATTTAACATGAAAGTATAGATGCCTACTTGAGAGCTTGTGTTTTCTCTTCATAGGCGGCTACCATTGCCAATGTCTTAAAGCAAATTTGTTCCTTTTGTCGAAATGATTTTTTATGCTGAACATATTCTTCGTACCTACAACGCGCACACAAGAATGTCGACAACAAAAGATTTTTTTTTTCGGTTTCCTTTATCCTTATACGCACATATTCCTTCCTTCAGAAATTTTTACGATTTTCATCGTTTGCATTAAAGGGATGCCCATTTCACCACGTCAATTTGTATGTTTGTAGGTAGGTATATGGGATTTCATCGTGTATATTTTCTCAATGCGCCGAAAATGTAACATTGAGAAGGTCCGGGAAAATCAAGACGACGACGACTACGACGACGAAGTGAATATCACGACGACGAGAAAAGCAATCAAAGAAAAACAACCCCCTCCGTCCACCTTTCTTCATCTACTACAATGTATATATTAAGGGATATACAAACTCTCAAGAATAGGGAAGACGATTTTGGGGAGCAGCTTCCTTCATACATATCAACATTTTTCAAGAGGAACGGGCGCGGGAAGGATGGCAAGGGGACGAGACTGGCAAAACAAACGATTTTTTTTTTGAGGGAAAACGTCATAAAATGAATGAATGGATTATCACGAGACATACTAACCTTCTTCCTTAATTTTATTTTCATAACCTTTCCACTGTCACAGACTGTCGTAGTGGCAGTAAATGTATAAAAAAAAAAAAACAGAAAAAAAATATGGGTGGTGATGGGATCGTACGGGAGGATAGGGAATGGGTTCCTTATTAGGTAACGAAAAATTCGGCACTCTGCCTCTGTTCTAAATTCACTTTAAGGCGATAAAGTTCGGTCGATAGGTTCTCAGAGATTTGAAGCACTTAACGAACCATTCATGGAAATAAAATGACGTGAGAAGGATTCTTTAAGATGATTTCCTTTTAGGATATACATATCAAGAAGAGTAGGATGGGGAGGCGGGATCAAGAGGAAGAAGAGATATCCAATCCCACAAAATAAAAATTTGTGATTATGGTTATTGGGATCTTCAACGATATCATTAGGACATGGCATAATCTGGGAATAATTTAATTTTGAAAGAGATGTACGGACAAAAGCAACTTATCGTCAAAACGCAAAGCTTTTTTCATAAATACTTAGTTAAAAGAGGGAAGTTTAGTTTCATAGGTCGGGATAGGTTAGTTGAAGGATGAGTAAAGAAAAAATGTAACATCATTTTAGAAGTAGAGTCCAGACCAAACTGAAACAAGTTTTTGTCAGAATGAGGATAATTCTAATCGAGGAATCGTCATCATAAAATACGTAATTATTTCCCAATATGGGAAAAGCTTTGCCATATACCATATACCTATAAACGTAGATAGAGGGTGTAATTATTACGATATATTAAACTAACGTCCTAGTCATTGCGTTACGTGAAAACCATAAAACGATCGAAAGTAGTCGAGCACCACGATTTGATAAGAGTTCAAATAAACGAATCGATTAGGACTAGGTAACAGTTTGCCTTTTAAAAATCTTGTATTTGATCGTGAAATTACAGTTTTAGCAAACTTCCTTTCCATGAAGATTCTATACGAATTCCACGTGGTAATTTTTATTTGGTATGATTGTTCCGCTTAAATTGTGCTCTTCCAAAAGCAGCAACCTGGGAAAATAGGGTCTTGATTTAAATCATAATGAATCAACGACCCAACGATCGAATTGACTTACTAGCTAGCAAGTAGGTATAGGGATTCGCCCAGAATCTTGAAAAAATTGAAAAAGACTATCCAATAAAAACCACAACAAAAAACATTGGGAAAAGCCAAGTGTTTTCTGGGATTTTGTGTATATCAGGAGTTTTAAATAATCCTGGATTCGGGATATTGAATTCCAGTGTTTTGAGGCCATTCCAGAAAAAATATGGGTTGAGTAAAAAAAGCCCTTTTTTTGATCCCATTTCCTTAAAACAAGAATTCAAAATTCGATTTATTGAAATTTTGTAAAAGAAAAATGGTTTAAACGGAAATGATATAAGCAAAGAAGATCTAGATTTGTTTTTAATCGATATTTTGATAAACCAACATTTTTTCAACTAAAGGGTTTTCCAATAAGAGGTGTTATTTTGATATTCAAAGAAAAACGCCATTTTCTGAGATAAATGATCGGATCGTTATTTCATTATAAAGAGGAAGGTATGCCGTTAATAATGGAAAATAACATCAGCCAAATGACCACCACGACCACGCCTACAGGACCATATCCTTTTCATGAAATTTTCCATAACCAAATCGCAAAGTGGCTGCCCTATGTCCTCGATAGCCTCACGAATTCCATCTTTGAGGTCTTGAATCGACGCTGGGCTGTTGGCGTAGACCTTCTCTTTCACGTGGCCCCAAAGGAAGAAATCGCAAGGTGTTAAGTCACAAGATCTCGGTGGCCAATTGTGATCACCTCTTCGAGAGATAACACGGTCCGGAAACTTTTCACGTAAAATATCAATGTTTTCGTTGCTTGTATGGCACGTAGCGCCGTCTTGTTGAAAGTAAACGTTGTCCAGACCCATACCATCCAATTCCGGCCATAAAAAATCATTAATCATTTGTCGATAGCGCAATCCATTCACCGTAACTGTTGCTCCAGCCTCATTTTCGAAAAAGTAAGGTCCAATGACCCCGCGGGACCATAAACCGCACCAAACAGTCACATGTTGAGGATAGAGAGGCTTTTCAACAATAACTCTTGGGTTTTCCGAGCCCCAGATGCGACAATTTTGCTTGTTGACGAAGCCACCGAGGTGGAAATGAGCCTCATCACTCAAGATGAGTTTTCGATGGAATTCCGGATCATTTTCATGCATTTCAAGAACCCAATCAGCAAAGACTCGACGTTGTTGATGATCGGCCGGCTTGAGTTCTTGTGTTAACTGAACTTTATAAGCCTTAAGACCCAAATCTTTATGCAAAATACGGTGTAATGACGTTTGCGGAATGCCTAATTCCAAAGAACGACGAGGAATGGACAAACCTGGGTTTTCTTCAACACTTTCGTCTGCAGCAGCAATATTCTCGGCTGTTCTTGAGCGACGTGCACGGGTTTTATTCTTCACATCACTAACTTGTCCCGACAGTTCAAATTTTTCTACCAATTTCTGTATTGCGGTCCGACAAGGTGCTTCACGACGACCCAAAAATGTTCGGGTATTACGAACCGTCTCTGCCACATTTTCACCATTTTTATAGTGAATTTTAATAATTTCAATGCGTTGTTGAATCGTGTATCGTTCCATTTTTATTAATGGCGTAGTTTCTACTTGTCAAATGTCAAAAAATGACAGCTCCAAAAGTGACATCTACCGAAATAGCGGGATAATTAAAATAACCCTTTAGTAAGAAACGCTATGATAGTTAAAAAAAATAAAAAATCAAGTGCGCCAAAAAGGCTTTTACTGGTAAGTAGCCATATTTAAGTGCACACAAAAAGATAGTGGGTCTTTGATTGACATTTGCGGAGCTTAATATTTAATTAAAAATATCCTTGATTCATGATACTCCATTTGTTTTTAATTTGAATCCAATTTTGAAAAAGTCTACAAACTTTTAGTTGTAGAAATACATGTGTCAGAGATTTATGAAGGGGTTTAAAAAGTTTTAGTGCTGTTTCATAATTAAGGATCAGAATTTGGTATGACAGAACTGAGTTTAACTTTTAGAGAAGAATGAAGATATGCTTTGAGGGTTTGTTAAAGCCACAATTAAAAAGAGAAGACATATACAAAAAATTCGTATGTACCTAGATGTTTTTATACCTTAGTTAGATGATGAAATCATAGGATATACTAAGGTCATTTCGTTTGTAACGAATAGAAATAATGAGACTAGAGCAGAATGAATTGGACACCCTCACGCATAATGTTATAAATTATTTTGATTATTGCATGTTCGTCCGTCCGTGCGTCCCCTTGATAACTCGAGAACGCGTTTACTTAGAAATCTGAAAAAAATATAGATGTAAGTTTTCACTATATACGCCCTAAAGAATTGTCTAGCTGTGTATAATACATATACTCAAATATCTAACAATATAAAAACTGTGAAGCTCTCATCATAGGAATTTACAAAATCTCACATCATCTCAGATTTTGAATGCTAAATACTAATTTTATTATAAGTTTACCATCTAGAAAGTGTCTCAATTAAAATATTTGGTTTATGTCAACTAATCGCTTTTAAGCATTTTACACGCCTCTTATTTGTAAATAGCAATTACATATATGCGAGATAATTAGGATAATCTTAAATTTTACTCCTTCCTTTTCCAAAAATTACATCTCTACTATAATCTCGGCTGGCGACAGGAGTGAAAATAAACAACTTTACATAACTATACTTTTCCTATGTACATATATAAAACTAAAGAGTGATTAATTATTTTGTGTAACATAATAACACTTCTTCTTTGGAGCATTTGTAGTTTTATCTCTATACAACAACTCCTGAACATTGTTGAACGAATTAAATAAATTACCGGCTCTCAATTATAAAGGAATGATCCACCAGCCACCCGACCTATAATACTCTATCTGCCAACTTACTGGAGCACCACCGCGTTACCATATAATCTGTTGGCGCCGCCTCTCCCTCCCTCAATTCTAACTTTTCGAAATCCCGGAGTTAATTATTAAAATATCTGCTTCTAATTTTTTTCTGTCATTTAATCCCATAAGAATATATCCTGTTCCTTGATCTGGATCACCCTTCCGTAATAAACAATTAACATCAGGGACACTTGATGTGTGTAATAAGGTTCTTATGCTTTTGCAGTCCTCCATCTATTTTCCAGTCGAAGAACTGTGTACGAGAGCCAGCAATATAGAAATGAAATATCCTATCTCGTGTCGAGAATATATTTTATGTAGAAGGAATAGAAATGAAATCTCAGGGAATTATAGTATCATCGTTGGGACCTTAAGTGCGCCGCCCGTACGGTACGTTCCAACAAATTACGTGTGTGTTGTCGGCATGATAAGCAAAGCAGTCAAAAGCAAGCCTTTTGCTTTTAGTTTTTTTTTTTTAATCCTTTATTTTGAGCTTTACGCACAAAAGCTTTGTGTAAAGAGTTCCTTGTTTTTTTTTTGCATAGTAAACTCCCCGAAGTATCCGAAAAAGGCCTTTTCAAATGAGTTCACCCTTAAGCCACATACACAGAGAGGTCTGCGGGTGCTTTACATGCATAAATTACCATAAGCTCCATTTTCCGGGATTATTTTAACCGCGTGCGACCCCCTATTTTGAGAGTGTATATATACATATGTATATGTGTGTATGTGTATTTGGAATACTTGTGTACTTCCGAATGGAGACTTTTTGTTTACCAAGTATTTATGCAAGGACATATCTGCTGATTCTTTCTCCGTATAAATGCTATATGGTGGCGGGTGGCTTTATTCCTGTGCATGTGCTCTATAAGGCCACCCTATAATGTACATACATATGTATATACAAATATACGTAGAGAACGATGGGAAAAATGAAAGTGAAGCCATATCTGGGCCTTGCAGGGCTCTTCACGTTTTCCTAAGTGCCAACGATATCATGAAATTGTCGGTTGAGTTAGCAGTATCGTAAATTTTCATAAAAAGGATATTTCCTCCTTTTTCTTTTTCGCCAAGCAACAAAGAATATTTGAGATGAATACGTTTGCCTTTGTATGAAGGTTTTGACAAAATGTGCATTTTTGATCAAATTTCCTTTTGATCTATGTAGGGATGTATGTATATGTAGACGAGGGAGTTGCACATATCAAAGAAAGGCAAAGCACGTCCTTATTCTTTTAGAAATTGTCGGCGCCGAAGTCGACATAGCTAATTTTCGCTTAAAAGTTTAAACAGAGGTCTAGACTTGAAAGGATGTGGATTTTGGGTGATAATAAGAATAATGGCAAAAAAAAATTACTTTTTTTTTTTTTTAATTTCATTTCTTGTTGAAAAGGATCAAGCAGGCGGAACAGCAAAAAGCTAGCAGCGCTTGTATGTTATATACTCTATGTAGGTATGTAGTTACAAGAATTTTTTAGATGTAATGAGTTACATGCATTTGCAGCCTTTTAACTTGAAGATGTAGAAGTGTTTTTTATAAGTCAAGAAATAAGTGGTAATTAGAAAAGTAAGCGTTGACTATTTTTTTTTTTTTAATTATTTATTTTTAAATGCGAGCAAAAATGCTCTTCGAAGAAGATTGAAAGAGATTCAGTGATGTGAGTGGGATATACACGGGAATTTTATACTCTTTAAGAAGATTTGCGATTGGATGAGAAGCGTTTTTACAGATACTTCCGGATGACAACAAGTTGTTTCGATGAAGTTCTGTGTAGGTTTAATTTGGCAGGATATACAGAAGTAAAAATTGTCCTGCTTACCATCTTCATTTGAATGTGGTCCTATTTCATTCCATAGTTTGTCTTTTTTCCTAATAGTTTTATACTCAAAATTCTTTAAATCATACAAAACAGACTATTTTTTTAAAACTTTCAATTAATTTTTCTGCTAACTGCACATTTTACTGGATTTAAAACAAAAATCTTACATGTGCTGCAATAATAAAATTGAACGGGACAATGATCGAAAAACGCTGTGTGTTACTGCGCCCAGTTGGCGATGTCTGATTTACTCTTACGGTTCGCGTTACACTTCTACCGTCATCGCTACCCCTACCGTATCGACGTGCGCCGGGTTTAATCGAGGTATTGACCTTGGCTATTGTGGAGGATGTGTCGAAGACATACATCGAGAAAACAAGAGCCACATGGAACTGTACAAGCATACAAGCCACCACAACTACTGAGAGATCCTGCAGCGAACTGAAAGCTGTCGCGCAAAGCAGAGTCTGCTGTAAAAAAAAGCTATTTGCGTTCTATATTCCTTAAAGGATGAAAGAAGCTAGATTTACGATGTCATTTTGACAGGCATTCTTTTGTTGGGTATCTTCTGGAGTACCACCTAAGATCAAAAATGTTTGTGCTTTACTTTTATTAGTCATATTCAGCATATATGTTTATGTGTCATTATGTATGTGGTTAAGGCCCTATGCGAATAGACATGGCGATGGTTTTTATGGCCTCATTTACGGTAACTCTGGCTTTCATGCAAAGTTTGGAAAAACACGTCTCAATCTCATTACGATCGTAATAAACTCTCACAAACAATTAATGGCAAATATTTTTTTCGATCTTAAAGTGAAATGTTGAACAAAAACGAAATCTGCAACAAACTTAAACAAAATCTATGAAACGACACTCATGGATGACTTATCTCATCATAACTAAACTTCTAACTGAGTGATGAGTCTCGTGAGTCTCATGTGAAATTTTTTGCTTGAGTCTCTCAAGATTCCCTTTTGTTAATTTTCGCTTAGTCCACTGTCAAGGTCAAAACAGTATTTGGCATATGCTGTTGGTACGCCATCATAGTCGGGTAAGATCATACTAAGTTGTGTCATATGTCATCTCCAATTTATTCCTGTTCCTTAAAGGAAGGAGGCACTTACTGACAGATTAAGTATTTTGATGATATTAAAATTGTCGGAAAATATTGTTTAAAATAGAACAACGAATGAAGTAAAGCGAAAAATTATAAAACTTTAACTTTCGAATAAGATTGGAATGGAAAAAAGTTAAGAGCTTATCAAAGAACCGAACTACAAATATATACATTCCAAATATATGTTCAAATCTCACCTGTCTATCATCCTTAGTTACCTATATAACTGTATTATATTAAATCTGGAAAAGTACCTATAATAAGGTCACCATATTTATAATGAACTTTATTCTACAAGCGAATTCAGGCAGATGTAGAAAATTTTATTAACGCTAGAACGATAGACTATAAATTTTTTTTTTCTTTATATCAAACCTCCCCCATGCTCCCATACATTTAAAAATATATTTTGTAATAAAATTAAAACGCAAATACAAAAACATGTTTGTAATAAAATTAATTAATAATAATAATAAAAGTGAACTTAAGCTTACCATTACACGACAATGTAACATCAGCCAATAATTCCGATTTGAACAAGTTGGAAAATGTCATTGCCAAATTTGATGAATAACTGTTCCATTTCAGACAGAACTGCTGTTGTGGGTCCATCTTGCGTTTGCGAAATGTTTTTTTAATTTTGAATTCCAAAGTGAACTATTTCTATGTTCTTTTTTTTAGGTATAAATCCAAAATATAATTTTGGCCGAAGACAAGATGTTGTTGTTAATAATTTTGATGCCTCTTCTCTGTTATCAATTCTAAACGATATCCAATTGAAATGTTCGTCAGACCCTGAAAGTAAAAAAAAATGTATATAAGTATATATTATTCAAGGCAATTTCTTGTATCCACGAATTAAAAAAAAAAAAAGAAAAAAATCATAAATTTAAAACAAAATTTTAATATTACGTAATGTACCTACATATGTACATAGGTACCTTCTTGCCAAACTATTGATTATATTCAGTACTGTTGTGTAGGCAGGTACATAAAAGAAAAATTAATTTATGCAAATTCAGAATGCATCTTTTATAATAATAATAATAATAATTTTTCAACACACAAAGAATTTTCATCGATATACGCTTGACTTTGACCAATACTGGTCTCCACACACACCGAACTCTACTATACTCTAAATGTCTATCTACACCTCAAAAATGTGGTCTCAAAAAATCAAAAAAAGAACAAAGACTGAAAAAAAGAACTTCGACTCATCAAGGAGACCAGAAATGACCGCCTGGACATGAACACACGGATCTTATGCAGCAAAGCGAATTTCTGGCATGGTGGTGGAGGTGGAGAATGGATGCGGATGCGTTTTCCTAGAATTTGGCTAATCGGGGAGAATTTTATAATTTGATGCTTCTCGGTTCCCCAAAGCGCCACCGGCAAACTGCGTTTGCCCAAAAATTCCCAGGAAAGGAACGTAATGTTGTTGTTGTTGTTATTATTGGTTTCGTTACGTTTTATTTATGGCTGTAAGATTCTGTTAGGCTATCTCCTAATATTCCTATTCTTTTCATACGGTTGATCGATGCATCTTGGGTGAAATATTTTTACCTAAATACTTACATATATGTATAAAATACATACATATATGGTGGTGGTGCATTTTTATAGTATTTCCGCTGGGCTAAAAGATATAGCCAAAGGTTAACTTTTGCTTGATTTGAGATATCAAGTTTCATAGATTCTAGGAAATCCCATAAATTTTTTTCAGTACAGTACAGTTCGGTCAGTTGCAGTTAATATTTTGCATGTTGCTCTTAATTTTGTTTTTGTTCTAACCTGATGTGATAAAAGTATGTAGGTAGGTATTTTCTGTATATCGTACCTACCTGTAATAAGAGGTAATAAGAGATTTCAAGAGGAGAAAGATTTGAATTGGGGGGAGGCTTTATGGAGGAGTTAATAATTTTTTAAATTTCTTTACACCCAATTTAAAATTTACAAATTTAATTAGATATTCTATCGAGCTTCCTTTCAAATGTCCATTATGGCTTAACAAGGCCAAACCGGAATTTTATTAAATTATATTAAATTTAAAGAAAAATCGTCCTAATATAGTCGTTATAATGGAAAATATGTTCATCAGGTTACTATTCTAGGACCCTTTGTTTTTTCGTTTATACTTATTCATAAATGATCTACTCTAATCAGTTCTTTAGATACTAGAAATGATCATAATTAATGTCAAAAGTGTTACAAACATTCCGAAGAACTTTCTTCAATATTATTCTTTTCAATTCTATAAAAGAACTGCGAAATTTAGCCCATTTGTCGAAAAAGCCCCACACTACATACAATTTGTTTTTTCAGTACCCAAAATAGTGAAAATTAAAATTGTCCTATCGCAAGTTGCAAATTTTGCGAAATTAGATCTACAATTTTTAGTACGAAATTGCAATTCTCTAAATCAATGCATTCCAGTTATTATGTGTGGACAGACAGATGGATGAACATACATAAAGCGGAATAGGTTTTAAGATTATGCGTAACAATGACTATGATACCATTTAGGCCCTAGGAAATAAAAACAAAGCAAACATTTCGTAAGACCTCTTTTTGGTGAGAATAATTCTCATTTTTTTTTTTTTAGTTTTGTTTTCCATCACCTACATTGTAATGAACTTGAACGCAATTCATTGTTTCTCAACTGATTTCTTTCTCCCACAATTTTTCGGTTGTACTAGTAAAATACATTTTACATATTTCTATATGTTTCTCAATGTATTATTATATAACTGATAAAACGAATGTAGGACTAACTGCATTAGAGTCGGACTTTCAGCCAGATCAAAATATTTTATACATACATATTTATATGTACATGAAACGAAGTCAACAATCCCAACACGTGCGAATTCAACCTGAAAGTTAAATAGAAAAAGTTGCTCTGTCATGCACCACTGAAATATAAGGAAAAAACAAAATGCATGGACCTACTACTACTATAGGTACAAAAAAAATCACGAAAAGAAGAAAAAAAAACATTTTTTCCCTAACATTTTAGTTTTAGTTGATTTTTGGTAAACGAATCTTTTCTTCAAGAGTTCATGAATACCTTAACAAAAGAATTTGAATGCACAATGAAATTAGAATGGGCTATCATTATGATAATTGTGCACTGCACTTATTCTAACGGTATTTAATGAGCAAAGATGGTTGATTAAGGTATATCTACCTACATATGCACCTTCCTAGAGAAACCAAAACATCAGAGAAAGAAAGACTATGATGAACATGACACTAATTATTATCTTCCCGTCAAGTCGTGGGGAATAATTTTTCGGGTAAAACGTATGAACCCATTCTATACAATAACTTGTAGCAGCTCACGCACTCGTCGATGCGCCGTTTATCAAAGTAGCATAACTGATGCGTATTTGGATCATTAACACGTCATACTATTGCGTTTTAATCTGCGAGATGCGCCCAGCCGGATACATGTGGTTAAGTGTGAGATTCCCTTTTTTTTACCTTTGTCATGAATTTAAAAAAAAAAAAAACTAGCAATACCACACCATGCATGTAAGTTATAATAAAGATGAAGGTAAAACGATCATCTAACCAGCAAAGCAACTAGGTATATATGTATGTACATGCATGGTATAGTGTCAGTCAGCGCCAAACAAAGAAAGAAGGGTTAACGCATTACGCAAACGACGCAAACATGCCAAAGAAATTGTGGGGTCTTCCGCCTATAGAAATATACCTTTTCTGTGCTCTTATAGTATGGCTATAGAAATGCTGTTTACATACATATGCACATATGCCCGAAAAAGATCTTAGAATTTTGCTTTATAATATATACGCACCGCATCTTAAGCACAAAATTTTGTACATAGATAGTGCGTTACGCATGCGTAAATCGGACGCTTTTAATTTTTGAAAGTAGGTATATACATATGTATGTATAAAGAAGAACTAGTAGAACGGCAATCTTCTACTACCTTTATCTAATGGGGTCTAAAAAGATATGAACGAGTAAAGATACCAAAATAAATAGGTAATATCTGACGTAATTGCATTGGTTGGGATTTTTGAATTTTCACCGGAATAATAAAAAATCATCCCAAGTTTCTTAAGTCGCAATTTATTGCAAGAAGCATTATTCATTTCTTAGCCACCATTATTAAAGTATGTGCGGTTAAGTTTCGTATGCATATGTATAGGTAGATATATTGAAAATTAATTCTTTTCATATATTTACAGCTATAAATAAGATAAGCAATGTTTGTAAGCATTGAATAGATAAATTTGTTGTGAAAAAAAAACCCGAATCCTTTGGACTTGAGGCGCTTTTTTTTTGTATAACTATTTTTTATGTATACGAGTATGTGGGGAGGAATTGTCATTTTTATTTAGTCCATAGTATCTTACCTACCCAATCAAAATTCAATGTGTATTTTTGTTTTTTTTTATAATTTCAAAACGAATCTATTGTCATAAGAGAATTGAAATTGTGGGAAAATTCATAATATCTTAAATGAGTACATATAGGCATCACGTATAAACACCGTAACTACACATTATAATTAGGAATGAATGAGTTTATTCATGATCCGTGAAACAAAAAGAATCACGTAAATACCGTATCTAATATGTTGTGTAGAGAGCTCGGGTTTTCAGTAGTGTATTATGTACATGGACGCTCAAATTATATGCGTACTGAGCTTTTTGAAAACCGGCTTGAATTACACGTGCCTTTACAATTTACACATGTGCAATTGCATTTGCAAAAACTCGTGTATACACGTTTTTTTATATCCTAGATGAAATCTATAGGATACACTAAATTTGTCATTCCGTTTGTAGCGCATAGAAATAATGATGATAGATCCAAATGTATAATATTAAAATTTATTTTGATTTGCATGTCCGTCTGTAAATCCTCACGATAACTCCAGAACGCGTGTAGTTTGAGAGCTAAAATTCGCAAATGGGACAAATCGAGTAACTCCTTCGTGGACAGTTGCCATACAAAAATTTCGTTTTTCACTATATATTTTGGATACTGCCTGAGAATGCGTCCACGTAGGGAGCTGAAATTTTGTATACGGTGTTTTCATAAAAATATTAAATATAATTTCAAAAATGAACTAAATCGCGCAACCCAATCTTGGTGCTGCTGCCATATAAAAATTTACCGTCTTCTAAGTAATACTGTGAAAACGATTAGATAAGTGCGCGTTACAAATTATGTGGTAGATGTTGGATAGGATGTAAAGACCAGCCGAACTATTCCATATACAGTTTGTTTTACTTTTTGCAATCCTCGAAATAACTCACAAAATATGGATCATGTTTCAGACGAACATTTCAATTTTGAAAGTTATTTGAAGATCACTTTAATTTTTATTGTTTCAAAAAGGACGTCAGATGACTCTTAGAAGATTATTTAAAGATCGGTTTAATTTTTTTTATTTTGTAAATAAAACGGTAATTTTTCGAAAACCATCGTTTGCCATTTGAACTTTACTCAATCATCAATTCATTGCAAAATTTGGTATAGTGATGGTTTGTTTATGTTTTAATAAAATTAAAACTTAACAAAAACATCACCTTTGGTTGAAAATGTGTTGATATATCGTAAACGGTGAGATTCTCGGATACGATGTGGTTTCAAAAAAAAAAAAAAATCGATATAAAAATTGTTTGGCTCGTCGAGTTCTAGTCGAATGATGTTTTTTAAATCAATCACTCACTTCTTTGTATTAAAAAACACTGATATTGGTGATTTTTGAAACGATTTTGTCTTCTTTAAAATCAAAATAATTTTTCCCACTTTTGAAGTTTTATTAAAATTGGATACCCGTAGCATGGCATATCTGCCCATATTTGAAACTCTATTGAAGTTTTTATCCAATTAGTAACTCCTAATAGTACACATATTCACCTTAATTGATATTACAAAAGTAATTACTAATTAAAAACTCATTGAAATTACAAAAAGGTTATCTTGAGAAGAAAAACAACAAAAGAACTGTAAAGTTCACAATAAAACCACACTAATCAACGGGCTTATTGTAGGAAATTTGCAAAGCATTACGATGAAGTTTTAGCTTCATCAAATATTATATCAATGACATTTCCGACAATTTACAGATGAATTTATTAGAGAGAGAGAAAAAAAATCAAACATCAGATATACCCACATTAAAATATATGGAACGATCAGCTGTACCTTTTCAAGGTAAACAATTAAGTTCACCTTAATTTAATTCAGACACTTAAGTCATGGTCACAGTCCCTTTCGACAAACTTACAATATATCTCAAATTTTGATACCTACTTGGCAATATCAAAAGGGCCATTTATAGCGGTCGAGTTATATTACAACACAGCTCACGAGACTTATTTGAAGGGCGAATTTAATTTAACCCATAAGCGAAGCATATAGTTATACATAAATATGTTACGAATTCTGTACTCGTACACCTTTAAGATATTTTCCTTTTTATAAAATGGACAAATTTATGACAAAGGTGCATATGTATACCTACTAACATATATTTATGTAGCTTTTCGGTGATAAGCATATCTCGCCCAATCGTTCAGAGATGGCCCTTTAAGCTCTCAGCATATACATTCAACATGTGGATTTCGTAAAAACTATGCCAAATATACTTGACCTAAAAAACGCTGTGGACTGATATGCTTGCCGGTGACCAAGAAAACATTTTTACTGCATTTCTAATTTATCAACAATCATGATGGCCGGCATGACGGCGGTCGCAATGAAAGAAGACATAGCAGCGATGTAGCAATGAATTCAGCATCGGCACTATATTGATTGATTACTCTAAATGTGTATACATTGTATAATGTACATGCTATATGTACCGCTATATGTGGAATGTATTGTACATATATTAGATATACTATATGCATTATCGTCATTACTAAGCAACCGATTAACATAATTTTTCTGGATGGACTTCAAAGTTTAATATCTAACTACGCGGAGTATTCCAAGCGTAATTACTATATAGTTAAGCACGAGATCGTATAGTGTATGTCATATGCGCAACAAGCTCAGCGCACAACGTTTAAGTTCACAGTGATGCATACATGCGCAAAGGTGACATTTCATCATCTTTCTACCAATTTAGTTAGTGTATACTAGCGAGTGTGCATGCGATGCGGGAATCAGATTCCATCGAGGCAATATTAGGAAGAACATACTCGTATATATATATATATAGTCAAATACGCGCATCTATGCATGCGCAAGCGACTTCCAACGAAATGTACAGAAAAAAAAATGTATGACTGCGCTTAAATTCTTGCGTAATTTCTAACTAAAAACTAACCAAAATTTCATTCTCTTTCTTTGTATGTGTGTGTGTGTTCCGTTCACGTAATTGTAGTATGCATTCATATATGTATATCAGCCTGACTTTGACGAGGTGAATTGCATTAGATCAATGGTGTTAAGTGAATGAATTGAAATAAAAAGAAATCTTATTAGTGGGTTACGGGAGACAACAAAAAACAATATTCATGGACGGTAACCGCACCCGAGCAGTTTGATTTTTTTTTTTTTAAGAAGATTTATATTCAGTTGCGCTGCGTGCATAAGATATGTACTACATATACCTACCTATATACACAGTATACGTGCTAATATGATTTTTTAATTTTTATAACTTGTGGCGCATTTTATTTTATGCCAAAGTTAGATTACAATAAAAATTTTGATAAACAATATATACAAAAAAAAAAAAGCGACCGTATCTTATGTATAGTTTTGCTTCGATAAAATTGTTAAAATTGACCATGAAAATTATATACGCCCTTCAAAAATTACATATTATTTATACGGAAAAAATGCAAATATATATTATGTCTATACATACAAATACATACCTGTTTTTTTGTTTCTGTATTGAAGTTTGCATTTTTATTACTAATTTATACAAAACTATTTGTGTGTCGAGTATTTAGGCGCAAATTCAAACGGGGTTTAAAAAATTGGAATCGGTTTCAGTTGAAATAAAGCTAACTTGGTCTTAAAATTGATTCATTGGCGCATTGAAAATCATATCACCCTTTTTAGGATCAGTTAAGGGATATATATGCAGAAAGTGCGTGCGAAAGTACATATATAGATATCTCATGGATTATGATATAGCGAACAAGGAAATTGTCATCTGTTTGTGGCACAGTCAAATTATTATCAATTCCTTGATCAAAATTTTTGTCACCTTTAAATTTATAATGAAGAGTAAAATCATTCTGGTCACCTCCAAATTTATAATGAAGAGTAAGTAAAATCATTCTGAGCTCCTGATTGCAGTCTAAGAAAACGAAAAGGCGGATGAATTTGTATGAATTGAAGCAAAGTTGGAGGCTCACCTCACTACAATCTGAATTGTCGCAACAAAGTTTTTTGGGTATATTTGTTATTCATGGATGAACTTAAAGTACTGACCTAATTTATGAAGTCCACTTGTATCATACCTATACATATAGCTCTGGCAATCAGTAAGGTTAACTTAAAATGGTTTGCAAAAACGTTTTACATGAAGCTGTTATGGTAACCCGTTAACACTTCAGTGGGTGCCAGGATACTCTGGAATTGATGGGAATAAGAAGACAGACTGTCCAAGAAAGGTGCATCCATGCCCCTCATAGGATCAGAACCCTTTTGCGGTATTTCCTACAATATACCGTGAAATTTACCATGCAAAACTGGATCCAGAACAAAATGGACCAGAGATAAACTTCAATGACAGGATCCAGACAAACCAAAAGATTCATCAAATGACCTACCTCAGAGAAGAGTCTGTATCTTTTAGTGCTGGCTAGGAATCAACTCAGAGTCATTATAGGAGTCCTAACCGGACACTGTAAACTTAACAAATACATGCATCGAATAGGCATCACCCTAGTAAAAATTGATCACAGTTTTACCTTGTCTCCTGCCCCACAAGGGGCAGTTATTATGTAAACCAATACTAATGTGACTGAAAAGATTCAAGGTGTTTGGAATTCATGAAGAAACATCTAGAAAATTAAGTCCCGATGAGCCGTCTGATGAGCATTCATTAAATCTCATCGAAGGGCTCATTGGATATCATGAAGCTCCCTATATACTAAACCAGCAATAAATAAATATTTATTCTTGTCATCATCGTGTCAGATGACATTTCTAGGAAAATTTGAATTGATTTTTATGATTTATTTATTTAAGCTTTAAATTATTTATTTTAAATAAATTTTTTGGGGAAAGACTATCGACCATATGCTGAACAAGACGTTATGCCAAAATCCTTATCTACGCTTCAGCGTCTCATAGTTTCATTTGCAACCGGAGTTTGAATTCGGAAAAATATATGAAATCAATCGTAAAATCAGATTCTCATTTATGAACTCATCATGACACTCATTGACATGCTCATTTATAAGCTCATCGTAACAGTCGTTGCTATGCTCATTAATAAACACATCGCGACACTCATTGACATGCTCATTGAGACCGTCATTGACATGCTCATTAATAAGTTCATCGTGAAACTCATTATGTACTCATCGAAGTGCTCATCTAATATTATGAAATACACAAAAGAGAAGCACAGCATACATTTGTAAATAAATGAAAGAGATGCAATTCTCATGCACACTATCTGTGAATAAGTAAATAACTGAGTTTTTTCCCGGTTTTGATACAAACGCGAATAAATTTCATTAGTACGTTCATCTGATTGCTCATGAGAAGCTCATTGATGAGCTCATCATGATATGTATACTAGGGCATCTCACCCACTGATGTGTGTAGGCTATGTTCCGAAGAGAATGAAACATCAGAACACGTTCTCTGTAAATGCGAGGCCATTGAACCATGTAGATTCTAGGCTAATGGCTTATACCTACTTGGACTACCAAGTTTGAGCTATGATGGTATTTTTAAATTTCAAGAAGATGTTGCTATACTAACGGAAGAGTCAATGTTCTTTGGGAGTCTCATCTGGTTCTTCTATTTGACTGGGGTGACAAGAAAATTAGCTTGCAGAAGGATTTCTAAGTATGAAAACAAACGCACTAATAATACGCAGACCATAGGCATATCCAAATATATTGATGAAAGAATTTCTTCAATTGTTATGTAGAAAGAGATGGAAGGCCTAAAATTAAGGCTTAAGTAACTTTTATAGATCTGCATTATCGAATAGGAATAATAACTACTTCATTGATTCGTTGTTTTGATCACTGAATACGTTACGAACAGAAACTGATTATCATAATTTATAAAGGCAAGCAGGGTAAAGTGTATATGCTTTACCTTTTTTTTTATAGAATTGTTGGCAAAGAAAGAATCTTAGTTATTTATGTAGTGTCACGTATACAAACTTACAGAAAAAACTCATCACTATATAAATAAGAACATTAAAGGTTCTATTCTGTATCCTGTCTGTATTTCTTATACTCTCTCAAATCAAACTATTCCAACACCAAATTTTTGTCTACTCTTTCTATACCTCCTATTCCTTCGTATATGTCCATAGATAGCTAGGCATTAGCCGAGAAAAGCACGTATGTCAAGATAAGAAATAATTTTCTTTTATCGCTATCAATTTTCAATCAACGAAGCGACCTTAAGCCCTCTTGAAAGGAATTTCTACAAAATAACATAGAAGACATCATCCAAGACAGTGGGATTGTCTATATTTCTTTTTTTCTGCAGAAATACAGCAACAACAACTACAACAGAACAACAACATCTGAAATAAGTATAGTAACCCAGAAAAGACTGTCATAAAAAGGAATTCACCTCTAAGATGCGTTGAGAACGCGTGCACGAGATAATGTTACCCTCTTTCACTTTCAATATACCCCGTCAAATCTGTTTGCATTTGTGTGCACGAAAAGCCATATCTCCTGTATATGTATGGGTTACAGGGTTTCTTCGAAAAGTTAGCAAGGATTACATAAAGTGAAAGTGAAAGTTTTCAAGACTTTGTTTGTTTTTCTCAAGTTCTTTACAAAATACGTACGTAGAAAACGTAAGTATTACACAAGATGCGCGTAGCTTTCAAACAACCCCCCCCCCCTCCCCCTCCTCCACCCACTACCTTACTACCCCTTTCCTTACATCAACCTACCCACTTTCCACAACTTGTCGTTATGGTTAAAAAAGGAACATACATACATTCACATAGAGATACAGGAGAGAGAATTGGAGAAAGGCAGCTTAGAGAAAATAGGGTTTTGGAGGGTTTTTGGATTTCGAATTAGATGGAAAATTGTAAAGTAAAAAAGAAAGTTCTACGTAAGGAAAGGAGGGATACGGGAGAAAGGATGTAAAGAAAGTTCGTTTTAAAATAGTGGGGGCCGAGCAAGTGGGTGGGTGGATGAATGGTTGGTTGGTTTATTCACTGTATGGAGATACGAACGAAACGCGATTGAACGTGAGACAAAATTTTAGAGTGAATTTTCATTGCGTGGTTAAGTAGATGGGTTCAAGGATATATTTCTAGCTAAAATAGATGTCGACTTGATATGAAGGTTGAAAATTGGCCAGGCATTATAGGGCTAGAGAATTGCTTTAGTATGTGCTTTTCCCTTCCTAAATAAGTGTCATTTACACTTCACGAGAATATATTTGTTGTTATAGTTGGCATCCTGTGTACGGTAAGAAGATAGAGGATTAAAGGATGCTGTGAGAGGAATAATCTTGTATTGATAGTCATCAGTATAGGTATATAGTCATTGTTTTTCTTTTAACAATTTTTAAATTTTCATTACAATGGTATTTTTCATCCAATTAGAACCTAAGAAAAAGCTAGGATAGGGATAAGGTTTTTGTTCTACTCGACGTCTCGACAGTGACAGTGCTAACCAATTTAAATCAAAACGGTCTAATTGCTTTCGTTTTTCACTTCGACCCTTAAACGTTCAACACAAATTGCCTTTTAGACAAATTCCAGTAAAGTCTAATTTAACGACCGATTAAACTGACACTTTATTCCAGTGAATTCAGACGTTCCTCAGGGATCGGTAAGTTGAACTGATTGAAGAAAACTGGGTGGTCTGAATTAGTGACGATTTAAAAAAATACCTTTGACTAATCCATAAAAAAGAATTGTTATGTTTGACCTTGCTAAGTCGCAATGTTTCATTGTGAGTTGTAGTTAGTTGGTAATTAATTTATTAAGGAATAATTCTGCATAAAAATTTTTAAATTTTCCAAATTGAGGGGAGGGAGGGGTCACGAAAAGAGAAATTCTAAGTCAAATTACCCAAGTCAAGTTTACCCAAAATGACATTATGGCGTATGAAAATTGTGCATACAAACCATTTGAACCAATTTTATCGTGTGTAGATACCTCTTTTTTCGAATATAACACGTTTATTGTTGTGAAATGTTCAAAAAATATATATATGTACGACGTACGTATCCACGGTACTCATAGCATATAATTTCGTTTGTTAATCCATCTGCGGTGCTTACATACCGAGTCGCAGAAAAGAAATCACTATTAGTGTTGACGAGAGACATACAGAACCTATCTATGGACAAGCCAAGATTATAGGCAAGTATAGTGGCTGTTTTTCTTTCGAATCTGTTCTTTATGTGATTTATTGAGAGAATGACGAAATAAAATAAATAAAATTAAAACTCATTTTGCCTCCACCAAGCTTAGAGATTGTCCTCACCTTAGCCATCAGTTATAGCTCATTGAAGTGCTCTAACAGCACGCATTGATACGAAATGTATCAACGCGAGATACAAAGTAGTTTTTCTCTCTCTCTAGAAGGCGACTACAGCGTCTATCAAATTCATATTATAATTGGAGATATTAAGCAAGTTTCTATAGTGTTGCTCTTCCATCGAAGGTATTAGAAAATGTCTCTAGTTCTTCTACTTAGGTATAGTCGAACTTTAGTCAACATTTTTTTTTGACTTATGTGGGTATTACTTTCAAAATGGTAATAAAGGTATATAGAAGTTTGGGAGGTGAATGCATATAGTTCTATTTCTCGTATTCTGTATACCGGATTGTATAGCCATAAGTAAATCTTGGCCACTACAATAATTTCATAACTTTCATGAACGTTTGTTAAAAAATGAAAGTAATAATTTAAATTTTATATTTTAACCAATAATTATTAACGACCTAGTAAGAAAGAGTCTGGAAGAATTGCTATGATGACCTCGGTCAAAAGCTATTATAGAACTGACCACCGTACTCGTTTGTAGCTATGGTAAAATTATAATAACAATAATGTAAGCGTAATCATTGCAGTAAAAAATATTTTCATTTTATACCTTACTTACCTATAATTAGGTATGTATATATAAATTTCCTAGAAGGCAAGAAACTTTACGTAACGCGACAACCTCCTCATACTCAATACCCAGATTCCTTCGCCATTTATAAACATTGCACTGTCAAAGAGCTCATTAATGGTGGTAATCTTTCAAGGATACGATACGGCTTCCTTTGCCAAGCCGCCAGCCCCCCCTTAGACCACTTTTAATCTTGTGAAAATGCCCATCCCACGGGATCATGATGGAGTTTACCTACATATCTATACTACCTACAACATAGAATTGTTATACTTCTTCTCATCATATTTTGCTTACATCTACTACTCAGCTGTGCCCCACCCACGTGTCTTATTCGCGGTTTTTGTTCCTTATACTCCTCTCTTTAAAAATTTCATGGTCCTCATCACAATAAACAAAAACGAAGTGAAATTAATTTCGGGAGCTTTTCACTTGATTGAAATTTTGCGTAAAATTTAATTTTAGTTGTCACTTAACTTGGTTGAATGAAGGACACGGGGTAAAGGTGATGTGGGGTGACGATGGGTTGAATTTGAGGTCGCACGCACCATCATATCACCATAGCCACCACCAATACCACCATCAGCATCACTATAGAGGTGAAATTATGTCAACGTCAAGCTGATTTGTATTGT
Source organism: Dioctria linearis (assembly GCA_963930735.1). Taxonomy (NCBI): domain Eukaryota; kingdom Metazoa; phylum Arthropoda; class Insecta; order Diptera; family Asilidae; genus Dioctria; species Dioctria linearis. The sequence continues at coordinate 17,650,163 of OZ005744.1, forward strand.
ATTAGAGTTAGTATACCTATAGTCTCCTGGATGCTTCTGATGTTGGTTGTTATACATACATATATGCATAAAGCGATAAATGATTTTGATAAAGTTAAATGAGCCTTGAAAGGATTTAGTCTTTAGTTTGTCAAAGGACTATGAACGCGTTTGTGCGTTTCCAATTTTGTTCAGAAAATGAGGCTTTCGAAATGCTAAGATTAACATAATTCTGGATGTTGGATAAAGTATTCCTTACATGTGCGGCAATGTTGAATTGATAATTTCATTTTTAATATTATGTAAGTGCGACCTTCAAACCGTTTTCCCAAAAATTTAATTTCCTAAAATTGCGTCCACCTTTTTAATATGAAATTAATCAAACAAATGAATTTTGCGTCCCATATAAATTGGTGTGAGGAAATAATATTTAAATGTATTTCATCATTCTTGTATTCACTCATTTTACTTTTAGCATTGGTTCTCCTCTCGTTTATATATCGTATTTGAAAAGTATCTATTCTAAATGCTGCGAACTTTGGCAAAATTTAGTCACTGTTCTAAAAAACAAGAATTTTAATTATTTTAATAATCTTTAGAAAACATAAATATTTCACTTACAAAATACCTCTGAATTTGGTATGATGCTGTGCATTTATAGATAACCTAGTGACTTATTTGTCTGGTGAGGCTTTCCACATTTCGAAAGCTTTTATTAGTAATGTGGAATGGTGTCATTTAGAAGAGACCCTTTTTCTATCATGAGTTAAAAGTTTTGCATTCGTTTTTTCAACTTATATAGTCTTTGGGAATAATAATTGACCTAATTTCCTTAATATTACTGCAAGCGGTATACCTCAAGGCTCAGTAATTTCCTCATAGTATATTCCATTCACTGCTTCATCGTATGTAGACATCTGTGATTCGGCGACCTTTGGTAGCATTAGGACTAATTTTCAATGGAAGATCGTAATTATAATCAATATTCCTATTATCTACGCATCATCAAGCATTTCCTACTTGTAGACTGAAACTTTTTTCTATTAATGTTATCCGGCATGATCAGAAAAGCGGATGAGCCTAAATAGCAGATGGACTCATTCCATGGATTGGTCAGTCAAATGTCTATATTTACGATACACTTCGTAAGAAGAACTAAAAAAATAACCATCAAAAACTCAACTCTCGGGTTTTGGTATATTTATCATATAGGGAAGAAAATGAACTTTTAGGCCGTATATAGTGATGAATTGGGTTTATAGATTCCCACCAAACCTAAAACGGAGATCACTTAAGTGGAATCATCCTCATTCTCTGCGTTCGAAAAAGTACCGGAGAGCTTCCTTTGCCGGAAAGATGTTGCTGATCTTTTTCCTCGACAAACAAGGTTGCACAATACCTGAGTAGTAAGCGCACTACAATTGATACCATAACTAGGCTTAGAAAGGGGATTAAGGGTAGGCGGCAATGAAAAAAAAAATGCTTCTGTTTCACCTCATTCAGAAGGCGTCATGAATGCCCTCCTGAAAAAAATTCAAGTGGGAATAAAATACGTAAATAAAGTGTGCAACTAACATTTAGAATCTGCTACATAAAACCTTTAGGACTGTTCAGTGGATGATCGATTTGATTATATTTTTTAGTCTACTGATCTCCTAGAATACGTATAGAAAGCTTATACTCGGAATATAGATTATTTCTATCTTAATTTATCAAAAATAAACACAATTCTAAAAATTACTAGTTATTTTTGCAACGCTAAACGTTGGCATAAAATTTTGAACATTAAACGTAATAATTTTATATGATATCGATATTTCGCGTATAAAATTAGTTTCCAAATATCCCTAGGAACTTTGTAAAAATACCATAGAATTTTATTTGTAAACCAACAGCAAGTAAAATTACACAAAAAAAATAAGTAAAAATCTTAGTAAAATTAAAAGTTCTAAATGTAGAATTACTCTTCGTGATGTAATGTTCATACTCCTACTGACAGGAAAATTACTCTTGAGAAGGAAAGCTTATGTTTATTTTTACCCACCTTTACGAATATTTACAATTAATTAAGCAATTAAGTAATATTCAATTGTAAAATTACAATTATTTGTAAAATTACTAATTTTTTTCTGTATTTAGAAATTGAAAAATTGAAACAATTATATTGTAAAAAAATATCTTATATTTGAGAAAAGTAAGAAACTCTCTAAAAATGAAGTGGGATATTTTAACGTTTATATAAAAAAAAAAAAAAAAGTAAAGCATCTCACCATCATTTTGCAGCCATGACCACATTAAAGTATATTTTTCCTTACCTGAAATAAAAAAAAAAATTTGCGTATTTAGTAAAAAGTATATTTTAAAAAAAAAATCTGTTTTGAAAAACTTAATTTTAAAAGATCATAAACTTTAGTCTATAAGTTCGGAAGTCTTTATTGTGATTATATACTTTGCGGGGAACCATAAGATAACAACATAAACAGCCGGTCCAACAGTCATCAACATCTTTTCCCCCAACTGTCTATTTCTTGTTTTACTCTTTAGCACTCTAGCGAAAACTTTGAAAAATAAAATACAAAAAAAAAAAATGGGCAAACAACATGCCTAGAAATACTTAATATCGACAGCAAAATTGAAAACTCATCCCTAAAAAATTCGAGTCTCTGCTGCATACCTATATCGAAGGCCAACACACCATTCCTATATACATAGTGATTGCATACAGGCTGCGTACCCAAATTTAAGGACAGCATTCATGTTCTAATGGAAACGCCATTCGACTACGAGCCAATTCCCATTCCATATTCATATGTATAGCAATCTTTCATATGAATAGAAAAAGTGGAATTTATGGAAAACACACAAATTTTCTAATTAAACCAATGCCTCGCTCTTAAAAAATTTCAAAATTTTTATGGGATCGGCTCGACGGTTTTTCACCAGAAAACGTATTCATCTATGACTAGCGCACACGTTTCAAAAAACTCAAACCTTGTTCTTTATCATCCATATCCATGCTGCTGTTAGGACTAGATTCCTATGAAATGGATGATTGGGTGTGGGTATAGTATCGACTATGTGGCCCGTTATGGATACAGAGTAAACATCATATAGTATGTGTATTACCATTTCCATCCACCCCCATTCTTCTACCTAACCCATTCTATTTCTATGAGATATCCAAATTTCAAATTGGAGCATATATGCCCACCGTTGAAGACACCATCATCCAACGAAGAAGAGAAAAAGAGGTGCAGGAGGAGGAAGAGGAGATAGGACCTATGGATATTCGCGTGTGGCGATATCGTTTGCATTATACCACTGTATACATATATACATATAGTATATGAAACCTTTTTGGTCGAATAACTATAGTAAAGTTAGGCAGGATGCCCTCATAAATGACTCCTTTGCCGGGCATCATAGTACAGAATCTTTTTCTGCCCTATTCCCTTTCTAATATAATCATCCAGCCATAGGCATAGGTAGTATGAATCCTTTCTCTATACGAGAGTCCGGAAAACGATGTGTGCGCTATATGAAAGGGGAGATACAGGGTACCATAAATAAAGGTAGCCTCCTTGCAATTGAAAATTGCGACGCAAGTTAGCTATTTTTTTTTCTACCATAAGGAACATTAAGAGTGCTCTCTCCCAAACCCTTTCTTTATATTTTAGAATTTCGATGGAACCCACTACCGTCATAATTCCTTGTGCTTCCTTCAGGACTGACTACCAATTTTTTTGACTCCACTTGGCAAATTCACGAAATGGTGGAGCATTCGAGAGGGGTTTTTGTTTGAGTTTCAAGTTTTTGTCTCAGTACTTTTCCAACTCGATGAAAACACAAGTGGATTACTGAGGTCCTTAAAATAAATAATAAGTTTTATGAGAAAGGTTTTTTTTTTAAATGTTGTTGAATTGACTTCATACGAATGAAAATTTGTATATGATCGCTGCATCAGTTAATTTCATGTGTTCCAAATGTTGAACCTGATTTCGTTTTGGTTACTTAACACCTGAAGAAATTATTCTGGAAAAATATTTAACATCATGCTTATTCCTTTTTGAGACTATAGTTCAGTCTACGCTATGTACATACATATGTATATAAAGTGAAATTTGACCCATACACCAAAGGCAAGTTCCAGTTTATCCAGGAAGGCTACTCGCTATATGTTGTCGACTACCAATATATATGGATCGCTTTTAGTGTTATCATCATAAACGGTTTGGCTTTGAAAAGGGTTATTGTAGGTTCGATTGGGTTCAATTGACATTTTTACTCTTATGTATGTATGAACATAATACATGTATAGATACTAGGTAGGTGTATATAACTTTCTACCGTTACAGACTTGACTGTTTTCTGACAGTTCTGATTGAGATTTGTTATCGAATCATCAATGATTAATCTATGCTGATGGCAGACATACAATGTTTGGTAGAAAGTCATGTCAAAAGAGCATTTTTTTGGAACCATTGAAGGTTTTCATTTTTTCAGGTTACATAGGAGAGGATGTATTCCTTTACGTTTTTTTAAAAAAAATAAATAAATGAAAGTTGATTGGATTTGTAATAATCGACAGGGAGAAAAGGGTTAAGCCAGAACCTTGAACGTATTATGTATCTAGACGTATTTAGATACACAATAAGAAGGAATCAAAGTTCATAGTCCAAGAAGAGCAATTTTCTGTTTTTGAAAATTTTTACGCAATTGAGCGGAGTACAGGGTGGTTCATGTTTAAGATTTCCGAAATGGGGTCCACTATGTTGTAATTCCAATATACAGCTATTATGCAATCCATACGTTGAGGTATGAAATGTTTACGTTGGAAGACGAAGCTTGTGTGATTGACGGAAACATCCTGTATACGAGTACATATATGCAGGGTCTCTCCATAAAGAATGTCGAAACCAGTATTCGTTCTCTTACAAATTTTGATTGTTGAAAAGATGATTAGATTGAGTCCATATTTTAAATTGGTTATGTCACAGGATCTGTCACAATCATCATATATATATATATATATATAGATCTTGTAATAATCCACTGCTAAACAACATCCGTAGGTTTTTATCTGCTTTTGTAGCATAAATGGATGGTGGTAGTTTCGCATTTTCGCAATTGTATCCTTGCTCAAAATCTGCCTGGAAATATGTGTGTAAGGAGTGCTTGTTGCTCTTCGATATAGTCAAAAAATTGGTCTATCATAAGCTTCCTTTATTCTTAAAGAATCTTATGTCAAGGATATAACTTTAGGCATTCTCAAGGTATTATCTTTGAGAGTCGCCTCTCGCCTATGCCGGCGTTAGTTTAGTATATGGCAATGTATTCAGCGTAAAAAAACATCCATATTCTCCAACTAAGAGAAGAAAAATAAGAAGTCCTTTTAACATGGGATAGGTAAAAGTAAGTATGTAAAAGCAATTCTGGATGATGTTCGAAGATTTATCTCGAAACTAATAAATTAGTCGGCTTTAATGTATAAGAATATAGTTATGACCTTGAAACTTCCCGAAAAATATTTTGTTACCATGTCCAGAATAATAATTCAATACGGAGCAAAAAAGAATAAATTTGGGGTTTCTCTGGTATACACGGGCGAACACACACACACATATATACACATTTAAAAAAAAATACAGTCTTGGTTTTCCAAGGCTTAGTACTACTTAAATATTCTATGTACTAAATGGCATGACAACTATACAATTTGTGTGCGGTAGTTTATATTCCAAAAGACTTATTTAAAATATTCCATTTCATATTAAAAGGTTGCACCTTTCTATGATTCATACAATCCCAAAAGGTAATTGACGTATAAAAAAACTTGAATTCACTATAAGCAATAAGAAAACCGTAAATAACTAGGTAGAATGGAAACCTTCTTTGAAGAGAACAGGGGAGAAGTAGTAGAACATAAAAAAAAAAACAAAAACAAAAACTTCAAACCGAACGGGGTTTCGCAATCGATTAAGATGTCGAAACAACTTATATACATACTTAAAATGAGGAGGAATGAATAGGATAATGTGTGGGCTGATTGTAAGTATATATACCTACCCTTCTAAGCACAAAAAGAATTCCAACCCAGAAGTAGTAGTTTGGTATGAAAGGTTTGTGATTTCCGTCTTCTTGGAAAAATGTCTATTTAACTTTCAAACCAAGTTAATTATACCTTCGCCAAATAAATAGAAAGATTTTCATGATAAATAGAAGGAGTTGTTAAAGATTTTAAGTAGAAATAGAAAAAGCTTTAGAACGCAATTAAAACATGTATGAAGATATGTATCGCTATTTTGTTGTGAGGACATTAAGAGCCTTTACGATATATAGTCATGGAAAGAACTTAATTTTGATCGAAGACTAAAGAGAAGAAGTCTTCGATCGAATCTATAGAAAGGATAGTATTAAGCTTAAGGACTTAATTATAGCGGACAAAATTAGGTAAAATCGGTTTTTCTTCTTCTTTATAATGGGCAACCATACCACAATGTGTTATTATAAATCGGCTTGCTATCCTGCTTTTGAATTTTTGAATTTTAAATATGTTAATAAATTTTTCCTACAGTGGAACTCGAACATGGACCTTTCAGAAATATAAAAACTGTTCTTTAACCGAATCGACTATTCCGATCGATGTTCCAAATTCCCGCTTAATTGGAGTATGTAGATAATATGGTATTGATTCAACGCACAAACTATTCGAATTGTTTAGAAGATAGACAATTAACACAATCAAAGGAAGAGCTCTGAGTGTGATTATGTATCTTTTTCGTTTAGCAATATTATCCTGTACTTTCCTTATACCAACAGTGTTATCTAAACTAACGTTGGCTGCAAATAAATTCTAGCAAAAGTACTTTATCTACTTGATGACAAAAGAGAATTTAGTTTGGTAGGCTCTGAAATTGTATGCAAATAAATAATACAAGAATGTGATGAGTTTAACGTCAACAAATAATGTATACAGACAGACTTTTAGGAGAGAAACTCCCCTAGTAGACATATCATGATGATGAGCTCATCAATGAGCAATCAGATGAACGTACTAATGAAATTTATTCGCGTTTGAATCAAAACCGGGAAAAAACTCAGTTATTTACTTATTCACAGATAGTGTGCATGAGAATTGCATATCTTTCATTTATTTAGAAATGTATGCTGTGCTTCTCTTTTGTGCATTTTACAATATTAGATGAGCAATTCGATGGGTATATAATGAGTGTCACGATTAGGTTATTAATGAGCATGTCAATGAGGGTCTCGATGAGCTTATTAATGAGCATATCAATGAGTGTCGCGATGAGTTTATTAATGAGCATAGCAATGACTGTCTCGATGAGCTTATTAATGAGCATGTCAATGAGTGTCATGATAAGTTCATAAGTGAGAATGTGATTTTACGATTGATTTCATATATTTTTCTGAATTTAAACTCCGGTTGCAAATCATACTCTGAGACGCTGAAGCGTAGGGATTTTGGCATAACGTCTTGTTCAGCATATGGTCGATAGTCTTTTTGGGGAAAACAAATCAAAAAATTTATTTAAAATAAATAATTTAAAAACTTAAGTAAATAAATCACAAAAATCAATTCAAATTTTCCTAGAAATGTCATCTGACACGGTGATGACAAGAATAAATATTTATTTATTGCTGGTTTAGTATATAGGGAGCAGTTTCATGATATCCAATGAGCCCTTCGATGAGATCAATGAGCCCTTCGATGAGATTTAATGAATGCTCATCAGACGGCTCATCGGGACTTAATTTTCTTGAATCTTTTCAGTAACATTAGTATTTGTTTACATAATAACAGCCCCTTCTGGAGGCAAGAGACAAGGTAAAGGGTAGGAAAAGAAACATAATAAATAGAAAAAAATCAATACAACAATAATAAAAAATAAATTGAATTAGCAAAAGGACTTTCACTAAGCGTTATGAAAACGAATGCCATTTATTTCATGTTTAAATAAATTTTTACTTCCGGAGATACTCTCCGTTCAGGCTAACTTACAGATCGACGCTCTACTGTCATCGACACATTATCGATTTGAGTTTACACCTGTCGTATTGTAACTTGTATCAGGGTTATAGCTACACTTCCGCAATTGATCAATATCCGCTTTCGCAGAATTATATTATCAATTCGTCATAGGGTCGATTTAATTCTCTTGTCTCCGTCAATTGAAACAGCTCTGCGCCTACTTCGATAACGATCAATTGGTTCAAGCTCATCAAGACAATCGCCGTCTTACGTACAAGTTGTTCAAGATCACGACTTTACCATAACTGCTCCAACGAACTACCAACCTCTTAAAGGCGAACTCACTTTTACTACAAGTCGTAGGAGACTTGCAATCCGTCTTTTCTTTTCCCATAGCATCTATTCTCAAATTTTGGTATATTACTCAACCAGCCTGATCTTAAAGCTTTAATTACAATGTAACTGTTATATGTACATTTTTATAGCAACTTTAAGTAATATGTATATTCGGCATTGTGTCCACTCAAGACTTCTAGTCGAAACTAGTCTAAATTTGCTACTCGGAGCTCTAGCTACTGTCTAGGAAGAAGTAATGTTGCTTTGGGTTCCTGGACACGAAAGAGTGGACGGTAATGAAAAAGCGGACGAAATCAGCGTCGACAGTCTGTATACTGGTCCCTACCCGACAGTATCAGTATCTTGTCATTCTTATCGAAAGTTCTAGAGAAGCTCATATATAAGCAAATACTGGGTTGGATTGATTGTAATCAGATGATGTCTCCTTGGCAGTCTGGTTTCCGTCCGTTTCGCAGTTTTGAAAATGCTATATTAAAGATATCAACAGATATAAGAATGGCCATGAACGACAATAATTTCAGTACGCTTGTCCTTTTTGACTTCTGTAAGGCATTTGATAGCGTTGGACATGAATTCCTGCTTTGTAAACTTGCATCCGAATACAGATTCAGGGCAACCGCTATTTCCTTGATTAAAAAGTTCCTCTGTGATCGCCATCAGCTAAGTTAAGTTGGATAATAATTTTTCGGCCTTACAGGCCGTCTCATATGGTGTGCCACAGGGCTCTGTACTTGGTCCTCTAGAAGATGCAAAAATTCACCTGTATGCTGATGATGTACAGCTATACTTTAGTAGGCCTATTGGCCTCATTGAGGACTGCATCGAGCGTATTAATCGGGATCTTGAGAGTATTCATGAATGGTCTAGGCTGAATGGGTTACTGCTTAACCCAGCAAAGTCGCAGTGTATCTGTTTCTATAACCGACCACTGGACGAAATTGACATACCTGATATAAGTCTGAATGGTTTTATATTGCCTGTGCACAATAAAGTTACAAGCTTTGGAATAGTATTGAGCTCAAACATGAAATGTTGCGATAATACTAAAGTCTTACTTAGCAAAGTCTATGCTGGTTTAAGAAGGCTATGGCTCTCGGCGAGTATTTTAGACACGCCCGTTAGGCAGAGACTGGTGAAGACATTAATTATGCCTTACTTCTCTTTTGGAAACACTATCTCCCCCAAATTAGATAGTGAATGCGCTGGGAGAGTTCAAGTAGCTTTCAATGATTGCATTCGTTTCATTTTCAGTTTAAGAAGATTTGACCATGTTTCACCTTACAGTAGTGCCCTACTTGGCTGCTCTCTAGATAACTACTTAAAGTGTAGCACTTTGGTATATTAAATAGCAATGAACCAGAGTATCTCCGAGAATTTTTCCAATTTCTGGTATCCCCATTTCCCCGTTTCAGCAGAACGGTCATGGAGAGTTCTTTTCCTGTTCAGGCTGCCCGCTTTTAGAATCTGCTCCCTTCTAGCTTGCAGGGGGCTCGCACCGTTAATGCATTCAAAGCAAAAATTTGGATGTCTTCGTTGATACTCGTCTTTCCTTCGAGGATCATATTAGTACAATCATTTCCAGGGCTAATGCTACTCTGGGGTTTGTAAAGAGATGGTCAAAAGAGTTTAATGGTCCATTCATAACGAAAATCCTTTACTGTACATTCGTTAGACCTATTTTGGAGTAAGCCAATCCGGTCTGGTTGCTGTATACATAAATCGCATCAAGACTGTGCAGGGGAGATTCGTTCGTTTGACCCTGTGTGGACTTCATTGGGATAACTCTGTTATTCTAGCTCCATACGTTGACAGGCTTAAACTCTTTCCAATGGATTCTCTTGAGAATAGGCGAAAAGCTTGTTATTGCATTTCAGTGTATACAAGGAGCGGCAAGTTCCCCTGAGCTCTTAAATGCTTTCAATATATCTGATCTTGTGCGCTCCTTGAGGAACTACGACTTCTTCATTGTTCCGCAGCATAGGACGAGCTATGGTTTGCACGAGCCGATTTCATCAATGTCTCACCAGTTTGATTGTAATGACTTTCATATTTCAAAAAGTCAAATAAGAGGTCAGCTTAGTTAAATTTACTTTTCTTTTTGTTATTATTATTGTTGTTGTTGTTATGTAAATTTTTGGTCATTATAATTGTCATGTATACTTTTTGTAAACTTTAATCAGATCTTTGATGAAGTTCTCAGTAAATAAATAAATCACAACGAAGTTTGATGATATTCCATTTTTTCTCTATTTTAAGGCTATAGTTAGTTCGAAATTGAAGTCAACTTACTTCTTCATTACATTTAACTGTTATACGACAGACTGTTGTACACAAGTTTGCTGGCTCAAATGTACATCATGAATATTGCTATAATGCGGCTTGATGTCAAACATTTTTATAGCAAGATAAATATGTTATAAATAGTCCCATAAAATAAAAAAATATATCAAAATTTGACTCTCGTAGTCTAGCTACGACGCTAAAAGTGTACCAGAAAGAAAATTTTTAAATAAACCGTTAGGTACCTAATACCTATATATTCACCCGTATCGTACTGAGTGAAAAATATACGAAGAAAATGAAAACTTTTTATCAGTAACTCTAGACTTTTATACAAGGCTCATGTTTTAAATCTTCCAAAACTTTGGAACGTCAGTTTTAATGCTCAAAAGACCATGCCGTGCACAGCACACTAGGCGCTATACATAGGTATATACGTGTGTATAAATTGATGTTTATATTTTCATTCCAATAGCTCGTCGAGCACCACCAACCAAACCATACGCCCACATCTGCCTCCGACATCAACTGAAGTTCAAATTTCATCTCCTTTTCCACCTGAAACTTAAAACGAAGTAGAATGAGGACGGCCTCGTCCATCCAATTTTCTGCACCATGCGACGGACCACCTCATTCCATTATTAGGCGACAGGAAAAGGTGGAAATTTTGTTGTGCACACGATACAACACCTTGCTCCATAGAAAGCAGAAACACATAGAACAGATATACTTGATGATGTACTCTCTCCTCAATAGATGTACATATCTTTTTATTTTATATGTATGTACTATGTATAGTATGAGGCCCACAGAGAGAAGTGTTAGAGAAGAATATTTCATTTCCAAACCCCAGTGACAGGAAAACATCAGGCAGGGAGCAATGGTAGTAGGTATAGAGTAAAGCAAGTGACAGGACTGGCGGCAACAGAAATATTTCTGTGATGGAAGACAGGCATATTATATAGCAGCAGTAGATATAGAAATTTACAGGACAAGCAAGAAAGAAACACCAGCAGCAGAATTCGACGTCCGTCGTTGTAGCCCCCCCCCTCTCCCGAATAAATGACGTAAGCACCAACCATAGCAAGTATATTGCATGCATCTCATCCCCTGAGGCCCACCAAAATGTTCTCTGCTACCCATTAGGGCGGTTTGGTTTGGCCAGCGTAGCAAGCAACAACAATAACAACAACAACAACGGTAACGTTGATGGAAGCAAGGGCAGCAAAAACCCATTTCAAGTGACATATATACAAGGTGGTAGATGAAAAATCATAGGGTGACTATGGAACAGATGAGATTGCCTATACAAAACTCTTCTCATCCCCAAAAGTTCCCCGGAATGCAATGGGATGAGTATGATGATGGCCTTTAGGCGATGTCAGGATCAGGAGCACTTTCACTCTTTTTCCTTTGAAAAACACATCGTTCGCTGCGTGTTGAGTTTCCCCAAGAGAAAGGATTTTCCCTGGAAATATGTGCTTATAAGTATGCATATATACATACATACACATGTATGAGTATGTGTATATTTTCAATCCTCGCTAGCTCTAACGAATCACTGTAGTTGTACAAAAGGCTTTGCGATGTATATAGTATTAAAGGAAATTTTTCTCTTAAAGTGAAAGGAAAAGCGCATTTCCCAGCAAATTTCTGTGGAAAACTCTTTTATGCTGCTCTCAGCAGAAAGTCTGCGCATGTATTGAATATGTATGAATGTATGGATATTCATTATACGAAAACGAATTATCGTGTTTAGTTTTGCTGGAGGTTGGAGTACGGCGGGGTGGAAATGAGAAAACCAGAGAACGTCATAGAACGAGCCCATATACCTACATATGTATGTATTTTCAGCTTAAGAAGAGTGAAAGTGAAAACTGCCATCGTGCGGCTTTGGTTTCCTTCGAGAATCGACATCATCCTTGCAGTGCATGAGAGTTTTCCTTTTTCATAGAATTTCATTCAGCCTTAAGTAAACTGTAAACGATAAAGTTGTATACATATACTATCCTTGCCACGTGGAAAATGAAAATACACTGTACAGTGAGTACGCATACCAAACATACATATATATTTATCTACTCTCTACATATTTGTGGAGGAAGAAATAAAGTTTGATTACCGGAAGGTAGGTACTGGGTGAGGGGGGGGGGGGGGTGGTGGTGGTGGAAAAAAGAATTTGACTGATGACATGCATCTTTATACTCAAAGGATAAAAGTGAAAGTTGTCGGAGCTTTAAAAAAACATATCCGTGAACACACACAGCAATACATAGGTATACCTACTACATGGATACAGTTGGATATTGTATTTAGATTTTAAAAGAAGAAGAAAAATCAGGGGCGGCGGTTTTAGTTGACATATTTGTTAATGACGGGGAGTACTAGTACCTAAATTATCAATTTTTTTAAGACCGCGTGTGGATTTTTTTTTTTGGAAGATAGATCAAACACAAAATGGAAAACTTTCTACTTTAATATTATTATTTTTTTATTGTATAAACTGTATTAAAACTGCCAATAAAATCATTTCTCAGGATTAGCCATTGAAGTCATTGAATTTATCCCTAGAATCTAATAATTTTTTATCATGTCGTCCTTTCAAATATACAAATCCCCTTACTACATTATTTTCATATGTGAGAAACAAAGTTTTTATTGGCCATCGTGACTCAATACTTTGTATTTGTACAAAATTTCGTGCTTCTATCAATTAGGCTACCATTACTTGTATCAAATCTGCATCTAACTTGAAAGCTATATATAAGTTCTTTATAGATTCATAAGATCAAAAACACTAGTTCAACTGAAGATTTTGTTGAATCTTTTGAAATAGGTATTATTCTGAAAATTGCCGAAAAAGTATGAAAAATGTTTCTAGAATCGGAGTTAAATGTGTTATGTTTAAAACCTTTCACCGCTCCAAATTAATTTGAAAATAATCTAAATAGTATCTATACATAAATTTCGGAATATATTTGTTTGAACATGTATATAAAAAAGGATCCAAAATTGATCCCAGTGGAACTCCATTCTTAAGATATCTATAGTAGGATGTCAGGCCAGTAATGGATCGGCAACCGAATTTTAGCATAATATCTCATGCAGGCCATAAGAATGTCCATTCTATGTTTAAAGATCCAATGATCCATGATCATATGTTCATCTAAATATACACAGCCTAGTTGAAGACATGTAACCCGGTGGCTGCACGAGATAGTACATCTTGCATGCAAGTTCATTTAAAAAATGGAATTGGGACGTACAGTCTTGCGTATACTGGAGAGTTATAGCAATAAAGGAAGTAGCAGAATGATAAAAATTTAATTGCAAACGATCGATCACAGTATAAATTTATCAATTTCTGTCAAGCATTGCTTTTCCATCATCTTGAAAACTGTAAATTACGGTCACCTCAGTTTCGATGATTTTTCATCATACAAGTTCGCTGAAAGCCAAGCATGCCTACATGTCAGTGAGGATTACACGTCCAAGAAGTGTATGGCAGTGCAAGTTGTACTCTCTCGTGTAACCCCCGGGTAAGAATAGAAAATTAGGTTAATACTTAAAACTGGCTATAGAGTATGGATCACGTGATTCCTTTTACAATTTCTACGTTCAAGTCGACACCAAGATCGACTCACATATTTCAATGTCTGGATCATATTCGTAACACCAGTTTTCATCATTATACTTATGATCAGAGCTGGGCAAGTACCAAAGTAAAAGTACTTAAATACAAGTACAAGTACCGAAGGCCTAAGTACTTCAGCGTAAGTACAAGTACCGCGAGTATGAAAAGTACTTGTAACTAAGTGCTAAATCTATAAAAAGTACTCTAATAAAAACTATTAGAGGTCCACCCAAGCACCTATTATTCTCCAATAATGCATAACAATTCAAAGGAAAAAATTTCCAGTAAATTTCTAAGAAAAAATTGAGGCCTAGCCTACATCAGGTCGAGGCATCGTTGATTTTATATTAGAGCGAGGTATTGCTTGCTTATCCTTGGTTATGTCCACTGACGAATATAATATGGACTGCTTACTTTTATATTTCATGTGGGCACAATTGGTTCTGTCAAAAAGAGTTCTTACGTCGTCGGTGCCAATATTGAAAAAAATCATTGGCGGGAAGTTGAAAAAGTGAGCACGCAGCTCGAAAAGTGATTTTAATAAAACATTTAGAATTTTTTCTGCGTATATAATGAATATATTGTCTTTGGTAAAACAGTTTTTATCGCAGTAATATCCCTAAATGATTAATTTAAAGTCATGTATTTCGACGAATCCACTAATATTTATTTGTTGTTTTCAGTTCTCTCTCAGTTGGTACTTGGTGCTTAGACCGAAAGTCAGCAATATAGAAGTGAGCCCACTTTTTGCAATGTATTTCTAGGAACGCAGTCAGTCCATATTATACATGTCAGTGGTCAAGTCGAGGCATCGTCGATTTTATATTCGAGGGCGACGTTACTGTTTTTGTTCTACTTGCCCAGTTTTATTTGTATGTTATTAGTTTGTCTAATATTAGTTTGTCTTATATTAAGTGAGTGATAATGTTATTTGAGCTATTAAATCAAGGCACGAAACCTGACCAGCTTTTGTGTTAAGACGTTCCCTTTCTTTTCATTGTAATGAACGTCATACAAAAGCATGTATACGGTCCGAAATAATTGTAGCATTATCACGAACACATATTTAAGGTCAATTTTAAAAACGCCACCCAAAAAGCACCTATACAGTTTACATTAAAATACGCTATTCTCTCCAGTATCTAATGATATGCCACATGGGATAATATATTATATGGGCCAAAAGTTAGGTACCGTTTTACTAAATATATACTAGCTAGTCCATTTCGTAATAGTTCAAAGTTCACAATATTTGCCATCGTATGAAAATTTATTGAGTAACACGAAATTATTTGTCTTCTACAGATGACATAAATTTTGGCAATTTCAAAAAATTTCTTCCTTAAGGGATTTGGTTTGGTCACGAAAATAATGAAAAATCATCAAAGGATCAGAGGACCGTCATGAATTTTGATGGATAAACCACCCGCAGCTATCATTAAAAGGGAAAAACATCAAAAAAATTAAAAATGCGTATAGGTACAGTGGTTCGAAAAGGACCTTCAACAGTAGTGTTTTGAGGAAGGGTGCGGGTGGAGCGAACGGCAGAGAGAAATGATTCAGGTGCTCAGAGATATGACGACTTAAAATCGAAAGTACTTTTTAGTGTAAGGCATAGCTTAGCAACGATTACCCGCTTGAAGCTCACACCCGAGACTTCTGTTCTACATCAGCCTCCATTAAATGGGGATCGATAAATGGCATATACCTCGTTTAAAACTAAACTTGCGCTCATTTCATTTGTGTGCGTGTGGAAAATGCGTACAGTGTATTCCTGCTGCTGCTGCTGCTGCTACTGCTGTTGTTGTTCCTGATGGCTCCAACTCATGCTGCTTTATTCATCAGGATACGTTGCTATATGCCTTTTGCTTGCTTTATACTATTTCGTCTTTTTCCTATTTTCAATCCCAGCAAGCAAACTGCTCTAATATGCTTCGAAAATCCCAGTGCACACACAAATCCATAGAAAGGACTATGTAGATGCGTACAAAACATTGAATTTCAGCAAGGCAAGCAAAGCAGGCGATATAGGTAGGTACTATAGAAGCCATCCATATCCCTCGCCAACCATAGCTATGATAGCAATGCATATACACAGATACGTATAAAACTTGCCCGGTTTGCACAGTTTTTGTTGAAAGGGGGGACACAGAGGACAATCAAGGGGTGGTGTACACTGTATAGCACACGCATTTCTGCGAATTTATTCTTAATGGTGTTTGTGTCACATTTTATGTACCAAAAGTACACTCTTCTGCTATGAGCTCAAGTTCTACCCAGAAGTGCGTTTACCCCATATATATATACATACATTCATACATACATATAGTCCTTGCTTGTGATTGTATACAACTCTCCTATAGAACTAGGAGCTGAACTAGTTTCCATTTTGCTGTTCAAAAACCCATAAATGCTGCAAAGATAAGGCGCAGGCTGGAGGAAGGGGGAGCGACTTTAACAAAACGAGAAATTTTTGGATCAATACTGCCATATTAATCATTCATCTGTAATGCACTGGCCTGCATGCGTGCTAAAAAAGTGCTCGAAGCTGCTTTTGGGTTGTTGTCCCCATCCCATTCTAGAAATTTTTAATGCAAGGGGTGAGTTCAGAGTTGAAATTGTTGTACAGCAGCAGCAAAAAGTGTTATAGAAAAAGAAGCAGCAGCAGCAGCATTAGTAGCAGGCAGCCGCCCCGGCTGTAGAAGTATTTTCTGGCATGTGCGTGTACTTCATTATATTCAGGCTATGAAGGAAGGGATGCATCTAAAATTTGTTTTTTTTTTTTTTTATTCTACATAATATTTTCCTTGATACTTGTCAAGAGCAGCACGTGCAATTTAGGATTTTGTTGTTGAGGCTGAGTACTAGGCCCTCTGTTCTTCTACAAAATTTTCATTTTAAGCTGATTTTCTTTTTCAAGTGTGCTAATTAACATAAGAAAAAAAAATCGACAAATTTCGGCTGAAATGTTCTGAGAGGAGAGTGGAGTGGAGAAGGATACCGTTTTGTTTTAAGTGCTGGAACTTGCAATCTAAAAGCACCCTTCTGATATATATGAAAATAAGAACAGAAGAATGATTTGTTTTCAAGGAATCTTATAAGAGATACTACAGTGTCTAATTGTACTGCAAGATTTGTTGATGCCATTTCGATAATTCAATGTAGAATGGAAAGCAGATAGGTAAAATGTTGGTTTTCTTTCTATCCCAAGGAAATTAAGACGAAATGAATCATTAAAATTAAATTAATTCGATTAGTATTCATTAATTAGGTGCCTAGTCTTCTTGGTTCGCCTGATTAGTTAAAGAAGGGATTACGAGATTAGATAAAATCAGCAATGCGAGCTGTCCAGCAGCTTATAAAATCCGTAGCGTATTGAAAGTTATCATTTTACGTCTAGCTATCGTCCAACATTTACGTAAGAACTGTAAAATAGTGTCATCATCCTCAAGACGAAGGTGGTTCTTCAGTTAACAAACTGAGGAATTTAATATCCGCTCTGACCTATAGAGATATATTGCAGGTATTCAAGCTGCTTTCCACCACTCTATTTGATAGTTTGAACCGACTTATAATCTGAGGCCATTTCCACTTTAGAAATTTCCTCGAGAGCCTATTTTATCGCAGTTGTCCTTTATTAAGGTTCTTCGCTATTCTTCCGCGAATGCAACTTTCCCAGTACCACTGTAGTTATATTTGGCAATTTAATAAAATTACCCACACCTTTACAGAAAACACCTTCAAGGTCTTCGATTCCGTGTTAATCAATATATTGAATGGGATGCCATTCTCCTACAAGGACGCTAATCTAGCAAGTTTTTGATTATTTTCCATAAGGGTATGTCTTATGTTGCGCGCTCTAATAGGGAACAAAGAGCGTTTGTTTAATAAAGGTGTTTGCAACTTATCGGAAAAGAATAGTATTGCTGTTATGCTTTAGATGTTGTGCGATTGAGTAAATATATAGTTCCGAATATGTCACACAAAGCACACTTGATGCACTCTGATGTCGTAATATATATGATGAGATATTAATTATTCTCATTGAGATGGCTCAGTGAATAGCCAATTGAACACCTCCTTGTATGCGCATTGTTATAATTCTTCTTTTCATTGAGCCTCTAAAACTTTCAAGGCATGGGTGATGGGGAGACTCTTATCGATTATCCAAACATTATAGTTGTGCCAATCATATGAATGGTGTTCAGTTCATATAATGTTTGGTTGATATAATAATCATCGAGACTATTTGAAAATATCACCATATCACCATATCACTTGGGTGATGTGTGACATTTGCTTAAATTCCATATTGGAAAATTTTTTTTATTTTAGAACTTCTATTGAAAATATCGTACGAATGTAAAATTTGATCGTGTGACCGGGTAATAATTAACATTCTACCAATTTTCCTTTGCATTTTCAACTACTAATTTCAATACTACGTTTCTAAGTCTACATTTATTCCCAAAAGCTCACAAAAAGATCTACGACTACAGGAAGTAAACAGCTATCGCCCACTTACATACTTCACCTGTCACCAGAATATTCGAACGTATAAAAATGTGGCGCAAAAAATGTGCAAATAAAAAATAAATAAATAAAAAAACAGTAAAAACAGCAAAAAATTATACCAGTGAGTGGTGGCCAGCAGCCTAATCTAAGTCGCTTACAGCTAACAGCAACATTGCGCCTAATGTACATATATAGGTACTATACTGGCTGCCCCACAATGCATATATAATATACAAAAAGCAAGCAAAAGGAGTTCCACTGTCCACTGGCAGTTTCTGGATTGCGTTGCGGCATTATGCAATACCGTGAGAATGCAAAATGAGAATTTAAAAAAATAAAAAAAAAATAAAAAAATTCGACCAGGAAAACAACACGAGAATAAAATCAAGGCGGTGCTCAGAATACAGCCCCAGTGGGGATTCCCCACCAGTATCGATACTCGTTAGCTGTCGTTTTTAATGTTCGGTTTTTTGGGTTACCCCATGCACGTGCACTGCTGACGAACTGCCCCACTGCTGCTGCACTTCAATTTGCCAATTTGCGATAAAACCTGCAATGTTATCTCACTTTCGCTTTCAAATGCGCTCTCATTTGCCAGTGTTAATTTTTTTTTTTCGTTTATGGGGCCCAATGGGGAGAAGAATTAGCATTGGATTTCTCGAGCCATTTATACGGCAAGAAGATGCATTCTCCCGCTGCTGTTAAAATGATGCCACCACTGCTGCATGCATAGCTGGAGGAGGCTTATCAAGAGTGAATGAATGCATCACCTCACCTTGCGCTTGCGAGTTTGACTGAACTGCGAATATACTAAAACGAGAAAACGGGAAGATAGGGAGGACGGGCCATGCCCATTATTGGTGAAACTTGAGCCTGAGTGTTGCGGCGATAATTATATTTTGACCGAGAAATATAAATTAAAAAAAAAAAAAACAACGAGAAAAGATAAAAAAAATATCGCGAACGATTTTTGTGTGTGGATTGGTTGAAAAACGTTTTGGAGCTGAGGTGAGGTATTTTATTTACTCTTGAGTTGAAACCAGAAAAAAATTTCCTGCATTTTTTTTTTTCGTTTTTGCATTCAAACTGCAAGAGAAGAGACATGCGCAAGCTTTTATAATTTGCGCTGGACATACATACAATGCTTGGTTTGGTTGGTGGTTGGCAGGTTTTTTTGGTAGAACAGTGCGCCCGCGCCGCTGTTTTGGCAGCTGTTTTTCTGTCGCTGACATTTCTGTTGACTTTTGGGGGATAAATAAAAGTTGCGCCTCAATTCTTAGTAACAGCGCGTGATTCAGCAAAACCGTCAGTGAGTTAGTGGGACGCAGCAACAGCCAACATGGGCCGCCAAAAACAAGGCGGCAGTAATACTGTACATACGTACCATACCAGTATATATGGTATGTGATATGTTATCTATGCAAGGTGAGAGGGTTGGCAGAGTGATGAAGCGAGACTACTCAATTGGCAGTTAAAAAATGCAACAAAATTTTCAATGTCACCCAATTTTTGTGTTTCCTTTTATTTCTCTCGTTGTTTAGTTCTGGTTGCACAGAACGGCGCGGTATTTTTAGCTCTTTTTATTTTTCTTCATGGAAAATTTTTATTTCTGGACTTATAGACTTGGTGCATTGCGCATTTAAGTTTTAGGAAGCTCGATTTGAGTTTTTTTGTGATTTGATAGCTGGGACATTATTCAAGGACATTGATGTATGAAATTGAATGACTATAGGTAGATATATAGGTACCTATTTATATACATTATATGTATGTTCACATATAGGCCCAGTCAGGCCTTCTATACGTAAAGGCTTGAGGAAGCAATAAAACTTAGTTCAAAAAGATGAAAACGCTGAACAATTTTTGATCCATTCCAGATTGATTCCGGAAGAAGTTTGTTGGAAGGTGCAACAAGCTCGTTCTTGTTTCATTTGTGAAAGTGAAAGCTCACGTAGCTATGTGTTTTCGCTTGCACAGAGTAAATTTAATTGTGAATTGGTGTGATTTTTACTATAGTGCAATATTACACAACAAATAAAATGAAAGAAGAATTTTTTTTAATAATTCATTTATGCAAAAATGGAACTTCTTTTTAAATGCGTGAGTGTCTAGGACATCCTTATACAAATGTCCTATAAAGTGTCCAATGAAGAGGCATACATCCTTGTTTCTTCCAAGGAAACTAGAGCGAGGCATACGAAAAAGTTTGAGCTGCTTCTTCCTTAGGACATGCCCATTGGGGGTATAGAAACATATATATAATTATTTTTAAAGTTAGGTAGTATTTTAAATCTTATGGGTAGGGTAGGTGCGATATGTAACTGAGCTATATTACTGCCAAATAGTTACGACAGCTTCTTAATTTCGACAGATGGTCTTGTATTTACAATTCCAATGTGCCTTTATATGTAAACTGCATTGAATAAATAGTAGCAAGGAAGCGGGGTATCGTGCGAATACAGCTTACGTGTACAGTAAAAAATAATTCCCCAAATTCAGTGGCAACAATTTGTGCCACACAGGTTAGGCATTTGTTGATAAGATTAAGGAAAACTCATCATTGGAAAACTGATTAGGTTTTTATCCCTAAAATGTAGGTAGGTTTTTCACCCTCAAATGTATGAAATTTTGGTTTTCCCCCCTAAAATTTAGGAAATATTCCCAAAAATGTAGGGAATTTTCACATTTTCATTTTATGTTTTTCCTTACATTTTAGGGAATATTCCCTAAAATGATGTACCCTAAAATATAGGGAATTTTAAATTGTTGTTTTGTTTTTGTTCCCCTAAAATGTAGGGACTATTCCCCAAAATGTAGGGAATATGTGATAGCACCGCATCACTCTCCACCATAGGTCAAGTTGATAGAAGACCACCCCTTTTAAAAAACATAAGAATGAGTTGAATAGAAGTTATATTGGTGCACTGGGCATGCTTAAACAAAATATTGAAAAACAATATATAACTTGTTTTCAAGAACAATGTGTGAATTATATAAACGAAAATATATTTCCATAAAAAATGTAGCATAATACCTAATTCGTTGAATGTTTTCTTCCTTATATCCAAGAGAGCTTAACATTGCGGGAATTTTACGTACTTGAGGGGTTTTCTGGCGCTAGATACCTAAATTCATTGAATGTTCTATTGATTTGGGGAAATTAAACTGATTTTCCCTTCATATCACAGAAAATTACATTTAGGGAAAAACGTGTCTTAAATTTAGGGAATATTTTTTGCAGTGTGTGTAAGCAATTCAATGACAGTCAGACCCTAAGATCGGAGGGGGGGGGGTGACAAGAGGGCTGGGTATTATTCGAAATTTTTGCTTGATTTCTAACATTTCAGATATTATTATGAAAAAAAGCGATTTAGCGATTTTCTAATAAATAACTAATAAAAAGTGATTTTTACTTAATAGTAGTGTGATAGTGTGTAGTGAAATATTGTTTTGTGAACAAGATTTTATATAATCGAAATTCCGGAGTCTCTAATTATGGTGTTGAAATGTATTGTGTTGCAGAAGCAACCCGAGTTTGTGTCGAGGGAAACGACTTTTCAAGCAAGTTTAATAGTTTTACTAATAAATTATAGTGCGTTTTCAGTAAAATAAAAGTGAAATATTTATAAAATCAAACATCCATGGCAAAAAAATTTTACATTTTCAATGCCGGTTTGGGCATTAAATTATCTGAGCCATACAAAGGCAACGCCAACAAATATTATTTGAAAATATGGGGGCGCTAAAAATGTGCTTATTTTATATACTTAGTAATTTTGATTTAAAAAAAAATTTTCCCCTTCAAAATGTCACGATTTCATTACTGTCATGATAAAACGAATACAAACACAGCACACTAATACATTTCGCTGAGTGGCTTAGGTTTTCACCCGATATGCCGTTTCGTAATTAGTTATTTATTCAATGGTAAACTCTGAAGTGAAGTCACAGCATTTTGATAGCTCATATCGAGCATGCTTTGTTATCTGGTTATCGAAATATTTGCTTAAGGATTAAGGATAAGAACAGATATTTGACGAAAAGCCGGTAAAAGAAAATTTATGATTAGATTTAGGCAATGTTGACGTGTAGACACTAGACAGACATAAACAGGAGAATCGAAGTGATCTTCTTTGAAAGGTATTAAACATTTGATAAAATAATTTAAAGAAAAGGGACAATATTATGATCGATTTTTCACTTAGAATCTAACTCTGATCTGAGTTGTGACGGCTGTTCTTTCTTAATTCTTTCAGTTGATTTGACTTCTTTCAAATTCATACTAATCATGCATAAAATGAATTTCCTTACAGGTAATTTCTTTTCTTTGCGTTCTGTATTTACAATTTCTTTCTATTGTACGACACTTAAAAATTCACTTTATAAGTGGATGACTATCATCCATTATTTTAACAATTATCCTTATATGGATTGAGTGAGCTCTAAAAAAACAACAAAAGAATATTAAATTAAAATTGCTTTCAGTGAATAGTCTTGCCTTAATTATAGTATGCACAATGGAACGTTAAATTTGAATTAATCCTAACTGATCACACATCCGGATAATTCCGTGGTGATCACACTGGGTCAAATTGACTCGATCGATTTTTAATTATAGTTGCCGTATGAAAAATTATAAAATATACTTTGAATAGTGCAAAATATGTAACAACTGCATTTTGTTATGAAATAAAATTATAAAATATTTTAAAAACACACAGTGACCAGGAAAGTTTTTTTTTATATTTTGTTTTGTCCTAGTTCTAGTCTTGTTAATATTTTTGAATTTAGAACCCGTTTTTAGACACAAAATTTCCAAAATTGAATTGAACTGAATTTCATTGTCGTACCCGTATGAATAATATTGATCTTTGCAAATTTTTGTTCCATATCACTTCGTGATAATTGCAAAATTGTGTTAAGACCTAAAAGATATGATCAGTTTCTTCTAAATTTCCATTGCTTCTTCTTTGCTTTCCTGTCAAAGTCCTATCAATTGGGAACAGTTACAACTATAGATCAAATTATCACAGCAGATCTGCTATATAGTGATCAGCTAACGCGACATGATGCAAAAATACGCGAACTTCGTCCGGTACTGTATAACCGAAAATCTGTTGTCTTCCAAGCTTGACAATGCAAGGACTCATGTGACTTTAAGGATAAAGGAGAAGCTCCAAGCTTTTGGATAAAAAGTTTTATTAAATCTACAATGCTCACCTGACCTGGCTCCATTTGACTACCACTTGTTTCGTCTCAATGCAAAATTTTCGCAGCGGAAAAAATTTCAAAATTTTCAGGATGTTCAGAGGATAGTAGTAGATTTCCTGGAATCTAAAGAAAGGACTTTTTTTTCAAGCTGCATAAATGATCTTGTTGACAAAAAGAGGAAGGTGATAGAAAACAATGGTCAATATTTCATTGATTAATCTTAAGTATAAGCTTGAATATAAAAAAAAAACAACATAACTTTCTTACTAACCTAATAATTAGCCCATACTCCGTTTGTGAGGGATTGATTAAAGGCGTTGATCATGAATATATTGGTCCTGTCTTATTAGCGTATTGTGTGCAGGTTTGCATACGCAAGATTTCATGAAATTCCTGTTTACCCTATACAAAATTTCCCAAAAAAAAAATTTGATGTTTATTCTATTTATAAATTTGACTTTTTAGTAAACCACTTTATCTTTTTGATAACTCTTCAGAAATTGTTTACCTGCAAAAGTTCTACAACATTTTCGCATATACTAAAAAAAAAAAAATACAGAAACGCATTGGCTATATGCTTCAGAATTCACTGAATGCTATTTATAGAAAACTACTGGTAAGAATTTGCGTTGTTTTAAATTTTTTCTAAATATTCTCGAATTTTGCACAACCTTCAAGATGTCTTGTTTTCATCTTTTAATTTTCATGCAGTTAAAAGCTCGCTTTTAAAAAAATCAAAACAACCCTATGAACAAAAACACACAAAATATTTGAATATAACGCAGGCGGGCAGCAGCAAAAACAACGATGTTGATGCGCGTGGATGGTGGTGGAGCGGTGCAATAAAATGATAAGCTGAAAAAAAATTAAGTAAATAATCGGAATTCAGGCCAAAATGTGTGTCAGTTGGCTAAAATTTTTGTTTTTCTTGTTTTTTATATATATATTTTTGGCGGTTTTGTTCTTTATTTATCTTCTCTTTTTCGAACGCGTCAAAATTCGCTGATAAAATTCAGATTTTTGATAAAGTGAACTGTGTGTAAAGTGCACTGTCGGGCGGTTGTCGGGGCTGATATCTTTATTGTTGATATTACAATATGTGTTCATACATATATGTACCTATATCTATCTAATATGCCCACAAGAAGTAGATGTGGAGGGTGAGAGGATTATAAATTGTAGAAAAACAACATGACTAAACTCGTTGAAGAGTGTTGAGTAATAATAATTATTAAAAAAAACAAAAGCTCTCGAATAGTATATCTACACATGTTTGGGTAGAATAGATAGAAAAATTATGCAACGAAAAAAGCCCTTGCAGATTTATCCTCAGAGACTTGTAGAATTATATAAATAAAGTGCAATTGAAGGCAGTGAAATGTCGACCAAATCCAAGTGCAGTGTCAGTCACCTTTTTTTTTTTAAATCACCCACCCCAGCTGGCACGCCCGTAGCAGTCAAGTTCATTGTACAGCCATGAAAAATGTTTCAGCAGAGTTAAACTGCATTCAGTTCCCAACTCAACCCTCTGAGGCTATTTTCATTCGTGTATGCATAGCACGAGATAGACGCGTCATTAAATGAAAGTGAAAGTTTTCTCTGCATCGAACGCTCCCTATTCCCTCCCCCCGCCCTTCCGATCCACAAACCTGTCAACCGTGTAGCATGCAGACATAGAATGAACTTATTTTAGTTCTGCACTGATAAAATCTATGAAACCGGAAGGAGACTTCAACCCTGAACAAAACCCAAACCCTAAACGTGCCCGTGCTTACCACCCTCTATCTTTCATTTCTAGGAACTTGAAAAAGTTTTCAACGAGTTTGCTGTTACTTGCTACTTCTATCAGTTTTGTTATAGCTTGACTATAGTAGCGTTCACTTTTCTGCACGGTGCACTGCAGAGGAAAGCGTGTCGACCATCGTGTATAGAGAGCGATATGCTATAGAAAATTCAACACAAACGTAATGCAGTTTATCGTTCGCCTGGCACGATGCAAAGGAAAGTCGGGGGAGTTCTTCTAATTTTATATGCAACAGCAGTAAATTTAGTGCGCCACTTGGGGGTAGTATGATGATGGTACCGGGTGGCCTTCATTGATTTACTATCTCACTCAAATGCATATACACACACTTGCATAGGTATGCTCTGTATTATATGTATACATATATAAAAGCAGTGTATTACGTTACGTGCCCGTTGGTAATTTCCAATTCCAAAAGTCTTATGCAACGACGACAAAAGCTCCTCCAAACTGCTAACCCTCCTCTTCAACCCCAATTCTGTTCAACCTGAAACCTTTCCAACTTATTACCTTCTTCTACTGCTGCAAACGCGCAAAACTTTTCAACCTGAGTAGGTGGGCAGATGGATAGCATGGCTGGTTGATTGCAGGATTGGATGGTGGGGGAGGAAGGTTAGTGAAGGGTCATATGACGTTCTTTAGCGTTGCAGTGGATGACTATATACAAACTTTCAATTTTTTTTCCCCGACGACGATGAGTTTTTCCTGGACGCGGACGGGGAGGAATACGTTTAAAATGAAAGTGAAAAACTGAAAACATTTTCCAGACTTGCTTTTCCACTGCAGATGTTTTATGATTTCAGTTTTCGGTTTTCAGTTTTTTTTTTGTTTTGTCGGAATACATATCTAGGTATCTACCTACCTTGGGCAAATTTATCGTGTTAACTGACGTTGAATCTTTGTTCCATTTTCCTTGTAGGTATATACTATGCCTCCCTCAGTATTATAGTGCTGTTCAACATCAGGACGATCTTAGCCCTTATAACGTATGTATAGGCATGGAAGTCATTCATTAAGTTTTCGGTCTAGTCTGTTCCATGCCAAGTTTTACCGGGCTGTTTTTAATTTTTGTTTTTTATTTTATTTTATTTTGCCCAAGAGCATAACAGAGAACTCAATTCATACAGTCTTAAAAATCAAGAAAATTAAAAAAAAAAAGGATCGAAATCATGAACCTTTGCCTTCCCCCCAACTCTAAATCGGTATTCATCCACAGCATTCATTGGAAAGCAATTTTCTCGTGTATTTTTTTATGTTTTTTTTTTGTTTCTATTGTTAGGAATTAAGAAAAATTTTACAATGACAACAAATCGAAATAAAAAACAATTAAAACAAAAATTCTGTCTCGGAAGTTGTCTGATGATTTCATGAATTTACGCATTACACTTCCATGTGGAAAGCTTTTTTTTTTGTTATTCACTCAACTCTGTGTTCAGTAATCAGTAGCGTATCGTTTGGATGATGCATCAGCGATGCATTTATTTTGTACTTTTTGCGATAAAAACGGTTCATTTACTGCCCCTACCCCTACTACATAGTATAAGCCTTGAAAGCTGCGGAGAACTTGAACTTGAAATTTGTCTGTTTTTTTTTCTTTTTTCTTTTTAATTTGCGTTGTTTTCTGATGCCATATCTTTCGATAAGAGAACCTTGGTGCATATTTGTCCATTTTTTAATCGTGGCATTTGCATTATTTTTCATTTTAACAATTTTCTTCATTTTTACTTTTTGTAATGTCTCATTGGGATGATTAGATAAGATTTTGAGTTTTTATCAAGGGACACCTTCATTTAAATATCCTGTTTAGAATAATATAGATTTTAAATTTAATTTTAGTTATGAATTTTATTTTTTTTTTACTATCTTTAGACAAAAAATTTGTACAGTCATCCGTTAGCTTAGCAGGTACTTATTAAGGTCTCGATGCACACTTACCGACACAGCACGAACCGTCAGAGACATGCATCAACCGGCACCGGCATTTCTTGTGCACATGTATTGGAGATAAAACTGAAGGGAAACTTTCTATTAAGATAAGTGTCGAGAGAAAACTATAGAAAAGTGATCCCATGTTAGCTTCAAAACTAGACCAGCAAACCAGCAACCGACAAATGCCATTCTGGTTTCTAGCCACCGACAGCGACCGGCAATGATGTTTCCGTTACGTGCCGGCATCTGTCGGTGCCGGTTGGTGTGAATTAACTAACTTGGTTTCATATAAAAATATTTTGCCTGTCTGTGCCGGTAAGTGTGCAACGAGTAATAGTTAGGTACAGCCATTTGTCTAGAATTAATTCGAAACTTTTGCCTGTAGTTTATGGCTTCTTTGCTTCTCTTCGTCGCATGTTACACATAACCATATTTTTAATTACTGGGAGCCTACAAATTGTTCGCGATAAATTTACGATAAAAAACGATGAATTTAGGAAAAAGTTGTGAATTTTGAATTTTTTGTTTAGAATCGTACAGTTTTTATTAAATTATTCCATTGCATTTATTACATATGTACATACATATGTAAATGAGAATTGGATGCTTTTAGTAATGATATCAGAATATTGCGAAAGACATTTTCATGTTTTATGTCAAAAGTTTCCGTACCAATAGAATTTGGAAAATTCAAAAATTAATCTAAAAATAAAAATCTCTGTTGTTCTTAAATATTTCTAATCAAATTTTTGAAATTATATCGGTTATCGCTTGAGTAGATACCTCAAGGATCTATTTTAGGTCCTTTGTTGCTTTTACATTTTATTAAAGATTTGATTCATTGTGCTATACATGCCCAGTAAATTCCATATTTATCTGAATGTTGCTTGATTACAGTTTAACTGCACAAAGGTCGAAATTGTTTTATAATACTTCAATATATAAAAAAAAAAAATTTAGATACGCACAGCAGTCCTATACTGATCCTACAACTTTGCCTTTTAGTATAAATAATAAAAAGATTATTTTTCGCCCTTTATTAAATATGCTATCTAAATATATGTTAACTGGATGTCTACCTAACATTCAGCACCCCAACACTCTATAATTTGTCGTTTTTTATTTAAATTCTTCTATATAATACGATCGAGTACCCTATATCTACAGACCCATTACTATGTATATCCTATTTTCAGGCTTGCCTTAACTCTTGGAATAAATTTTTTATCTTATTTTCCAAAGAAATCTGTGGGCAAAAATAAAATAAATTTCACGAAAAAGTCACATTGATATGTAACGCATACAATTTCACGGTGGAACAGTTTCAATTGAAAGCTCACAAACAAAATAATAAAAAATAAATAAAAAACATGCAGATGTTCATCATAGGTATAAAAATAAAGCAAGTGAAGTTACGGTATAGAAAATATTTGAACTAAACACAAATATGCTAAGTCTCTTCAATTGTTGTATGTAGGCACAAGTTTTCATTAGCGTCTAGTAGAAGTATCTACTTCCAGTCGAATAAGAGGCAATGTCCGATTGCACGTGCGTTTGTGCATCATAAATTGCAGCCACGTCGCAATGAAACTATACACGTGTAAGGCCGACAACAATAATTTCGTCGACCCCTTTTCAGGTTGAGGAAAAATCTAATTAGATACTTCCAAAAAACATTGCTACATATGTATATATGTACATATAGGTTGAGTTAAGGCTAAAATGTCAGCCAGCCAACCAGTCGTTCGTTTTATAGAAGAAGTTCATCGGAACTGAATTCATTTCATGAAGGAAATGAAAACAGTCGGTAGGCGCCCGGCGATGCATACCCCCATTCTCCAGTTCCCGTCCGACCTCTGGCAGTATATTTCGACTTTTACCTGCATAAATGCAGAGAATACCTTTCGACAATGATGAAGATTTTTTAATTACGGGAAAAGAAATTTTCTCAAAATGCACACACTGTTATTAAATTGCCAACAAGTGAATGACTGCATGAAAGAATCAAAAAGGGGACCGAACTCTTCTGAAACTCTGCTGATGATGATTATGTGATGATGCTCCTCTAAAGAAGAGGTCTGAATTCGGCGACTCTATTCGGCATTCGCCTATTTTGAGTAATTCAAAGAGCAATTTCCGATTCACACAGCGAAAATTATAGAAGAAATGGGCATGACGATTCGGAGAACGAAGTGTGTGCAGGTATTTCACGAAATGTCTTTCTTTTTGTCTATGGGTTTCTTTAACGTGGGTATATACCTATATACCTTGGTCGGGTAATTGCATTTTCATTAGTACGCACTCAAGGTGCTACTTACCAAATTTTTATCATCACATAGGTTAACCATTGTAAACATTTAACGGAACTTTTTTTTCTCCCTCTCTGTCTCCCAATTATAGGGTCACACTATGCAAGTTTTCTACGAGTTTTTTTTTTTCAAGCAAACGGATGAATATAAGAAAAAGAATAGCAAAGTTTACATTTTCGAATTTTGATTTGGTAAAAAAGTAAAAATTACTTAAAAACATATGTGGGTAGATGACATAATCATTGTTTTGGAACTAATTAGATACAGTTTTAAGTGTGTGTATTTAATCGAGGATATACATCTTTAGGTAAGATGAATTAAGTACAGTCAAATATTGTGCTAACTTGATGAAAACAAAAAGTTTTAGCGTACATTTTAGGCGCATAACTTGAGAAAAATTCTAAATAAATCATTCAAAATTTAAAGTTATTCTCCGACATCAATTCTTGTCCTATAACAGGTTCGGATATTTCGTTTAATAGATCTTATATCAATTGAAGCACAAACATAAAATACGAACAGATCACAAGCTTGATGGATACTGTAATAGAGATTATGTAAAAAATGCTATCAATTATTCTATTTTTATTACGTTTACAATTTATTTTCCACAGAGCTTCATCTATGGAAAATGAAACTTTTAGCTATACAATTAATTTCGAAATCTACTAATAAAATGTCATTGAGATTATTTGAAGACTATTACAAAAAGGATCTCAAAGGCTAAACGAGCATATACTAAAAACTTATAAAGGGTTTTCCAATAAGAGGTGTTATTTTGATATTCAAAGAAAAATGCCATTTTTTGAGATAAATGATCGGATCTTTATTTCATTATAAAGAGGAAGGTATGCCGTTAATAATGGAAAATAACATCAGCCAAATGACCACCACGACCATGCCTACAGGACCATATCCTTTCATGAAATTTTCCATAACCAAATCGCAAAGTGGCTGCCCTATGTCCTCGATAGCCTCACGAATTCCATCTTTGAGGTCCTGAATCGACGCTGGGATGTTGGCGTAGACCTTCTCTTTCACGTGGCCCCAAAGGAAGAAGTCGCAAGGTGTTAAGTCACAAGATCTCGGTGGCCAATTGTGATCACCTCTTCGAGAGATAACACGGTCCGGAAACTTTTCCCGTAAAAGATCAATGGTTTCATTGCTTGTATGGCACGTAGCGCCGTCTTGTTGAAAGTAAACGTTGTCCAGACCAATACCATCCAATTCCGGCCATAAAAAATCATTAATCATCTGTCGATAGCGCAATCCATTCACCGTAACTGTTGCTCCAGCCTCATTTTCGAAAAAGTAAGGTCCAATGACCCCGCACCAAACAGTCACACGTTGAGGATAGAGAGGCTTTTCAACAATAACTCTTGGGTTTTCCGAGCCCCAGATGCCACAATTTTGCTTGTTGACGAAGCCATCGAGGTGGAAATGAGCCTCATCACTCAAGATGAGTTTTCGATGGAATTCCGGATCATTTTCATGCATTTCAAGGACCCAATCAGCAAAGACTCGACGTTGTTGATGATCGGCCGGCTTGAATTCTTGTGTTAACTGAACTTTATAAGCCTTAAGACCCAAATCTTTATGCAAAATACGGTGTAATGACGTTTGTGGAATGCCTAATTCCAAAGAACGACGAGGAATGGACAAACCTGGGATTTCTTCAACATTTTCGACTACAGCAGCAATATTCTCGGCTGTTCTTGAGCGACGTGCACGGGTTTTATTCTTCACATCACTAACTCGTCCCGACAGCTCGAATTTTTCTACCAATTTCTGTATTGCGGTCCGACAAGGTGCTTCACGACGACCCAAAAATGTTCAAGTTTTACGAACCGTCTCTGCCACATTTTCACCATTTTTATAGTGAATTTTAATAATTTCAATGCGTTGTTGAATCGTTCCATTTTTATTAATGGCGTAGTTTCTACTTGTCAAATGTCAAAAAATGACAGCTCCAAAAGTGACATCTACCGAAATAGCGGGCTAATTAAAATAACACCTCTTATTGGAAAACCCTTGTAATTCACCTCAAATATCATGTAAGAATCGATTACAGATTATTCCGGTCTTACACCTTATGGATAATGAGGAACATTTCATTTTGTTGCATCCATCCATAACTAAAGGAAGAACTTACGTTATTGAGATAAGATCTTAGAGATAAGAGAGATAGGTGCCAATTATTTTACACAGTAGGTAGGACATAACAGATCAGAAATTATTTTCAAATAAAATGCTAAAAAGTAAATATTGCTGTAGAGAGCCTTGTGGCACTCCGTTGATGATTGAAAATATCTCATAAGTGTTATCAATTATTTTGTGCCTCGCCGAATATTAAACGATAGCTTTTTATGAAGACTGAAAGATAAGCGCTGCTATTGCCTTGTGGCTGGAGGCAATTTGTTAGAAAATCATATCAGCAAGACGTTGGACTTCTTCTAGTACGTAATGACAGTATTGTCGACAGAGAATGCTGATATCTAACAGAATTGAATATTACCCCTCCTCTGTTTATTGCCATTAGGGCAGTTGGAGTATTACTAACTTTTAATGATATAAATAAGAACGTAACATGGTTAAATTTATACTTAATTGACATTCTAGAGAACTGCTGCCATTTGCCGTGTTGCCAGTTGGTTTAGATTCTAAGATTTATGAAGATATATTTCATAGATCATCCACCCGTCTTTTGTTTTTCTATAGTCACCTTCTTCTTCCTGGAATGGCTAAGATGAAGTTTCTCAACTGAAGTCTTTGTGTTTCTGTCAGTTTCTCTTGGATTAATTTTTTTTTTTTAGATTCTGAACTTTTGATAAGCCTAGCATTAGAAGTTCATAGTACCCATACTAGACAAAGAGCAGAAAATTAAATTAGGTATATGTATAGTACCAGATGACAGAATCTCCAAATTAAATTTAATTTCTTCCAGGAGAATTGCCATACTTAGGTAGCAAAGAAATCGAACTTGGCCGGATTGGGTACAACTTCTAGTTTGGAAAACATTACCTTATCATATTTGGAAAAGGCGGATTCTGTTTTTTAGAAGATACGCGAGTATTTGAATGCCGGGGTTTTGTGCTCCAGGAATTTGAAAAAAAAGTGCGACTATTGGAATTTTTAATTTCATTACTTTAGCGTATGGCGGAGTTATGAGGGTATCACGACTTAGCTACCTTTCATAATGTGTGTTCTATTAAGGACTTTCTTTGAATTCCCAAAAGACAAACTCCCGAATAAAAAATTCCGAGACAGAATCGGAGAATATTATTAAATTTAATTACAATTAAACTTTTGGTCAAGAAGGCCTGCTTTTTTTGTGGTATTTATCACAAATATGGTATGTCCCAGGATTTATCTATCCGAATATTGACTTCCGTATTCTGGGAATTAGATCCGATTCTCGGACAAACACATATTTAGCACGAAAAACTGAGTTATCCGCTAAGTAGCTGTGTCGTACGGCAGAAATGTAGAAACAGATTATAAAAATTAGGAAGTTGGAAGACAAAATTGTGCTGTACAAGATCCTAGAGCATCTCAAGAAACAAGGTTTTTCGCACAGAGATTTGTATGACATGCCATAAGCAACCAGATACATAATATCTCTTACATACCAATTCAATTCATTGGTTACTATATATTTCGGGAAATGAATGTTAATAGCAACATGTCTTATACCCTCGACAGACGATAGCCATAATTCCAAATTACCTACATCAACAAGATAATCTCTGTCGTGTGTCACCTTTTAATTATCCCACAAAGTATTACATAATCGCCACATCTTGACATTGACATAATTGACTTTGGTTTTTGAGGATTATCTCCAACGCGCCACTAAAAACACGTAATAGTTATTCTGTAAACTTACAGTTACAGCTTTTAGATGCAGCTGTTCGTGGCGTTAATGACAAATTGCATCATTTAAGAATAAGTGTTTTGAAGAAAAGGAAAACGGTGATAAAACATAGGTCTTTTATTTGCTTTAAATTTTCGTGCACTATTCTAAATACGTCTTTTTAACTTCTTACGTCTATTTAAAAGAACTGTTAGATCAACTAGTAAATCATAGCAGTTGGTTGTTGTCTTTGGCTATTGCAAAAAAAAAAAGAAATTGATTTAATGTCAAAATCGTCTGTCACCATATATTTAATTGGAAATTAAAAATAATTTTCAATTACATAATTGGAAATTAAAAATAATTTTCAATTACATAATTGGAAATTAAAAATAATTTTCAATTACATAATTGGAAATTATTTTTGGTCGTCTGTCGACGGTATTAGCTTTATATTATTTCATAAGTTGTGTTGAAATTATTTAATAGTAGTAGTAATCGTATTTTAGTAATTTGTTATATCTACTTGAAAAGGGATCATTTCATATAAAATATTACACATAACCGTCCGATTATTGTTCATAGATATATATATATATACTGCAACTAATAATTGTACCAATCACCATAACAATAGCCAGGCGTTCATATCTAATAGTGAAGGATTTAATGCTTCTAGATACTCAATTTCGAATCTTAAGGCTTTATCAGATTTTATAATTCGGCATGATGTACGTTCACAAGACTTTATTTTTTACTAGTGCGAGGTTTAAAATTGGCTTTTTATTAGTAAGTACGTGTGACATGGCAGGCTCGTCATATCGTGCATATTTAATTGAAAAAAAAAACAGTTTAGGATCTAATATACTCTCTTGTGGTACATCATAAGTTTATCTCATTCGTATGTGTTATAATTGATATACATATAATGTAAATTCAAAATAGCAGAATTACACATTTACATGCGTATGTAGCTCTAAATATGTACATACATACATGCAGGTACATACCTATATACATACATATATATATATAAACTCAGCATATAAACCAAACGAAAATTCAAATTAATTTAAACTTGAGCTACTTCTTCCAAACATGCCGAATGCCGCCGAAACAAAAAAACAAAAAATTAAATAATTATAAAATATGGATGGACTTGAAACTGGAATTGACAAAACATAGTGGTTCGCTGTAAAAATGATCAGAAAAAAATCTACAAATAAAATCGAAAACGAAACAGCAGTAGTACCAACAGCAGCTGAACAGCTACCGCCGCAGCAGCATTAAATGTACAAAGTAAGAAATATCCATAAAAATCAGCATATTACGTCATGCCACATATTTATATTCTCGCATATCGACCGCCGAAATGAAATGCTTCAAAACGTTTAGTAGTGATGTGTAGGTATGTAAAAAAAAAAAAATAAATAAATGTAGAAAAGAGAAGAGATAAGGAAAAGGCACAGAAAAATTAGTAAAGAAGTAAAAAATCAAAAGAAAAACACGCACTTCACTACGAGGAACGATGTATTTCTTCGTTTTTTTTTTTGTTGTCTTCGTTTTCATTTCTAAACTTTTGCTAAGTAATTTTTCAGCTTAGGTTCAAAGTTTCGCCTTGAACGTCTATCTAATCATGCGTTTCGTTACCAAATTGCAAAACATAAGAATCAGAGAACACATACAATTGCAATTATGAGAAGCTTTATGCTAGGCTCGCGATCAAATATACATGTACATCATCATGAACGAGTCGAGCGAGCGATCAACCAACAGACCAGTCTGAATTTTATTAGCCAATCTACGCATTACACTATGATACCGCGACATAGCAAAAAAAAAAATAAAAAAAAAAATAAAAGAAAAAAAATAATAAGTAAAGTAAAAAAAAAATGCGTCTTCTAATGCGTGCCCCTATCAAAAGCTTAGGCTTTCCACATCACTTGATTTTCGGCTGATAGGTAATATCAACCGCAACGAATAATATACATTTGAAGCTTTTGACTTCGCTGCGGACTAGATACATATAGGCATTATACCAATACATTTTTAAATTCTTCAAATTATGCGTTTTATGCGTAAATTTTGGCTGACTAGACTAAATATACTAGCCATACTCATAGACGCACTCAAAAGTGTTGATAGGTTTAATTTTTTAAACATATATATATCTACACACACATTATATATGTATATAAAGAAGAAGAAAAGAAGAAGGCAGCGATTTTATCGAGGTTTCCGACCTACCAATGAATGATAGCAAATTATGAAAATTGGACGATTCATAGTTTGGTTATTTTCTTGTCGTTTTACTATAAATTGATGGAAGTATTCAACTGCTCCAAAGCTATTTTTTATTTTTATTTTATTTTTTTACCATTTTTTATTGAAAAAATCATTTTCAACATTGTTGCCAATTTTCCCAAACTTATTTATAATATATATGTATGTAGGAAATACAACAAACAACATTAATATATTTTCGTATATTTTTGCAATATATTTTATGATTTTTGAATGTATAACAAAAGAGTATTGTATAAGAAGGAGATGTTAAATGTTGCAACAATGCAATGAATCACTTGCAGACTGTTTTATATTTAGTTTTCAGACTTTGCAGGTATGTTTAGGATTTAATTGCGCATTAATAGTATGTTTTTTTTTTGTTTTTAATGATTCCGAATATAATTATTAACTCTGCCACTGAATGTGTAAGGTTTATTCAGCCTCTATTTGATAGAACTTTAATATTAGCAAATATAGTTAGTGGAACTTTTCTAATTTCTCACTTTTCTTTGAATTTTATCCAAAAACTCGTAATTTAGAAAATATCCAAAAACTGATCGATAGATGGAAATATTCTGTGGTTAGTGCAGGAAAAATTTTTCCATCGCCTAATTGTTTTTTTGTTTTTTTTTTATGTTTTTATAAATATTATTCCCAAAAATAATTTCCTACTAAGAATTCAACATTAATTTTTCATAATTGACCCTTAGATGACATTATTGTAGAAGCTCCTGTTGTTGTTATGTATTTAAAAATTTCCAGTTGAACCTCATTTACCCTTGTATATCTCTTCTATCGAAAATAATAAATGCAGGCTTTGGATTAGGTTACTACATACATGGTTTGGAAAGGCTTTGTAGTCCAGCGGTTGTAACATATGCATCAAGTGAGTTTTGATTTACTTAATATTATTATATTATATTATATGGACGAATTTCTGTACAAAAACTTTTTCTGCTGATTGTTTGCCCTCATTCTTAGATATTTCATTGGATAAGACCGCGGTCATTCTATTCATTCCCTACAATTTTGAAAATATTCCCTACATTTTAAGGAATATTCCCTACATTTTAGGGAAAAATACCTAAGCTTTGTGGCAACAATTTTGCACATTTTTTACGTTCACTAAACATTCAAAAAGTACTGCACCTCACTATTTAAGATGTTGAATGATGAAATATGAAATTGTGTGATATTTATTTTTTCCAGTTAGTTTAATTTTTCATTTTGTAAAATTATATTATCTAACTAACAAGAAAAAAATAAATAAATTCTGGAACAGAAGCAGATTTTTCCATTGTGAGCCATGAACTTCAAGAAGAAGGCTGTTCTTATATCATACATGTTTCCTCTTAATGATTTCCCTTAGTGATATAACTTATTTGACTTGCTAGGATTTTTCTTAATTTCCACAATAATTGCTACTCATAAATTAATACGAGTTAGGTAAAAGCTGCATTTAGGTGACCCCTTCCCAAAAAGTACCATGACCTACCTATACATCGAAATAAAAATATATAAATAAACTCTATAAAAAAACAAAAATTACAATTAGAAAACAACTATACAAAACTCACTCACCTTTATAAAACCTCGATTTATTCTGCTTCAATATGTTTCCAACCGAAAAAAATATCCTTCTTAATCACTTTCCTTTTTTTTCTTTTTATACAAATAAAAAAAAAACACTTTCTTCACTACAATTACCTTTTACACTTTACACACTTTGCTTGCTTACTACTTTCTGTTACTTTTATTTTTATTATTTTTTTTTGTTACAATAATAATTATTGCTCTGAATAAATTTTGCCGAAACGAAAATTTTGTTACATCAATTCAATCGATCGAAACCAAAAATTTTGAAAAATTACTCGATTTTTAAGAGAACTTTTTACTTGATTTTTTTTTCTTCACACTTTTACTTTATTGCTTCAACTTTCTCTCCTCTTCTGAACTTCTGTTTTAAATTTTGTTGAAAGGTGAGACTTTTTTATGAAAATTTTTTTTCTGATTATCAAAAATGAATTTTGGTTACTATTCTCAAAACTTGTAATTTTGACGTCGTACTTTTACTTTTATTTACGCACGCAATAAATTTTTTTTTTTTTTTTTTATAAAGCCCAAACGATCACCACCTTTCTTTACGAAATCACAAAATTTTGAATTTTTTTAAATTTTGTTTTTTTTTTTTTTAATAATCTTAAAGAAAAATATTTTTAAATATATCAATCCATTTTTAAGAGTTTTTTTGCTTTTGTCCTTATCTTTTGGGCTAATTTCGTTTTATAAACTTGTTGACCCATTAAAATTAAAACACTCATTGAAATATTGAAATTTGCCACAGTAATTGTTTAGTCCAATTTTGATAGTAGGTATATAATAAAAAAAAAAAAAATTGTTTAAAATGTTAGTTTTTTCGGTTTTGTCATTTTAACATTTGTTTTTTGTTTTTTTTTTAATAAATTTTCTTTTCACACTTTTTTTTGTTCGTTGGTTATATCTTCCCTTAACAACAGTTCACACAGTTTTTCTGAAGAATTTTTAATGAAAACATGTTTCCCTTTTTGAAAATAGATAAAAAAATAATTATTGTAAGTATAAATAATTTTAATAATAATGAAAATTTAAAATTTTTTGATATTTTGATTTCAATATTTTTGGTGAAAGATTGCAAAAAATTAAATATTACATATTTGACCTAAAAACAAATTATTTCGTCTTTTACTGGAATGTACCTATTACTTAAGAAGTAGTTTTCATAAAATGTAATAATTTAAATAATGGGAAACCATGAGAGCTTTAAGGTTGACGATCACTTGTGACTCGTCAACTTTTAATTGTACCTTAACAGATGTCTTTATAGTACCTATAATATAACATGCTACTATATTATTAATTAAATTGTATCGTGTCATTATCATTTTCAGAAAATGAACTTAGAACGGCATACGCTATTTGTTTTAGACCGCTGTCAATTGCGGGCTGACCCAACAATACTTAGCACTCAAAAATTCTAAAGAAAAATTTTCGAGCAAATTCTCAATATAAAATTAAGGCTACTTTAACCTGTTTTTGGACTGTTGTAATTTGTTTGTTTTTCTACCTTTGTTGAACGTAGCTAGGTATTGTAACTGAAAATTCTTTATAACTAAATGCTATGCAAGAAGCGAATATTTTATTGTTATATTAACATTGATAACATCGTTAAAAATACAAAGAGTCAAATGTTTTGTTTGTTTGTTTTTTTTCAATATAAAAGTTTTATAGTTTAAAACGATTGTTATTCGGCATAAAGTATCACTTCTTATCCTAATATAAGAAATATTTATGGAAGAAAGATCAAAGTACGTGTGTCCTCGGTACTTTGATCATCCTAAAATCAAACTATTATACACGTACATGAGTAAATTCAATAAAAATTTACCAGTTTACTGCATCTTCTGATACTAAGCAATAAAAACGCAACAAAAAAATATTTATGATCTTAAATATTA
Organism: Dioctria linearis; assembly: GCA_963930735.1. Classification (NCBI taxonomy): domain Eukaryota; kingdom Metazoa; phylum Arthropoda; class Insecta; order Diptera; family Asilidae; genus Dioctria; species Dioctria linearis. Next base: position 17,689,807 of record OZ005744.1, read on the forward strand.
ATAACTGTAAAATATGCTACAAAAGCAAAAAAAAAGTATAGCAGCTAGTCTTATTCCGTAATTTGAATATATCTCTACGGAAGATTAATAATTCATTTCTTGTTTAAATGAGACGTACAAAAAGAAAAAGAAAAAATTTATTATGAATTTATTTTATGCAATCGCAATACATATTTAGCTATAATACACGTTAAATACGACATATACCAACATAAATATAAGTGCATAGGTCAAGGTTATACATATAGTATTCACTCGCACATAATTACATTAATTATATTTATTATGTTATCGAAAGTCATTTAATTTATTTTGGGCTGGGCTCCATGGTTCATATAAATACTTCACTTGGCTGAGAAATGATTGTTTTTGTTTTTAAATTTTATTTTATTGAAAATTACTTTCAATTCAATGCAGCTGCCTTTATTAGCAATACTGCAAATAAAACGTTTAGTTTAAGGTATATCCTCTATGAAAATTTCACTTTCAAATTCTTACGTTTATTTTTCTTGCCATTTGCTAATTTATAACTGCAAAAAAAAAAAAAAACACCATTCCAAGTGTCACCTATAAATATGTACATACTTATATGCAAAAATCTAGTATAAGAAGAAGAAAAATCTGCGAAGGCAATAAATCTGCATAATTATATCTCTGGAAATCTTTGTGGTTTTTTTTTTAGAATTTTTCTAATTTGTTTTCTTCTTCCATACATTGTCAAATCTCAATATGAGATCTACATAGTTTTGTTTTTTTTTTGCTTATATAAAACTTGTTTATGATTGCATATCAACACTTGTTGTTGACTAAAAGCTATTTTTACAACATATACGTAGGTAATGCTAATATTTGTGTACGTGTTTTACTATACATTGAAGAAAATTTCAAGGATAGTGCAACATATTACCGCGATTTTATTTTCAAAATAACTTATAACCTATGTTTGTGGTCAGTTCGTTAGATAAACTTGTACTTTTGATATGACCTTACCTTATGTATAAAAAGAACCAAATTCTAAGCTTTGTGTTTTTTTCGACTCCATTACTCGAGCAGAAATTCTAACCACATAATATCTAATTGTTATTTACGTTTGTCAACTTAAGTCAACATAGTCGTACATACTTTCAGAACACATGCAAAATGCGTTGAAGGCGCAAAAAAAAGGAAGTAAGAAGATAAAGCACTTTTCAGCATTTGAGCAAGCGAATATTTGTTTGGAATTTTTATCAAAGCCTATAGCTATAGAAAAAACATAATTTTGCAAAACTATATACCTCTGATTAAATCGAGAGTTGACAGGGGTAATAGATTGCTTGGGAAAGGAAACAAAGTTAAACACGAGTTGTGGTACACTGTAGCATAAGCTATTACTATTATGGAAAATAATAATTTGCCTGTATTGGCGCTATATTTTGTAATTTGGTCCTAGAGAGAACAAGTTTTTTTTAAACTCACTTGATCTGGATCCTTATCATTTCCTGGGACCTGGGTTCGATTGTCAGTTTTTTTGTGTTTTCGAATCGTGAGTACGTGAAATTTGTATATCTTGATTTTACTAAGCTTTCGACAGCGTTAACTTCTTAACACTTCTTCTACAAAAGTTACATGACAAATTCTTTTTCTCCCAAATTGCAATTAGAATGATCAACGAATTTTTATCCGATCGCTTCCAACAAGTCCTAGTTAATGGTTTTAAATCTAACATGATCAACGAATTTTTATCCGATCGCTTCCAACAAGTCCTACTTGATGGTTTTAAATCTAAACTTCCTTCCCATCAATTCTGGAGTTTTACATGGGTCTATTATAGGTACTCTACTCTTCACCTTGTTTATAAATGATCTTCCGCATGTTGTAATGGATGCGAATTTACATATTTACGCTGATGACGTGCAGCTCTATCTGTCTCTAGATCTACCTATTAGATTGCAGGAGGACTATGTTGCACGCGATCTAAATCGAATATCCGCTTGGGCTGAATTTAACCGGCTCTTGCTCAACCCGATGAAGTCGACCTGCATAGCCTTTTATAGTGGGATACCAGACACGAAGTTACTGCCTCCCGATACTGCTGAATAATGAGATATTACCTTTCTCCGAAAAGGTTACTAGCCTTGGAGTTTCCCTTAACAACAAAATAACCTGCTGCGCATAGTCCTGAAAATCAATGGTGGCCTCCGCAGGTTGTGGCTCTCAGGGAGGTTATTGTCAGTTGGTCTGCGACTCAAACTGGTTAAGGCTTTGCTTGTCCCTCATTTTGTTTACTACAGCACTATCTTCTATTCCCTCGATACAGCCTGTAATCGTAAGCTAAATGTAGCATTCAACGATTGTGTGTGTTTTGTTTATGGACTACATCGCTTTGATCATGTATCACAATATATTCCCACAGTTCTAGTATGCTCGTTGAATGCTTATCGTCTAATAAATACCCGTTCACCATTGTACTTATTCAAACACCTGGGTTTCTTGCACTTGCACCGCCATTTCAGCCTACTTATACCGCGATTTCGTACACTAGTTTGGCAACCCTCTTACTTTGTCCACATTGCACGTAAATGGAACTTTCTTCCCAATAATATTGGAACGATTGGCTCGACGAGGATTTTCAGAGAGACTGAAGTGGTTTGAGGTCGCGAATGCATGAGCTGGTTCCGCTTCTAAAAAGAATTGTAGGTGGATTTATTGGATTCATATCTTCATCTTTCTATTCTTTTCTTTCTCTTATTCTTCACATGTTTATATTATTTTGATAATTGTAAGCACATAGTTGTAAGATAGCTTAAACTTTTTTCTTTTTTAATTTAATTCTCTCCATTTTATATCCTCCTTATGCATAATCAAAAGATATCTTGTTGTATACAATAAATAAATTATTAAATTTGAATCTATTTTATTAATATCGGGATACCACAGGGCTCTGCAATTTTGCCAAAGCTATTTTTAATATTGCATCCTTAGCTCATATTTTCTTTATGACAAGAACACATTTGTTCCCATCTCAATAAATCAAGAATGTCTTTTCTTATCCCAGATATGAAGAAATTCCAAACAGTTCACACTTAAAACAAAACTCCAATGTCAAAACTGTTCTTTCGTATATTTTTGCGTGACATAGAAGATCATCCATTCCATAAGAAACTTATTGGCCACATACTTCGACATGATAACTTCAACATTTCAAGAAAGGCCCTAGACTATAATAAGAGTAAAGACCGTATCATACAAGGAGACCAAGAACCATTTCAAGTCAAATCAAAAATCACCGCATAAAACAGGTTCCCATTTCTCAGCTACGTATCTTGAAGGACTGAAGACTTTGGAAGGCCCGTACATCTATGTATGTATATATCAACAGAATTGTGTAACATCCTGTCAAATGGCTAACCAAGTCACAAATTTGCTTACACTAATTCAACCTTGAAATGACCAGGTTGTAATAGTACAGGTACCTACATACATATATATGCCGTAACGCAAGACCTTCCAAAGACTTTCGGTTATTTGAAAGATAACTTGATGATGCATATGTGGGCTCTGAGACTTCTCCATCGAACGAAAGTGAAACTATAAGGGGTAAATCCTTGGTGGACTACAAAAGTATAAATTGAAATATGGAGGTTCGAATCTTTCTGGTGAGCAGATATTTGGTCCTATTCCCATGTATATACCACACATACACACACACACACACAGTTCCAAAACATCTACGAGGATGGAATAAAGGTATGTTTATCAACCTAACAAACAAAAGGACTATAGAAATGGATGCATGAGTTAAGCAATCTTAAAACACCCACATTTTAGAAAAGTTGTTGTAAAAATGTTTTCCTGCAAACATTTTTGTTTACTTTGAATGCAAACAAAATGTTATGAAAAAGATACGTCGAAAAGTATGGATGAAAACAATTGGCACAATTATGTTTACTTAAGATTTTTTTGCAGTTGTTTTTTCTTCCTCTGTTATTTTTAAGTCATGTGTATGGACCATATTTTAGTTGATATTTCTTGTGACGTTAATACGGAACCGGTTTTTATTCAAATTTAATGTTTTTGTGGTGAAATAAGAAGAAGTAGAAATTAAAATTTGGTTTCAAAATAAAGAAAATAATTCGCAGAAATATAGATACTAGTACGTACTAATAATAGAATTAATAGTTGTTGTAATAATAGTTAAAATATATTCTATTTAGCAGCTCTAACAATATAAACTTATATTTATAGTTTCGAAAGAAAGGAAATCCTGTATTACATGTACATGTAGAACACAAGAAGTCCGGTTACGTCTAAATATTTTATTTCATTCACAGATTCACATCGCGTCGTTTCCATATAGTTTTCTAGATCCTCATTAGATATACAAATTCGATATGTTAATTTATAGTCATTAATTAGGAAAGTCTTTTCTTCTTCTTCATCGTCATCATCTACACTTCCTGTTACGGGAAACAATTGGTATTTTGAGTTTATTTAAGCTCGGGAATAGAAAGAGAAACAAAGATTTTTGTGATACTCCCAATTTTATTTAGATATATTTTGTCCGTAATACCTTCTCAACTTATGTATATAGTTTGAAGGAGTTTAAGCTAGCCTTACAGAATATATTATGGATAAAAAAATTGAATCAAAAAATTACAGGAATAATAAGCCTTGTCCTTGTCCTTATATCTGTACACCGTAGTATAAATATTAACTAGGAGTGACCTTCCCATCAGTCGCCATTTTCTTTGTTTGGCTCACACTTGATAGTTTTTACAAGTGAAAGATTGATATAAGGGCCGTGCTTAAGCTCATAACCATTTTATAAGCCCTAGGTAAGCATTCCTTTTTCGTAGAAACTTACTTGAAGTTTCTGTGCACTAGCAAACACTCAGTCGAACAACAATCTAAGAACAATTTAGAGAAGCATTATTTGTTTTTTTTTTAGCATAATTGATCTTATATATGTACCTACAGTAGTGCAGAGATATGCAGTGCCGCAGGGTTCTGTTTTTTGATCATTATTATTTTTGAAAAGCTTCGATTCACTTTAAAATCTAGATGTGAGCATGATAATATGCATGTCTGTAGAATTAATGAAGGATAACATGATCGTATTGCCGTACAGTGTTTGGATGGATTCATTTAAAGGCAACAGAAACAATTATGTTTTCAAAATAAAACTACCTCACGACTTAAGCGTATACCAAACTGTTTAGTAAGCTATCAATTTTTCGTAATTTTCTCATCTATTTTTGAAATTAGAATAGGCTTACAATGTTATCCAATTGTTTATCGGATTGTTAGGCGGCTAGAAATATATTTCCATTAAAAGAAGTGAACACACGATTTTATTTTTGAAAATATAATCGACTGTCAACACTTTTTTTCAAACTGCTACTATTCTAATTCTGGGCTGTCTAATAAAACAGAACAAGTTAACTGGAACCGACTGTGTGGAATACGGTGCAGAGTAGGTGATGGGCCACAATATGACCAATTACAAAAAACTACGATACAAATATCACGAATACTTAGAAATATTCCCTGTAAAAACACCATAATGTATCATGAGCAATAATCAAAATTTTTAACAAATTAAGATTTCCATCGGCTATTTAGATAAAATTTTATCGAAACAATTACATGTTGTTCCTTCTGCGCACTATTCATTTATCAAGAATTTGGATTATAATGGTATGCACTGATCCATTACTGATATTTGTCGAGTCATCAAGAGTATGAGGATCCTACAAGGTACGAAAATCGTCAACATTTCAGGGCTTCGCCTTTAAACGACGATAGTATTCGACAACAGTTGCTCTTGGTAAACAATAATATTCGTAGTTATAGTAGCAAATTTCCGTTTGGAATTTTCAATTTACGCAAATAAAACACAAAATCTAAATTAACTCTTCTGCTACCAAAAATTTTGAAGCATTTAACAATCACTCACTGAGGACTGCAAGACTCTAAACGAATAATATCCAGAGAAGATAGCTTGTAGGTACTATTTTATATATGGTGTCCATCAGAGATAACAAACTTTTACTAGGTAGTTTGAATATTTCTCACAGCACAACCGAATTGAAAATCTGTTATTTTTTAACAAACAGAAATGCCTTTGTTACTTGATCTTCAACATACCTATCTTCTAGAAGTCGGGAGAAAAATCTTTTATGTAGCTACTAATTATACCTATCTATTATCTGTTGCACTTAAGTATATACTTCTACCATCAATAGAAAATTGAATTTGCTTCATACTATATTATTTAAACATAATTGAAAAAAAGCAACGATACAAATATTGCACCCTGCGGTACTTCGTTTTTTCAATATCGCTTTAAAATGGATCCATTGCATTCGTTTGATTAGTAAAGTTTTTTCAGAGGCTCGTTTAAAATCCAGAAACCAGCAAACATTCACACAACTTCGTCAATTTCGTCCTTTTATTTATTTATAATCAGATTTTAAGGTGTTTAACAGTTATTACACAAATGTTATACATTTTTATATAATTTCATTCTCAAAAGACACACCAGTCTTTGTATTTTAAACAAAAACTTCTCAAAAGACACACCAGTCTTTGTATTTTAAACAAAAACTAGATCTAAGCTATATTTTTTAGCGTTGAAGCTATGATTTTAATTAATAATGAAAAAAAAAAACAGGTACATAAGTACTTACAATTCGTTATCAAAAATATATATAATTTTCTTCTGTTTTATAACCATTCCAGTAAAATCCTTTTAAAGATTACTCCTCCAAATCAAATCCATACAAAATAGTTAAAATAATGAAAATGAAATTTAACTTTTTGTAATCCTTCACACTTTATGTAGGGTAGGCAGGTATAAATGCATAAAATAAAGAGCAAATATCTTTGCTTATATTTGTTTAAACATTTCGAAATGCTTTTCACTTCTTTAAACATTTTTAAAAATCACTAAACACAAAAAAAAAACCAAATTAATTTTCCCTCTCAAAAAAGTCAAATTTACGAATGCACTTGTGATTTTTTTATTTATTGTACTACAACTTCCTTCACAGTTCGGATCTATTTCTTATTAAAACTTCATTTTTTTTTACACTTAACACCCACGAAATTGTCAAATTAGTAAAAAAAAAAACTAAAATCACACTCTTTCGCTTGCCTCACTTCATTGAATGTTTTTCGTTAATTTATTTATAATTATATTTACTTTTACAATCTTCACTGTATTATCAACTAGTAGGTATAGGGTTATATGTTTTCGAAAATTATTTATCAGAATTCACAAAATAATCACTTTTTTTCTCCATTTTTTTCATTCCATCCAAAATACAGAAAACATTAAGTAAAAATGCGATGCAAAGTGAATATAATTTTATTGCTTATTTCTTCACTTAAAAAGATATTAATAATGACGAGGCAAAGCACTAGTTAGGTATATTACTTTACAAATTAAAAATTAACTCCGCGAGCTTTCGAAGCACTTCACTATATGAATTTTACCGCCGAATGCAAAAATCTTTTTCCCACGAGCAGTCAAAGAATGAACATTGCAATAAAAAAAAAAGACACCTATATAAAGAATATTGTTAATCGCGAATTTAGAAAAACACAAAGCTTCCGTTCACGCTTAACAGTTTTATTATTGTAACAATTACGTAGGTATAGTATCTATATCTATTAAAAACATTGTTTTCTTTTAATACTGATGATTTAATATTATCAACACTCTGGTTATTAAGTTGTCAAAAACAAAAACATTGAAAACATAAAATAAACGTATAGAAAACTCAATGCACCTCTGATTATTGTGTATATTTCAGCGAAAACTTTCGGCGAAAGACAATTAAAACAAAAAATATTTTTTCTATTTCAAATATATATTACAAAAAAAAAAAAAACTAATTTTTTTTCGAAAACTGTCGTATTATTTTTGATAGTTAAAAAAATATTATGCTGTGTAAAAACTTTTTTTTTTTTTTTAATTAAACAAAAATATGTTTTTTGTCAACTTTTATTTTTTATTTATTTCTTTTTTGTTAATAATAAAAATTCTGTTCCAAGTGCACGCTCCAAGCACCTCCAAAACCTAGGGCCGAATAGACAAACATGAATTTAGAGAGCTGCGTTTTTGGCCCAGTACTGCCGAAAATGCGATAGACGAAGATGGGGCGATAGCATAAAATGCGTGTGAATGAAATAATTCTCCGTGCACATGTACGAAAACGAACGGATGGGAACGGACATACATATACACACGGATACACAGCACGAATTTGCTGCTTCTGCAGCGCGCAAGATAGTAGTAGAGAATTGAATACAATTATTATCAAATCACAAGAAGAAAAAAAAAGACGGTTTTTTTTTCTTGGAATGGAACCATTCGGGTATCAAAACTAAAGTTCACCACCCGAAAAGTGTGTATAGTATAGCCTATATACCGAAGTAAAGATAAAAGCTTAGAATCAAAACGTGTAAAACACAAATGCAAATCGGATCTACTCTATCATAAAATATAAAACAGTATTGGTATCTAACCCATCATCGGAGCAGGAGTACAACCCTGCCGGGAGAAAAACAAAAAACATTTCTAATTTGTATATATATATATATATATAATATATAGGTATGCAGCAAAATTTTGACAATTTTTCAATGTGTTTGTGTTAAGATTCCGCGCGCGCCCTCCTTTAAGTTAATGCTTTTTGCATGCACATGTACATATTATTATGCACACAGTAAAAGCTTAACATCGGTCGCGATATATATATATATATTAATGTAACCGGGCGGCGCAAGTGTGTGAATACCATGAAGCATGCAAACCTCCAACTCCCAAAAGTTCCGCAGCAGCAGCAGCAGCAGTAGAAGCATATATATTAGAGAGCTGCCACCACTTCTAACCCCAGCCCAACCAGCTGAAAGCAACAACAAAGCACTCGAAAAAAAAAGTTCAATGCCAAAAATTTCGGCAATTCGAACACTTTGATAAGGCAAGCTCGAGCGCGCGAAGCGAAGCCATACACAAATGTGTAGTACAACAGTGCATACTTACAGGTATGCGTAGCGTATGCTCTTGATGCGACGAGTGAAGCAACGCAAAAGAACGAAATAACCCAATCGTCAGCAATGAATCGGGGCTGCCTGCCATATATGCATGAAACACATAGTAAAACAGTGTTGAAGCCATGCTGCAAACCACCAGAGAGTAGCACAAACATAGAAGGAGAAACCGGCAGGCGGCAGTGGGTCGTAGGGAGGAAAAACCATCGGCAAGCTAGCCAAAATGCAGAATCATCGGCACAACGAAAGACTCTCCTGATGACCCACCATGAGAAGTATTGTGTTTAGAAGAACTTATATGCCTTTAGTCTATTGGTATTGCCTGCTGCTTGCCCGCCATATACACCTATCATAAGCATTGCTTTTCGTTTTTCTGTAGAGCTTTTTCAGTTAACTTCTCTTCCATCATGGTTCTCTTTTTGATTTTCTCTCACGAAAGCTAATTTCTGATTCTGTTATCGCTGTCGATTCTCTATTGCTTGTGCATTCATTATTTAGATTTACCGCCAAGTCATTCATCATTAGCCAAACCGAAAACGATCATCTGACATCTTCTAGCTAGAGCTTCACGTTTGTTTGGTGCAGTCGCGGTCTGCATGAATCCTTTTTTTGTAGTTTAGTTAAGATATTGACACCCAATTTCGTGGTTTTTTCCTTTTACAATACGAAAAATGCTTGGAAAACTTCTAACGAAAATATCAGGATACTGGATTTTTGCCTTCGTTACAACGCGATGCAAAAATATTTTTCGAGAATCGAAATATCTTTATAATACGACGAGGCTAGATTTATTATTGAAAATTGAATAATTAACTCTGATTTTATCATAGGAAAAACAAAAAAGATCTGAAATTTAAGTAAAATATATTTTAATAATTATTTTTTTTAAAGCAAGGATTGCACCAATAATATCAAATAGAGTATCGATCCACTTTTGGCACTCGTCCGGAATGGGAATATGGATCTAAAATCTAAAGCCACATTTGTCACCTTACCTGTCACGACGGCATTAAAGTTTTTAAAACAACCATTGTGGATTCTCCTTTTATTCGTCCACAGAGCCAAACTGTGAGATTAATAAAAAAAACTATTAAATGTATGTATGTATGGCAATTAGCCTATTGAAAGAAACCTCATCTGAGAATATTCTAGGATAAACATAGCAATATTTTGTTTTATTACCTTAGTAGAATTTCAATCTCCTATATTATTATACTATATTATATTATATTATATTTTTAGACTATTATTACGCTCTGATGAAGGGCAGCAAAATCAGATATGACGCTGACCCGGCGTACAAAAGTTTACGTGGCTCTCGCATAGAACGTGATCTCTACGATATGCCTCATAGAACGAATCTATTTAAGTTAGATGCCAGGTATTACGAGACTGTGTTCAATAATAACATATGGATGCATGCGTACGTTAGAATCAGAAAATTCTTATGTCGTTTCTCAACAGATAAACGAGAAGTTTATGATACGTTAAGTTATTTGTTCACACGCAGAAGTACATCTGTACCGAAGGCGGAACTTTTGCAGCAAATGACTGCACATCTTGGTTATGGTGATGATGATATGAAGTTTTACAACATTAAGCAACAACCACATAATTACTTTCAGATATTTTATAAGCTGCAACGGTACAACGAGACAAATAATTTGAGCGCTCTGGAACCGCCTATGTGGACTAAAATTGTGTAACGGTCCTTTCAAATACTTTGTTCGCGAAGACGAATGGCCGAAATACTTCAAACTACCGACATCGGTAGGCCGTAAAAAGTTTGATTGGTTCATTTGCACAGATGATGTAGCGATGACCTTTTCGATGAAGAAAGAAGTGGCAGTAGCACAATCCCAACCACCGGTAAACCGACGCAAAAAAAATAATTGTGAAGTGGAGGATGGCAAGACGATGCGCGATATCTGGGCTAAATTAGACTCCGGGTATTATAATCAATTTGTTGGATTAGATCCTGGTTGTCGGGTGATCGCTGGCGGTGTACGAGCACCGAATGTAGACGAACCCGTTGATCTAATAAAAATCAAGAGTTCGACATTCCATCACAGTCCATCTATGTATGCACGCAAAGTTTCGTTGTCGAAGTATACAAGATCGCTTCCTACAACTGCAGTAATGTGCACGCAATCCCCGATGCAAGAGGATTATTTGGAGTACACCAAAGAACGCTTGCAATGGTTTTCGAGACGCCAAGCGGTGTATGGGCAGCGCAAAGTTACACGTTTGCGCTTCAAGCACTACATTTGCACAAAGCGTGCAGTGCATCAATTGGCGAAAAAATCACCAATAATACTCCAGAAACTATGGTATGTATTGGTTCAACGAAAATTGCCGCAAATTCGCCAATATGTGGCTACGTGCGGACGCCAAACCTGAAGTTGTTGCGGGCACTTAAGACACATTGCTCTGTCCTCGAAGTGGATGAGTTCCGCACAACGAAGCTGTGCAGCAATTGTTTTGTCTGCACATCGGTTCCAGTTTTGTAAAAACTGTGGTACCACGTGGAACCGAGACGTGAACGCCGGTAAGAACATTCTGTGCATTGGCCTAGCTAAACTCCAGGGCCGGCCATTGCACAGGTACTTCGACCGAAGTCCCCCCCCCCTTCCAGGACAAAGGGAATAGCGCGTAAATTCTTCGGCTGTAACAAGCCGGAGACTACTACGCCGCCTTGGCCCCCTTGAGGGGCTTACTCTTAC